>CM051389.1:19711978-20061978 GCA_028015245.1 Cardamine occulta | reverse complement strand
TAGAAGAAGAAAAAAGAAGTTAAACATGTCACCAGTGATCAACTCGGAACCGACATTCCAATGTAGCCAACTCCAACAACAAAGAAGGCAACAGATTGCAAGAAAAGGTATACGTAAAGGTATGTCTTCCCAAACACAAAGTCGTAATATCCACAGACGAATAGATACATCCCAACCATTATCTCTCGCCATCGAAGTCTGCACAATTCCAAACACATTAACAATCACACAACGTTTCTTGCCATAAACGTATGCGGGAAAAAAGGTTCAAACCTTTCAGGGAAGCTATAGTGAGGAATGAGGTTTTGTCTTAGAGTACTACTCTCTCCTAGTTTCTGTGTCACAACCCATTCTTTAACTCTACTAGTCTCTAGCAATCCAATGAGAGTTCCTTTACTCCTATGCATCGCCATTACATTCTCAAATAAGATCCAATACAATATGAGGTAGAATGATTTTGGTGTTGCAATAGCGTTTAGGATAGTGATGGTAGCTGGAATGTAGATAGTTGTCCATTTTGGGACTTCGATCTCCGGGAATATAACGGTCGCAGGCAAAATAAGACAGTAGAAGACGAATGTGAACATGTGTACTACAATCTTCCTTAAAAAGAAAAAGTTGTATATCAAATATGCCTTCTTCCATATAGACACTCTCTGTCGCAAAACATAGAATACAACAAAATTAAGATCGTTGAATTATACTTGTACTCCAAAGAAATGATATTTGGGGAGTTGTGTTATCTATCAACCTCGTTTTGGATGATCTCCATGACTATTTTCTTGAAGAGGTTTGCTGGACCGCAAGACCAACGATGTTGCTGAAACCGGTATGCTTGAAATGAGCTCGGAAGCTCGTTTTTCACCTGAAATAAAAGCTCTCAAACTTTTTTCAGATCATGACAAGTTGATTCATTTCATTCAACTGTAAAGTTTCTTTGATTTTAAACCTTAATATCGTCGACAAAAACAAACTTCCAGCCGCGTAAATAAGCTCTAACTGCTAAATCCATGTCCTCGACTATCGTGCGATCCTTCCATCCTTGAGCGTCATTCAATGCTTTAATTCTCCACACACCAGCAGTACCTGAAGTCAAACAATGTTCCTTTATTCACTAAAATTAGGATCATATAATACAAAACACACAAGAGCATGGATATGGATGGCTCCACCATTGAATCCAAAGAAACCATGAATTGAGGATCCAGACTTTTGCTCCACTGCAAAATGGTAGTTAAGAGACATCTCTTGTATTCTTGTCATACAACACTCATTGGCATTAACTGTCACACACGCAAATAAGAAAAACCAATATAACAAATCGACTTAAGCGGGTCTTTAGCTAACTCGAAAGTGAAAGAAGAAAGATCTAACCGTATTTCCAGCCGGCTTGTACAAGAGCTATCTCAGGATTGTGAACAAGAAAAGGAACAGTACGTTCAAGAAAATTAGGTTCAGGCTGAAAATCCGCATCGAATATAACAACGAAATCGCATACTTCCACATAAGTATGCTTCATTCCTGCTGTAAGAGCTCCTGCTTTGTACCCTTCTCTACTGTCTCTAACCTCCGGCTTTATGTTTACACCTTCGCTCGCCCATTTCTTACACTCCAATCTAACCAGTTCCTATTTCCTTCAAAATAATACTTTCGTTTAATAACTGAGTCTGAAACAAAGTATCAAAACACAGTCAAACGAGCTCAAGAAGGGTTAAACAAAAGGACCTTACTGTCTACATCAGTTGAATCATCGAGCACTTGAACGATCAACCGATCTGATGGCCATGATAGCTTGCAAACCGCTCTTATAGAAAGTTGGCACACCTGTAAAAAAAATAATCATGTAACTTGTGAAACAGAGTGCTCTGTTTTGTAAAAAAATTGTCACTTTCGAAACATAAATGCTCTGTTTTGTGAAACAGATTGTTCTGTTTTCGTTTCAAATCAAGTTACCTCTTTTTCGTTGTAGATTGGGATTTGAATGAGAACCATTGGATGATTGCTGGAAGGAGCTAGCTCGACGTCTTCATCGTTCTTAAAAGTTTCCCATTTGAGAACTTTCTGTGGTGTTCGTCCAAGTAATTTGACAATGGCTACAACTATGGCCATATAAGCTGCATCTATGAACAACAACACCGAAATAACCTGACATAGATTCACCAAACGATTCAAAATCGGTACGAGGAAGATGAACCTTGTTTGCTCCAGTACATATCCGATCACTCCCAACACGCTCATGTCGTTGAATAATCCATCAGAAGATGTCGCTATTGCAGACATTTTTGACTCCACACAACAAAAACTCAGAAGAGACAATCTGGTTTGAGAGAGTATTAGCAGAAACTAAGAGAGGACTTAGAAATCGTCCTCGAGAAAGAGATTTGAGCTTCAGGAAGATCAGACATTCTTTTGTCTTAACTTCCATCTGTCTTTGATTTAGTAAAGTATTTTGTTTATTTTGATTAATTTATCTTTTAGGACATGTATAGTCGTGATCATAGAAACTAAATAAATGGTATTTGATTGAGCTGGAATTAGTTGTGTCCTCAACACACCATGTCTTAGTTTTTATGTTCAGATTATAATAGGCATAATCAGAAACTCTGACTTTTGTTTAATTTAAATGTCTATCGAGATTAGTAGTAGTTTGCATAGTTGGACTGATCAATTAATGAGAGGTATTTTTTTTGAACATTTTAATAAATGCTCACAACAACGAGACTACTTAACAGATAATTAATAAACATACCAATCTACATACATATGATGGAGAGGTTGCAAATTATATTATCTTTATATTCTTTAGTCACGTTTATCATTCATATTGATAAGCAATTATTTACATGTGTGAAATAGTCACTAAAGACAAACTGTTTAGATGGGTCCTTTCATGAATGTAGACGATTAATCACATACAAAGTCAACGATTAGTGGACCATTCTCAGGAATTTTTTTTTATAAAATGTAAAAGTCATTGATTTAGAAACAAAATTACACATATTTCAAAGTTTCATCAAAAAATTGCAACTTGCATATGAATACACGTATTTTAGAAAAAAAATTACATAAACTAAAAAATTACTAGTTTTTTGGGTATTCTTTTAAAGCATTACATTACTAGAAGAATCATTAAAAATCCTGTATTGTAATGTAATCATTGTAATGCTTTAAAAGAATACCTATATTGATTTCTACACAAAATCATGATGCAATCATGTATTGTGTAGTACTCTTATGCTTCAAATAATTTTTTCGGTACTATCTTAAAGCAATTATAAGGCCAAATTTATTTCTTTATGCTTTGTAATAACACCCTTATGCTAAAACTTGTTACTATGCCAAGACTATAAATGTTGAACTGATATACATATATATAATTCAATGAAATTCATCTTTCTTTAGTCTTGAATTTTTAATGTTCGTCTAATCAAGATGGTTAAAGGGTTGATGACAACAAAAAAAGACAAAAAAATGGTTAAAGGGTCGTGGTTTTCACGCGCTATAAGAGCGAGTGTAATTTGAGCAAACAAGAGGAAGGAGAGAACCTAATCTTCGATTCTCTGCCTAGCTTCACTGCCACAAACACACACACACAGAACTGCTTTCACTTTTTGCTCCGTCTTCATCTTCTTCCCCATATGCGTCACTCTTAAATTTACCATTCGCAATGTCCGTCGCTCTAAACGCCGGCTTCACTTCTCTGGTAAGTATTTGCTAGATGATCATATAAGATTCTTCTTCTCTTACGACTGTATAATTGTTCCAAAACCACTTTAATTGGGATCAATTCGTTTCCTTGATTATATTATTCTTTTGGTTCTGAAAAAATCGAAAAACTTTCTCGTTTCCCTGGAGATTCCTGGAACTGGTTTTGATTTGTTGCAACTCCATAGTTTGATTGGTCTCTCTAGGTTGAAAATCTCTTCGATGCAGAAAGCTCAATGCTTTCATATGAACCTGTTTGTTTTGCTGAAACTAACACAAATCTTCTCTCTTTGAAGCTTCATAACAGAACTCATCCTGTTTTAAGATTCTCAACCCAAGACATACCCTTAAAGCCTTCTCCTTTTGGGTCTCACATTTCTCTTAACGGTTCAAGAAGTTTACTTTCAAGCAAAAGAAGATTGGTTTTATCTTGTTTGGATACAAATGACAAGTCCATCACAACAACATCTGTGGATTCTTCCTCTTTGGATTCTAATAAACCAGCAAGTGAACCAGTTGAATCAAGCAATGGTTCTGCTAAAAAAACTCCTTTGACAGCACGAGAGAGACTTAGAGCAGCTCGTGTTCTTAGCCGATACACAGAAGCAACACCGAAGCCAGCAAAACCCAAAATGGGAAGCCAACTTCTTGATGTGCTCAAGGAAAGTGATAAGAAATCAAACAGGAAACCGGGTTTACCTGAAGCACCGACCAACATGCTTGATGATAGTAGGAGAGGGATGCCAAAGAATGGCCTTACGTTTGATTTCCCTGGAGGCTCAGATATACTTGTCATTGCTTTCTCCTTTGTGTTCATAAGCACAGTGATGTTTGCTACTACTTTTGTTGTCTGGAAACTTGGAGCAATACACTTCAATGAATAGTAAAGTTGAGATTTGGAGAGGTTTAATGGGAGTAAGGAAACCTGAAGCAGAAAATGAGAGAGATCGAGAGTTTTGTGGCGAGGTTAGCTTAATATGCATACTCGGGGATGTTCATCACTTGGCTAAGCCGGTTTGAGTGTATATACATATACTTTGTAGTACCATAATTTTGCTATTTACTCTCATCATGCTTCCTTTGCAATTACAACCTTTACATCATCCCATGTAACCATATGTTCGAACTCCTAAACCAATAAGTCTTTAAATGTGTACAAGATTATAGTGAGTGAAAAGTCAAGAATATAATTACGAGATTTGAGATAATTACAACTGATAGATTTAATTAGTACTTCTAGAAGACAACAAGGCCGATCAGATCAAAAGAGAAGAACAGAAGCAATGTAAATAGTCAGTGATGAACATTGACGATAACATCTTAACCATCAAGCCTATCAGCTTTGCAAGATTTCGATTTAAAGATAAGAGATTGATCGAGTATCATAAATCATTGCAGACCCCGTGATGTACAATTGAGTGTTCTTGGATCATTTATTTGACAATATCAGCAAATGTATAGCTCAACTAGTAGCTACGATGAGATGAAATACGCAAGAGAAAAATATGAAATCACTAGCGAATTGACAAAGGAAGATAAAGCTTAACATTAATTGAAAATCCATTTAATCCAACAGCAAAAACTTGAAACTAAGACAATATAGTATCAAATTCTGAGAAAAACTGAAGCAAACGAAATACAAAGCAGGGGGAAAGCGAAACACTTGGCGAGTAGATCTGTCTATTTGGATCGCTGTCTCATCTTTCGTCTCTTCCTCTTCAACCTCCTCATACGCTTCTTCTTCCACTGAAAATTTTTAAAACCACCAGATCCACAATTAATTATTCACTTAGGACTAAAGAGACTAAATAAACTTATCTGAAAGTATTATAGACGCAATGAAAATAGCAGAGGAATGAGACAATGAAATAAACAAGATTGAAAGATCATATTACCTTAGCTCTCATGTCTCAGAAACTCCTTTTTCTCAAAACCCTAATCGAAGTGAGAGAGACACATTAGGATGAAACTTGGAATATATATCTCACTAACCCTAGCAATGAAACGAGACTAATGAGTAAATAACGTTGGCCCTTTTATTTATTATGGGCTTAAAGGCCCATCTATCCCCAAAACTATTTTAGCCCAAGAATATCAAATGCAGCATCTAGACTTGTCTTCTTCATTTCTATAGTTCTGGCTAAAACCCTCCAGAAGATTTTTCATCATTTTCCACATCTCCGTCGCTCTCAATCCGACAATGTCACTGCTCCGGCGATTCGTAAAAGAAGCAAACAATTCCAGATTTCTCACTCAAATCAATCTCTAAACATTCATTCTCCACTGCAAATTCCAATCCAATTGCTAATCATGGTCGTCGTACTACCATTGAGTTCGATAATCTCATCCACGAGGCTGGCAGCTCCGGCGACTTCGAATCCGTACGCCGTATTCTCAATATCCGCGTCGTAAACGCTTGTTTCAACACGTCTGCAACTTTCAAATTCCTAACTAACACCGCCTCTTACTCGTCCCACCTTGAAGATCTCCGCCGCATTTTACCTCAGACCGACGCCGGATACACGTGGAAACACTCCTACGAAACTCTCATCGCGCGCCTCTGTAAACTCGGTCGGATCGACGACGCTTTAATCCTGATCGGAGATATGGCAACCGGGAAATTCGAACTCACATCATCCACATTTCACCCGATCCTGAACACTCTCACAAAGAAGAACAAGAACGAGGAAGCTTGGCGCGTTGTGGAATTGATGAGATCTCACACTCTTCCGGTGGACTTGTCGTCATACAATTATTTTTTAACTTCGCACTGTTACGACGGTGACGTGGCGGAGGCGAGCAAGGTGTTGAGGAAAATGGAGGAGGAAGGGATATCAGCGGATACGCATACTTACGACGCGCTTGTGTTAGGCGCGTGCAAGTCGGGGAAAGTGGAGGCAGCGATGGCTATTCTGAGGAGGATGGAGGAGGAAGGGTTACCGGTATTGTACGCTACGCATGCGCATGTTATAGGAGAGACGGTGGAGAATGGCTATTATGCGCAGGGTGTGGAGTTTGTGATGGCATACGCCGGAAAAGATCAGAGATTGGATGAAGAGAATTTGGGAAGTTTGGCTAGTAAGCTTATTAAAAGGAAGAGGTTTAAGGAAGCTAAGTTGGTTTTGAAGGAGATGAGTGTCAGAGGATTGAGAATGGGAAATGCTTTGCGTGATTTTCATGAGACCATTATGTGTTAAAACCATGATTATAGAGTAGAACAATACACAAATCTGTAATTATTCGTGGCTTCAAATTCTAAGTACGATTTTTACAACTCTGAAGCTTTTTATTTGAAAAATAACACATCAGATAGATGGTGAACAGTTTTGTTTAATTTACAGAGGAGCAACATTTACAGTAAATGACACTTTCTACTTTTTTTATTTGCAACATATAAGATTACAGGGCAAGGAGAGGTTATATAAACTTTCTACTTTGGGAGGCTTAGCTCCCAATTATTTGGGTGGGGTTAGTTTTGTGAAACCTCTACTTGTTCAAGATGAATGTGGGATCCATTGACTTGGTAGCTCCAGTACCAGCTTCCTGTTTCCATTACTTCTTCTTTCATTGCTTCCAAATTGATGCTTAAACCTAGATTTCCTGGTGTGATCTTCAGTTTGTGTCGGTCAGGTACTTCAAAAACATGGTTTCCCTGCAAAGAGAGTATAGATCACTTGATTTGAAGCAGACATTATAATCTCTGTTTTGTACAATGATTTAAACTTCCTTGTTAGTTTACTTTACCTCTATAGTTACATTGCTGGCTTCGAATTCTGCATTTCCGTGCAATATGATTTTACAAGTCTCAAGCCGGTTCACATCGTTTCTCCAGTAAACATTTGATTTACTGTTCCAATCGATTCCTTGGTTCACTACCTTCACGTTATGCAGTTTACACTTGCCACACCTACCAAAAAAAAAGTTTTATGTGGATTCACATATGTGTAAAAATAGGCATGTATCTTACAGAGATAATCAAGTACAAGGTTACCTTAATCCGTATTGTAATATTGGTTCACCATTATCATTAGGTGTTGTTGAACCCATGACATTTTCAGCAGTGATGATCAAGCTACCATCAACCTAAGCGACAGAAGATGATTTAGCATTTAAGAAACTCAACATGATGAAAGCTATGCGAAATCTTCTTGGCAGAATAAAAATATTGAGAACCTGAACATTGTTCCATGAGAACTCTGCAATCTCTAGTTGCAGTTCTGAGCTACTGGCAATGGACCCTCCCTTAAACTGTAACAATGATCAAATAAGATTAATCATGATAAAAGCATCAGCTAGAATTTCTGAAGCATGACAAACAAAAGCAGCTATTGACTCACTTTCTGTCTTGTAACTTCCCAAAGAGGACCGAGAGCAGGATGCAGAAGAATGAGGTAAGGAGGTGGGGAATCCACATAGCTATCATTAGATTCAATCTGGAGAAGCAGAATGAAATTATTAATCCTCAATTTGAAGTTGTTATAGATAAGATTCACATTGAGATGTAAAACAATGAACTAACCATGGGAAGTTTAATATCACATTCTGTAAGGAGGTCATATGCATTCCGCAGTATATCCAACAATGCACCATCTGGAGTCTGTAAAAAAATTGATAAGTTTGAAAATAAGTTAAGTTACGCTGAATATTATTCCATTGAATGGCAAATCAAAATCCAATAAGTCAAAAGGACTCCAAGTGGCTAGAGAAAGATAACCTGGTGTAATGCAGCACTTGCATGTGGTTTTTTCTTCTTAGCTGATGAAGTGACCTTTCTTCGTTCGTTGTACACAATATATGTATCCAGTTTCTCTGGTAAGATCATACTAAGAGTCAGTAATACCTAAAGACAGATACATTAAACATTGCAAGTTAATTCAAATAAAGTTACCTTCTAGATTGCCCTGGAATCTAGATGGAAACTTATTTAAGAAATTGTCTGCTATGTTTTGCATTGTGCATTCCAATCTACCACCCAAAACGCTGCCCAATAAGGAATGTAATAAGAAAGTTGCTAATGATGATAAAAAAAAAACTCCTTAAGTTTATTTGAAGTAAAAAATTCAAAGTAAATGAAATCTAGATTGAATTTAACATATAACAAGAAAAATTGTGACATATAACAAGGGAACAGAAGACCAGTCAACATAAATGTTCAAAATTACAAACCTGTGATAGTCTCCATACTGATCAATGTATTCAATTCGCTTCTTTGTATTAAGAACCATATTTGGCAAACTTTTTGCATTACTGCTCGACCCAATTAACTCGGCAGAATGTAAGTCAACATATAGAATGTTTGTATTGGCAGGGAAATCAGCCTGCAGACTTCAGAAGTAAAAAATAAAAATAAAAATTAGCATTGAAGATTCACACTAATAACTAACACAAAAGACTGACAACAAAAGAAGAGATAATTGCAATTTAAGCAAGAACAAACTCAATGATTGAAATGTCATACCCATTTGAAGAAGGAGATCTGCTGGAGATTCCGAATTTATCAAATTCTGTATACTCAATGCACGATATACCATATTCCCACTTCCCATCGAAATTCTTCTTCTCCATCAATACATTAATCCCTTCAGTTGCTCCAGCATTCCTTTTACAGGATGCAAACCCAAGTTTCTGTCACATTAAGATATAATAAATCAAGGTTTGTGGGAATCAACTGTTTGCAAGTCCAAAAAAGGTATTATTCTGCCCCTTTTCCTTGAAGTAGTAGAGAGATGAATGCATGGTTAATACACGTTCTTAAATAGTAAGCAAGTTTGAACAGCATAGCCATATTTTAGACGATAGTTAACTGCCACAGCTCATACTTCCAAAGGAACTTATCCAACATAATATACACTCTAGAAACTTTAGTTCGTGGTATAGAGCATTTTCTTCAAGCCCAGCTAACATGAGACCATTTGCAATCAACACCAGATGCTCTACTTATCACTTCTCAAAGTGATACATTTAATGAATCTATATGCAGTGTGTGGGTTATAAACATAAGATGCAATGCAAGCATACCTTATTATACTGTAAGCCAATCCCAGCAAGGGCCAAGAGGGTAACATCTGTGGCAGCCACAACGTTACTGCAATATCACAATTACAAACACTAAATCCAGATGGTTCTGATTTTTATTTCAATGAACAACTTCACAAGGGTAAAAGTGACTAACCTAACTTGCCGAACGGTTGCTCCCTTTCTTCCATGATCGTAAAACCATTTAAAGACACCTTTGTCATAAGCCAATTTCCAAATCACACCATGACCACCAGGTTTACTAACTGGCACAAAGGGCTTTGATACTATCCATTGGCCATCTTCAGCACTAACAGCTGGGACGAGAGGCTAGAGATCAAAAACCATTTCATTAACTGTGAGTAATAATACTCAATTTAGAGTTGTTGCAGAAAAAGGTAATAGACATATAGAAAAACTATAGGTTTCCTATACCTGTTCAAAGAGTCGGAAATTTGATTGACCTCTTCCAAACCAATTGAGCCTTTTACAAAGTGAACTTACATGCTCATGGTTGTTCTTTGCAGCACTTGTCATAATGGCAACAGGTGTGACACATTGATTTCCATAAAGTTTGAAGTAAAGGAACTCTCTAGCCTAGCAAATACCCAAAAAAAAAGAGGATATATAACACTACTAATACACATGAGCAAATTTAATTGTTCATACCTGAAATATTCCTTTCCTTCATTCAAATATAGACAAACCCACCAAGAGTCACTCAAGTAATTAGTGAACCTGTACCTGAAGGTCTCTAATAAGTCCCTCCAACAAAGTTCGTCCACAATGAGCAAGCATTGCTGCAGGAAGGCATTCTCCAGTTTCTGAATCAACCAAACCTAATCTGTCTGCTGCACCTCCTAGGGGATATATTTCACCTAGGTCTGGCAATCCCTAATATGTATAACAACTTATAATCCAGGAACCATACACAACAAATTCACTCAATATTAAAAGCAATAACACAATACTAACCTCAATTCCCCATAGAGCCGCCTGCGAGGCATACTCTTTCCTCTGAGTAAGGTCAAGAACGCTAGGAGTGTGCATTTCTATGTACTGACAACCCAATGACTCTTCAACAAAATGTGACCGATTAGTATTATTACGCCTCTTAGATGATTGGTGAAGAAGCTCGAGAACCATAACCTGATATCTGACACACAATCATGCGGGCCTCAGCAGTGAATATACCAAAATTTTCAAAGCAATTGGAAGTTAAGGATTGGTACCCGATGATTCCTCCAATGCAATCGTAGAACTGTTCAATTTCTTCCAGAAACGTCAAGAACTTTCTAAAGTGATCAATCTCCTCTGCATCTAACACTGTACCTGTCTCTCTTCTACCATTATAGCCGCTACTATTCACATCGAATCGCTCAATCATCTCCACCAAAGCGTAAAGCGCGCTCTTCACCGAACTTCTCACTGTATACTCCTCCTCTTCTTCAAATGCTTCCTCATACCCCACACAAAGCGCGTGTTCTTGCCCCGCCGCGATCACACACTTAACGAGAAACATCTCTTTCGATTTCAAACCAAATGAACCTAAAAACTTAGATAAACCGCCGCCTCGATTCTCGCTGAAGAATCGACGAACTCTGGAATCAGCGTCGATAACCGCGTCTTTCCGCCGTAAGTCCTTGGAAACGTCTAGTTTCGATCGGAGAGCCTTAAGCCGAACGATTTCCGATAAGAAATCGTCGGATTCCGGAGGAGTCGGTGTCGAATACTCCACAGGCACGGTTGACACGTGTCTTCTCACCTGGCGATTATTGCATTGCTGCTCGCTTTGCGGTAATTGCGAGGATAATGAAGAAGAAAAAGACGAAGAAGAAGAAGAAGAAGAAGGGAGAAAGAGCAGAGGCTTTCCGAAGTGCAGAGAGCTGAAGGAGGGAAGACGAGATGTAGTACGGAAGTGGAAGAGAGAGAGGTGATTCTCGTGGTGGAGAATTGGAGAAGCTTGAGGATTAGCCATGGTGAGATGAAATTACAGAGGAAGGAGAAGGGGTTTTGAAGAGAACCCGGAGGAGGGATAAGGAGAGATACTCGAAGCATATACCCTCCTCCTCAGCTCAGTGTACGATTGCTTCTTTTCTTAGAGAAAAAAAAAAATTTAATCCAAATATTGTAGCTTCGAATTCGGATTTGATTGTGTAGGCGATGTGTGACTGTCGTGTGATGTAATCTTTAATCTGACGGTGCACACGACACCGTTTTGGATTACACAGAGTCACCGATGGGCCATGTTCATGTCGACTCCAAGTATTTCATTTTTGGGTATAGGTCTTTTTTTTTTTCTTTACTACGATATTGTGCATGCGGTTTACGAGGTGAATATGAATTTTATTATAAAATTATAGAGGAAAATCCAAATTATTCATTGAATTTCCTGAATTCGAATATTCGATTGAGAGGAATAAACCACTCAATCCTCGTACTCTCTTTTTTTTTCTTCTCTTTATTACTTGGTAGATTTTGACTTGTGATGTCTCAAACCCGCGAGCACAAATCCTAACCTTGTTATAAAATACTTTAATCTGTTTTCTCTATGTTGGTTCAGAACCTGATATGATTAAAAACATAGCAACTACAATTACAAACACAATAACAACCATTAACCTTATGCACACCAAAAAGGGGGATATTACCATGATCTCCGCATGTTCTGTTTACGACTTAAAAGAGCAAATGGATCCACCGGATTTTAGAGTCGTTATATAAACTAAGTTGCATAGATTTATATATGTATAGATAAAAGTAGCCTAAAAAGAAGGAAAGAGCTGCTCCAGAGAGACTCAAAAACCTCGCACAATCTTCATATTTATACTTACAGATTTGCTGAGAAGCAAAGTAGTTGTCTCTTCACGCAGTGGACAGCACTTCCAGCTCTGCCCACCAGAGAGGTGAAAGTTTCGGAATAGCATCGTCCGGCGATAGTCCCGTGATCTCTCGTAATCTCCCCGTGACTTCCTTCATTGTCGGTCTCTGTTTTGGGTCTGCCCTTACACAGCATTTGATCACTACACCTATATTCTCAATCTTCTCATCAAAACTGTCCAGTGTTGGATCCACAATCTCCCTTAGAGTCTTTCCTCCCAAAAAATCAGCCAATCCGGTATCTATTGAGTCGCCTTTTTTAACGGACTCCGGGAGTTTTCCAGCCATCAATTCAAACAAAAACAACCCGAAGCTGTGAACATTGTCTTCTTGGGTTGTTTCTGAGATGCGTGTATCTATGAGAGCATTGGTGCTGCTTTCTGTCTCTGATGGGCCTTTTAGGTATCCGAAATTGAAATCCGCAATTTTGACTGCGTAGTCCTCTGTGAGTTGAACTGATGATGAGAGAAGATTGCTGTGGACTATAGGTGGCTTGAGTCCGTGCATATGGTCAAGGCAATATGCTACACCCATTGCTATTCTTAGCCGCATTACCCAGTCCAAGTGTTCTGATTCTTTATCTGCAACAAAAGTAATATCGTTTCCCATTTTAAATCGTTTATGAAAACGAGACAACTGACAATGTAATTACTCATATGACTAGAGAGATTTTTTACTTACAGTGTAAATGTTCAAAGACTGATCCGTTTGATGCATATTCAAAGACCAAGATCCTAGTGAAAGGTTCATCTTCTTCACAGTAACCAAGAAGGTTGACAAAATTCTTGTGGTTTATCTTGGATAACATTTCGATCTGAAATTATCAAAAAATATAAACGATAAGGCGATAGGAATCAAAATCCAATAAACTACAAGGGAACTGGTTGACTGGAAATACCTTCTTTCTGAACTGCATTTCTATGTTAGTTGTCCACTCTTTGGCAGAAGCAGTAGCAACAGAAGCCACAGCTATCTCCACCCCACTTGATAGTGTACCTTTGAACAATGTACCAATGGGACAAGACCCAATGACATTACTGAAATCTTCACAGGCAGCTTCAATCTCAGATCTTTTGAGTTTGGGGACACCTGAGTACCAAATCACAGCATTAATATTGAAACCAAAAGAAAATGGAGTTGACATAGACAAGCACGTCTACTTATCAAAAATTATGGACAACAAACTTCTAAAACTAACAAAGTCACTTTACATATTGTATGAGCAAGTAGAAAGGCAATTACCAGTTATGAACACTTTCTGAAGTTGTCCACTAAGACCTGTACGCCAAGGATTCACAGATTTCCCAGCCTTACTTTTAAAAAAAAAGACACCAGTAGCTAGAAGAAGAAGAAACACAGCACCACCTACGCAGCCAGCCACTATAGGAACCGTGCTGTTTGAAGAAGTTTTAGAGCTTCTTAGACTAGGAACAGTTTTTGCAAGGGGCGCAACAGGAGGTGGAGCAGAAACATGTGGCGGAGGTGAACTTTTTGGTGGTGGAGGCAAACTTTTTGGTGGTGGAGGCAATGGTGACGATTTACTGGCATTAGGGCGGTTGAACTGGGTCAAATTTCTGTACATCTTATTGGAACCGTCAAGTAATTTCCTATGAAAACTAACCGCTCTCCTACAAAAAGACGAAGGTAAAATGAAATCGAGTATCAACAGGAGAGGAAATATAAACATGTTTCAAAATAAGATGGAAATGATTATGCCGCAACAACTTCAAAGTAAATTCAACAAGACTTAAATTACAAATGCATAAAACACAGTGTCGGTAATCATGTTGTACCACTCAGAAATAGTATTAGTTCACTCAAAAAAAAAAAAATCTAAAAAGTATAGTGCTTAAAGTCATAGATCTACAATACCAACTAGACTGATGTTGATGTTCAACCAAAATTCATTTTCAAATCATGTTTGCAACCACATTGAATAATCTACTTGCGGTATCAAAACATATCACAAACATTAGATCTTAGTAAATTCAAAAACCACCAAAACATCTCATGTTCAAGCTCAGGTATCAAAATGGAAGCTATAAATCTGAAAATCAACAAGAGGTTCTTATCTAAAATACCTAGAACTTACTAAATCAAGCAGCTGCGTTCTATTAAACAAATCTAAAAAAAATCACAGATACTTACAAATCCGTGATATCTCTATCTGACCATAGATCTTTCGTCACAAAATCCAGAAACCCCACACCTGAAAGCCAAAAGCGAAACAGAGAGTAGAAACAATAATCAGAAACTTGCTTCTATGTATTGATAACCAAAAATGAGAACGAACACAGCTCATACCTTCATATTTCAACGAAGAGCATGAACTGAAGCTCAAAATCGCCAGAAGAAACAGGAGATAACGCTTTTGAAGCCTTAATCGAACGAATTTCCAGTCCTTGCTCATAGTGAGACTAAAGTAGCACGGAGGAAGCTGAGCAAATCGAGTGTCGATCTGAATCTGATACCACAGCTTAGAAGAAGGAGAAGGAGAAAACAGAGGGATCAAAAGTTAGCTAGAAAGACGAAGGAAGAGAGAGCTATGAGTTTGAAGTTCGCATGGCGGAGGAGACGATTTGAGAGAGCAACGTGACTTTTCAACTTTGTTTTTTTTTTTTTAAATTTCTTTAAGGAAATTATTTTGATTTAAAAGCGCGTGTCCCAGTGGTTTGGCGGATAATAAATTAAAGGATGCAGAGTAAAGCATTAACTTCTTCCTGTTGACAAAAAAGAAGAAGCAATAACTTTTTTTTTCTTGTCAAACAGTATCTATTTTTGTTCAAAGTATATTCAAATATATATAAGCTGAACATCTATCAGTACGTATATTCAATATTGTAATATTGTATATAATAATAAGCAAATATCTAACATGGAAATTAGAAGAATATATGGACCTTAAGATGCCAGAGGTTAAAGGGTTCAAGCGAAAACGCCAAAGCCACAGTCGAAAAAGACTTTGCTGTATATTTTTTTAGTGTTTTTTTGTGTGTATTTGATAGAGTAACAAAAAAACATAATAACGAGTATGATAGTGGGGTCTACTGCCACGTTTGAATTTTCGTTATGATGTGTTGGATTTTGGAATGATTGAAGTTGAATGATTGTGTTGTGGTATGTATAATGTATGTGGATTAATAAGAAAATGTGGAGGTAGTTTCTGACTAATTCAAAGTAGAGGTTTTGCTTGGCTGTTACTTTCTTCGTTTTCAATCCAACTATTTGCCATGTGGGCATAGTAATGGATGTAATGGGAGTATACCCCCATTTTCTTCTATTCTATTATTTAACTATTTATATATACTTTTCAATATTTCTAACAAGTTTTTGATACACAAAATAGTATTGTATCCAAGTGTTCCATAATTGTATACAAACCGCCCACGTTTTGCGATGTTTATCCAAAAAAAAAAAAAAAAAAAAAGAGCTAAAATTTTGCCCCCACAAGTGTCAATATATCTCTACTCTTCCACGATCTAATGTCCATCAAATTGTTATCTATCAGTTTATTGTTATCTGTCACAACCTTGTCACGGGAATAGTTCAAATTTTGTATATGAGAATTAAAAGTTAAAGTTCTTAACATTAATATCCCATATATATCAGATCAATCCTAAAACATGTTCAGCCTAAATTAACACTAACATTTATTAATTCGGGAAATTCGAACCATAACGTTGAATTCAATTATGTTCAAGTCGAATTAACCAAACCGTTTGATCTTTAAAATAAATAAAAAAACAATACCGTTTGATATTTTTAAGTTTTATGCATTGATATCTCAGCTTAATGTGCATTTTTTTGGTAATCTAAGTTTTTATAACTAATTAATATGAAAACTAGATCAAAGTTTAATATTCATCAAATCTACAATCTGTCAAATCAATTTTTTATGTCAATCAAAATAAGACTACATTAAAAAAATCGATGTAACTCTTAATGGAAACGGTGCAAAACGGAGTAGAATGGGTGCGAAACGGGTAAAATAGTATTAATTTTTTTAGAAAATTGATACTATTTATTTCGCATGTTCTGCGTTCATTTGCCCTGGCCCATACTGTCTTTACTTGAAATCTAAGTATAAACCAGTTACTTGTATTTTAAGAGACTGGGAAAAATAAATAAATTAAATAAAAGCATAGTATATACGGTTGACAAACGGTTTCGACGTAATCCGAAACTGAAAGCCATCATCGTTTGATTGGATGAAGAAAAGAGCAAATCATACTACTATTATTATGATGTATTCACCGGCATGTCTACGCCTATGCAATCTCAACCCTACACGTATATGATGTCTTAGCGTGGACTTTTCGTTGTTCCATTTTACCACTATACTTTTAGTACCCTTTTTTTTTTTTGTCTTGTTTAGTGCTTACAAGAGTGTGCACTAATTGAAGCTGCTGCAATCACATGTTACTGTTAGCGTATATATGCATGTTATATGTTCTTTGGGACGTCAAATCTTATATGTTTGGTTCAGAACCTTACATGTTCTTTCACAACCTTATATGTTCTATATAAATTGTAAAATGAACTAACTTCTAAAAGTCATTAGACTTCTAAGATCATACATAACCAAATTATACAATATAGTAGTATACTTAATTAATTAAAAACCAAAACTATCTGCAACCTCAGGTCAATTTATTTTGTTGAAATGAACCTCCGGTCATTTTGACATTTTTTATTTAAACGATATCAATCTCTGCAGTTACAAAGATAGTTATAAATTAATAGTCAATATATAATCACTATTGTTTCTGACCACAATAACTTTGATTTTGTCTGTTTAAATTTTGTTTACAAATAAACTTAACATAAGAGAAAACCTACTTGCAAGATTCATGAAACATGTGACACACTAGTACACTAATTCTGCCTTAAGATTTTCCTTTCTTTGCACGATGAAGAGGTTTGTTCTCCAACAACAAGACTTTTGAGCATATATAAAATCTCATGCTTCTTCTTCATTTTCCCGAAAAGCCGCCCTCTCTCGAAGAATCTTCTGCCCCATATACCTGCACATTATAACATTCCAACAGTCATATCTTATATAACATGTTTGGATCATTTGCTTCATTTTGTTTGATGCATGTGTTTACCTTCCAAGCATCATGATCGTGGCTTGCGGATTAGTCCCCGGGGTCTTGAGGAACGTGGATGCATCGATGACCCTCAAAGCATCAATCCCTAACACTTTGTAATTGTTGTCGACCACTTTTCCAACTTGACAGCCTCCATGGTAATGATATATAGTCATCACTGTATCTTTACAATACTGTTTCAAATCGAACGTCGACGTTATGTGCCTTGGCCTCAGATTGATGGGAAGAGCAAGAATGAGATTCAGCAGTCCACGCCCGGTCACTCCAGGGTATTTGTACTTTGAGTATCCCTTAGAATTTATCACTTTAATTATAGCATTAAGACCTTCAACACAGTTATTCAAATCTGCTGGCTCTTGGTAGTAGTTGAATGTCACTGAAGGGTTATCATCTGGATTTGTGTTCCGCAACTCCAAGTGACCTCTCGAGAGTGGTCCACTCACTTTCTGAATCATCGCACCTGCTTTAGTTGTCACGTTGAATCGAAGATCTAAAGATTTGAAAAAGTTTGAGAGGGTTTTGGTGGGAAGTTTTATCTGCAAAAACACATCATACAAAAATAACAGTCTTGTGAATAACAATTTTATATAAAGATTAGTAAATATTAATTTATACCTCATTGAGAAGATTTAGAACACCGTCGAAAAAGCTATGGGTCAAACTAATAGAGAGACTTAACCCACTTAGACCTTCAATATAACTACCAAAATGTGGGATGGCAGCGATTTGGACAAGGGACACTTCAACGGGTTTAGGAGAAGGGATGAAGACAGGGTTCATGGGATTATCACCCATTCCTTGTCCCACCATAGCGTGATCTAGGATGATTGGCGTCACCCCATGGGCTGCAAGATGGGCTGCAGGGCCAACACCACTCAACATCAATAGCTGCGGGCTTGCGATGGCACCCGCTGATTAGATCACTTCATTCATTACGTTGTGACCCATTAGTTCTGCTGTGTGAAATACTCCATTTGTATCTCGGAATATGACCCCTTTTGCTTTAGGTTTTGGATTTTCTGTACAAAAACAAATTCCATATCTGAATCATAGAAAAAAACCGGTGACTCTGGCGGATGACAACGACCAACATGTTCGCAATAATTATATGATACGTTAATATTACTTAAAAGTTAAAAACAACATAGTGGACAATTAAAAGTTAAAAACTTAAAGAGTAAAAAAAAAAAAATTATAATCTCTATTTTCCGTTTGTTTTAGTTATGTTTTTACATAATATGTGTTTTTGTAATAATTGAATTTTCTAACTTTGTTCTAACTAAAAAAATAATAGGAGGTAAACATATTTCTTATGTTATATCTTTTGTTTTTGATAATTAAGGGGTGATCCGAGTTTTTACCATCTGACTATTTCCTCCAGAGTGATTGTGACCGTCTACTAGCCCACTCACCGAGCTTTTTAATAGGCCTAAAATATGATACCATTTTGACTAACCAGATGAAAGTGATTTAGATAATTTTGCGCTTGAAAAGAATGATTTAGATAATTTTGCGCTTGAATAGAATCGATCTCTGGTTTATACCAACATGACAACTCCTCCTAAAATGAAAGCCGATACAGCTCCACCGGTTCTTAAATATATGTTTTTATCATGTTAAGGATACAATTTGTAACTATGTTCTACAGAAAAATATTATTTTATACTCTTAAGATATCCAATAAATAAACGAAATGAAATAAATCAAAACATGTATTTTAGTATTTTTTGCTACCTTTGATTTGTTATCACTCGAACTAAAAGCCGCAAATTACGTGTGAGAAAACAAAATCATAACTAGCAAACGAGTGTCTAGATTTTTCTTTCAATCTTAATTTGGAATGAAGAAAATTTCTGATTGTAATTTTTTTTTTTTAAAGCCAGAAATTTGATTACGTGTAAGATAAGTCTCTCTCTTCCTAACCCTCACAAAGTCTCCAAGACTCCAACCATATCCAAAAAAGAGTTGGGGCTGATTTTTATCGATTAAATTACCTTTGGTGGTGAAGAGGATCTTATGAACAGAAGCGTGCAAGTAGACAACAATCATGTTCGGATTAGCATACTCCAACAAATTCGCCGCCGTATGTCTATGACCATCCCGGTCAAATATCGTACCGCCAATTTTCGTCCCGTGAACATGTTCGAACGTAAAACCATTGTACGGAATCACTCCAGCTTCCAAAAGCCCGTCTCTAAACGCCGATTGCCATCCTTTTACCTGCGGCTCGAATACCACTTTCTTCTCGACCCACTCGTAAGCCGCTTCAACCTCACTCCTCTCCCAACCCGATTCCGCAATGAAACCATCTTCTGCACGTGAGTAGAACCCCGCGTTTATCACCGTGCCTCCACCGAGAACTCGGGCGCGTGAGTTGTAGACACCGTCTTGGGAGATGAAAAGCTGCGACCATGAGTTTGGAGTTATGTTCAAGAATGTGTTTGCGAAGTTGTTGATGTCTGTGGCCGACGGGTTGTCATAAGGGGACCCACCACGTTCAAGAAGTAGAACGGTAGCGTCTTTAGAGAGCGTTGCGGCTAGAGCACATCCGGCGGTTCCTCCTCCGATGACTATATAGTCGAAGTGAGACAACTTTGGTGCTAATGTTGCATCTTTCATAAATCTATAGTTTCCAGCTTCACGAAAACAAAAAAAATCATAAAATTTGGAAGGATATTTATTAGTATACTACGGATAATCGAAAATTGAACGTAAGTTAAATGGTTAGTAAAGGAATTGTACCTTCATCGGAATAACATGAGCCGTGGAAGATGAAAATTGCGACGATAATAAAACGAAATAATCGGAATATCTGAAAATCCATTATGGTGTAGGATTATACTCGAAATTTGTACCTATCAAATAATTATATTTGCTTTGTACGTACCTTATACTTTTGGGGCATAGAAAAAAGACTAGATTTTATGCGCCTTATATAATGGTGAAGTATATGATCATTTTGGTCAGAGCTATATTTCAAAAAAAAGGAACCATAATATCATTACGCTTACGGCAAAGTCTTATTGGACGATGGTTTTGGCTTCTTCTTTTAAAACCTTTCATTTATCAACACGTGTGATACATTATCTAGGATTCAAAACCGTCGTATACGTATAAAATACATCCTCCGTTCCTTAGTACAATTAAAATATATATATATATATATATATATTTGACAGCCAAAAAATGTTCGTCTTCGTAGTTAGCTAAGAAGAAAAGAACTTCCCGCTTACCAATTAACCAATCTCAGAGCTTACATATACTAATATAAATTGTAACATGAATTAAATTCTATAATAATTATATTCATAAGATTAAAAATCACACATAACCAAAATATGAATTATAGTATACTTTAACAACAACATAAATAATCAGCAATCTCAGGTCGTTTCTAATTCTAGCCATATTAAAAAGATAGCAATTACAAAGATAATTAACAACATCAACAATCACTCTGAACAAAATAACTTAACTTTTATGTTTACATTTAAATTTGTTAAAAAAAAAAAATTTAGTACAACAGGAAACCCACTTCAAGATTCATGAAACATGCATGTGATAAACAATAAAATGATCATGTCTTCAGAGTTTCCTTTATTTAGAAAATGAATATGATATCGACTCATCTTCCATGGGAGCAACAATCCCCATATAACAAGACTTTTAAGGATATTCAAATCTCATGTTTCTTCTTCTTTTCTTCGGAAAGCCGCCATCTCTCGAAGAATCTTCTGCCCCATATACCTACACGTTATCAAACTCCAACAATCATAACTTTAAAAACCTATTTTTGGATCATTTGTATCAATTGGTTTATGCAAACGTTTACCTTCCGAGCATCATGATCGTGGACTGGGGATTAGTCCCTGGAGACTTTAGAAATGCGGAACCATCGATGACCCTCAAAGCATCAATCCCTAATACTTTGTAATTGTTGTCAACCACTTTTCCAACTTGACAACCTCCATGGTAATGATAGATAGTCATTACAGTATCGATACAATATTGCTGCAAATCAAACGTTGAAGTTATGTGTCTTGGCCTCAGATTGGTAGGAAGGGCAAGAATGAGATTGAGTAGTCCACGCCCACTCACTCCAGGGTACTTGTACTTAGAGTATCCATTCGAATCTATCACTTTAGTAATGGTACTAAGTCCTTCAACACACTTGCTCAAATCCTCTGGATCCTGATAGTAGTTGAATGTCACTAAAGGGTTATCATCTGGATTCGTGTTCTTCAACTTTAAGTGACCACTCGAGAGCGGTCCATTCGCTTTCTGTATGATCACACCTGCTTTTGTCGTCACGTTCAATCGAAGATCCAAAGATTTGAGAAAGCTTGAGATGGATTGGGTAGGAAGTCTAGTCTGCGTTAAAAAAGCATTCATTATAATCTTGTGATATATATATATATAGCAAATTTATGACATTGTAATAATAGATTATACCTTTTCAAGAAGTTTTAAAACACTATCGAAGAAGCTACGGGTCAAACTAATAGAGACACTTAACGCACTTCCACCTTCAATATAACTACCAAACTTGGTGATCCCAACGGCTTGTACAAGTGACACTTCTACTGGTTCAGGAGAAGGGATGAAAACTGGATTCATCGGGTTATCAGCCATCCCTTGTCCTACCATAGGGTTATCTACGATGACCGGACTCACCCCAAAGGCTGCAAGATGGGCCGCAGGGCCCACGCCACTTAGCATCAGTAGTTGTGGGCTCCCGATGGCACCCGCTGATAAGATCACCTCATTTGCTGCGTCTTGCGTCGCCAATTCTGCCTTGTGGAACACTCCACTCGCATCCCGAAATATCACCCCATATGCTTTAGGCCTTTGGTTTCCTGTCCAATATAGAAATTTCATATAAAGACGAATAAAAAATTAGTGTATGGTAATGTTCATTCAATTGTTTAATTTTTGTTTTTGTTTTTAAATATTATATATACTCTGTATATCTATAAATAGCAAAAAAGTGTCGAAAAATATTTATCTTTTAGTTTTTTTAAAGAATTATCTAAAACCACACAATTTGTGATAAAGGTTTGATTACGTGTAAGTTACGTCTCTTTCTCCCTTCCAAACCCTCACGAGTAACTCTGTATACTTTCTTCAATCATAAAACTCATAATGGAAAAAAAAAAAGTGTATTAATTACCATTGGTAGTCAAGAGGATTTTATGGACAGAAGCGTGCAAGTAGACAACAATCATATTAGGATTAGCATACTCCAACAAATTCGCCGCCGTATGTCGATGACCATCCCGGTCAAATATCGTACCGCCAAATTTCGTCCCAACGATATGATCGTACGTGAAACCATTGTACGGACTCACACCAGCCTCCAAAAGCCCATCTCTAAACGCTGATTGCCATCCCTTAACCTGCGGTTCAAACGCAACTTTTTTCTCGACCCACTCGTAAGCCGCTTCGACCTCATTTCTATCCAATCCTGCTTCCGCCACGAATTCATCTTCCGCGCGCGAGTAGAACCCTGCGTTTATCACCGTGCCTCCGCCGAGAACGCGCGCGCGTGAGTTGTAAACTCCGTCTTGGGATATGAATAGCTGCGACCATGAGTTTTGAGATGTGTTCAAGACTGTGTTTGCGAAGTTGTTGATGTCTGTGGCGGTTGGATCATCGTAAGGAGATCCTCCGCGTTCGAGAACTAAAACGTTAGCGTTTTGAGAGAGCGTTGCGGCTAGTGCACATCCGGCGGTTCCTCCTCCGATGATTATGTAATCAAAGTGAGATAACTTTGGTGCTGATGTTGCATCTTTCAGAAATCTATAGTTTCCAGCTTCACGAAAACAAAGTTTTCGTAAAATTTGGAATAATATTATATTAGTATACTACGAAGTACGAATAATCGAAAAACTCATAAGTTGAATGGTTAGAAAGGAAAGTAATAATTGTACCTTCATCGGAATAACATGAGTCTTGGAAGATGAAAACTGCGACGATCATCAAATGAAATAGTCGGAAAATATGAAAATCCATTCTAGTGCAAGATTATATTTGTTTAAATTGTATAAGAAATGATATATCTTTTGGAGCAAAAATAAAAAAGGTTCATGCGCTTATATAACAAACAAACACCCCCAAAAAAAGGTAAGTATCTCTCACTGTTAGAGCAAAAGTCTTATTCGATGGTGGCGTGGCCTTGCTTCCGCCGCCTTTTTAATTTTCCCGGGAAAATTTAGGTCCACCATAACTTTTATTATTCCCACAGTGCCCACAATAGCCCCAAGCTTACCCGAGGCGCCGGATATCCCATGACAAGTAGACCTAAACCTAGCCGGAAAAAGCTCTGCGGGAATAATAAAAGTTGTAGTGTTGGGACCAAAGTTGCAAAAGAAGAAAACCAAACCGTAGAGAACCATAAAGCCTTTATTAGATTGCTCATGCTTTGACCAATACCACCTGTATGGAATCCCAGCGACTAAATAAACAACGGCCATGAAGAAAAACCCCATAATCTGGATTTTGACACGACCTATCTTGTCGATGAAGTAAACTGTGAACCAGTAACCAGGAATGGTAGAGCAAGCGGCGATGATGGCTCCTAGTTTCGCCACTTCGAAGGCTGCATCGCAGACGTCTTCGTTGGTGGATGAAGAAGTTTTTCCGGAGTAGTGACTGAATGCATTAAATAAAGAAGCTATACCAAAAGCTGGATAGATTTTTTATTATAAAAATAGCGTTAACTGCAAACTGGTAGTTGGAGTTTTATTTTAAAGAAGACTGTCCACATGTTGTTGGGTATTGATGATGAAGCTAACAATTGGAGTATATGAATCCTCCAATTTTGAAAAGCCTGCAGTTTGATAAATTTGAATACAAATTCGTAAATTAGTCCTAAGAGAAGGCACAACTAAAACCTAAACATGAATCAATGCATAATAAATTAGAAATCATGAAAATCCAAAACCAAATGCCTCAATAGAAAAATTTACCATTATTATCACTCATCTTATTCTCATACATGAAATTTCTAAACGGATCTGAAGGTTCATATGATATTGTCAAAACCTAAGCAGTGCTCTGCATAACAGTTTAGATTGATCTGAAACATTCATCTCTGAAGTTGTATTAGCTTCTTTAAAACAAATGATACCTGGCAAGATCAACCCAATGCGATTTAAAACTAAATCAACTTTGGTTCTTGAGCTCACCACAATCTTCAATCACAACTCGTTCAGAGGTATTCCCCATGTCAGATCCAACATTCTCCATTGCTTTCACCACATTGTACCCATCTACAACTTTCCCAAAAACAACGTGTTTCCCATCAAGCCACGATGTCTTCTCAGTACAGATGAAGAACTGAGACCCATTTGTGTTGGGACCTGCATTAGCCATAGACAAAATCCCTGGGCCGGTATGCTTCAACTTGAAGTTCTCATCCTCAAATTTAGTCCCGTATATCGATTCTCCTCCAGTTCCATTCCCACGAGTGAAATCTCCACCTTGACACATGAATCCTGGGATTATACGGTGAAAGGCTGAGCCTTTGTAGTGTAATGCCTTTCCCGCTTTCCCAATTCCCTTCTCTCCTGTGCACAATGCTCGGAAATTATCTGCAGTTCTCGGTGTTACATCTGCAAATAGCTCCATTACAACACGCCCTGCCTTCATTTTTCCAATCAAGATATCAAAGAAGACTTTTGGGTTTGACATTTTCTTCAAGTTTCACTAAATCTCCAAATCCTGTCAATAACAAAGTTACAATTAAGCAACTCAGGTATAAACAAAACCTAATCAAATCCTATTACTCTTCTTAGTTCAAACACAACCCAAAGGTCTCTAATTGCTCAAACAACAACAACAACAACAACAACAATTGTGAAATTTTCAATTTATGAACATCTTACAGAACACTAAATGTAACCAAATGCTACTATTGCCCTGATTCAATTCAAAAGAATAGGGATTCAATTATTCAGAACTGACTCATTCAGATTTCTAATCAAATACTAAAATCATAAAACTGAGAAAGAAATGTCCCACCCATCAAAATTGTCGATAAGAAAAGATAAATTCTTATAACACAGAGACTTCTCAAAATCTCAATGAATGGTTTAGGATTTGGCACAAATAATGAGCTCGCAGGTGTTTTAATTATACGTTATCTGCAAGCCTTCGATATGTGCTTTTACGCAATAAAACACAAAATGAGGAAATACAGAATCAACGGATCAAGGAGATGCAGAATCATCAACAAAATGAATTGGATTCACCGAAATGAAATACCTTTGCCGATGAAACTCAAATTCGTGTCGCTAGATTTAACAATACCTTTGATGCAAGTGAATATTTATATAACGGCTCAATGGTTCGAGGTGTTTGGGAGCTAGGGTTTAACTAGGGTTTCGACATCTTGAGCTAGAGTTGTATGTGTTTTCTCGGTTTTGTCCTCATGATATTCATATTTTACATTTGTGGCCTTCCGTAACAGGCTCATCAAAATGGCCCATATTATGATTCAGGCCCAAACAAAAATATTTTCAAATTGCTTGACACATTGTATTTTATTTCTTCATGTCTAAAATGTATTTAAACTTCAATTCTTTAGACAGCTGTTATGGACACATTTGTCAAAATAATTTCGCCTTCAGTTTGATTCCTATACTTTCCAAACCAATAAACACTTCAAAATTTAAGAAAATCAGCACCAAAAATCATTGAAAACATCCCTAAATCAAAGGATGATTGTTGTGTTTACGGACGCCAAGACGACTTCAAACCAACAAGGAATTTGCCTCTGTACACATTCGTTGACCATCGGAGAGATAAAAGAATAGGATTTAGCTTCTTTAGCATTTCAATGGTATCTTGCACCACAAGATACCCTCCTGGTCTTACTATTCTGTCTATTTCCACTACCACCTCCAACATATCACACCTGAAGAATATCAAAAACACCATTTAGTTTTATTTCTTCAGTAGATCCAAGACACAAAAAGTCCAGTTTCAGAGTTGTAAATTCTTACCTTTGAGAAAGATTGGTGAGTAGAAAACTAGAGTGCAAGAGATCATATGATCTCGGGTATGTATTGAAAGACTCACACCAATCATGGTAAATCCCAATCAAACCTCTATCGAAAATAGTCGATATCGTGTCTTCACCTTCCACAGGAATCACATTCATCACCCAGAGAGGTGTATCTATAAGAGCAGCTGCAAATCTGAAAGCAAATTAAGAATAAAAGCTAATCAATAGAAAGAATATTTTCTGAACTAACTATATTGAAATATTGACTTACCCGCCATAACCAGCGTTCATGTCCATAACATTATGAATCTTGGTCCAGTTTATAGCTAAACTATTTAGGTAGATATCTGATGTGATTCCAGACCAGAGTTTAGTGTCTTCTCTGAAACTCTCTTCATTGCTCTGTTCTGTTATGAGTCTAAACGGCCTATCGGTTAACCTTTCTGGCCAACGGGTAGGCCATTTTCCGGTTAAACCAGCTGGTACTTTCGGTAGACAGCTAAGCAGAGGAGTGTACCTATGATTCGAAAAAACCAGTATAGGTCAAGAGACATCAAAACTCTGTTTTTGTTGAAATGAAACAAAAAAAAGGATAAAATGTCATCTACCATGATCTGTTTTTCTTTGTTTCTTCTTCGTTGCAGAGAGGCGGATCATTGTTCTTACGCGATTCATAGCAAGAATCAGAGTCTGGTTTCTGGTAAATCACGAATCCTACTTTTGTGAAACGAGTTCTAGCTACAATTTTCCAACACATTGATGTAGTCAAAGACTCCATTGCTACACAAAAGCAGAACATTTATAAATGACTTGTGTAACACTAATTAACATAATCAAGAGAAGTTAAAGAACAAGTTATACTAACTTTTCCAAACATTACGGTGCCCTTCGTCGTGTTGATAAACCGGTGTAGCAGACCAAACAAAAAACCCTCCAGGCCTTAGAATCCGGTTAAGTTCCAAAAGCGGTCTACCACCTACAACAACACATTTCCCATAAGAGTATTAACAAAGCATGGAACTCCTCTGGCTCTAACAACAAAAGTAAGATAATATTTGATTGTATCAAACCGTATCCGTGCCAATGGACTCTGCATCTAGCGCAATGGATAACGTCGTAAGCATTATCAGGAAAAGGAAGCTTTTGAGTTCCAATAACAGCGAGAATAGCGGGGATTCCACGTTCCAGTGCGAATTGAATCTGAGCTTCGTGTTCGTCTTTAGGAGCAAATGACATTGTCATCACATTTTTATCAAGTAAAGTCCCACCAAAGCTAGCCACACCACAACCAACATCTAGAACCACTCTAACTTTCTTCCCCCACTCAAGAACAGGTAACGTCTGAAAGAAGAAACCATAAAATCAAGAAGAGGGGAAATAAATCAATGTTGGTTTATGTATGTATGTGTTTTACCTTTTGTATGAAGTTGACGTAGTGAATAACACCGTCTTTGAATTGAGTTCCGCCTCCGGGGAAGACAAAGAAAGGTCCGGATCACGAACCCAGTTCTGATCTTTCTTGTATTGTACAAGCTTCGGGTGAGGAACATTGTCGTACCAAATCTGCAAAAACAAGAATTTAGAAAGCAGAGATCACTAACATTTTCTCAATCTCCAGTTGCATGTACCAATCATCTCTAAGGCTGAATCAAGAAAACCTGATTTGCTTTTGCAAAAACCAAAGAAACCGTAACGAAAGAAAAGATCTTACCGAAAATATAGAAACGAGTCTCTCACCATGTCCCTGCTCTGAGGCCAAGGAAGAGGAACCTTGTAGCGTTTTGGCAAAGGAACTAGACATTTTGGTGAAGGCTCAGGGCAATGTCTCTCTCTGTGCTCCATGTTCCTCTTCGACTTGAGTTTCTTGATGGCTTTTGTGTTATCCAAACAAGGTATGTAATCTGGACTCTCACATCTCTTCCAATCCTCGCTCAAACTCACATTCCATTCTTTGTCGTCTTTAATCCAATCCAATTCCAAATTTTGATCGATCGGATGATCATCGGCTCGGGTCTGATTAACCGGTGATTCCGGAGGAGATGACGAGTCATTAGTGGGACTCGAGATTGGCGTGAAGGTGGGAATGTCTGAGAGAGAAGATCGACGGAGATATGGGAGAGACAAGTAAGGGAAGAGATCGATTGTATCATTGGTTAAGAGGAGGATTGTGACTGATACAAGCAAGATTGAGAGAACACAGAGGCCTGAGTATTTCCGACTTTGGAAGATGTTCTTGATCATTCTTTCTTCGTTTTTCCACACAACAGAGAGACTCTGATCGATCTTGAGAAAAGAGAGATATTGAATTTGTGTGTAAAGAGCTAAAAATAGAAAACTAAAACATGACTAGCAATAAAAATAAAAATGTTTACTACATATTGACATGTGTCATGCTATAACTCGCTCTAACATGATGTGAGATATGGAAAATAATCTCTATCGTTACTATGCAATCATTGTATTATAATTTAGTGGATGAGAGAATTTAAAAGAAGTAAGAAAATATGTTTCCTAGTTCTTCGAGCAAGTGTGAAGTGTTACCCATACCGTTTTGGGCCATATTAATTGGGCCTAGAATTACAACAAACAAGAGAGAAAGAATGAAGCTACATGTTATGCGTCTTTTATATGACCATTAGTTAAGAACTTCCCGATAGAACTTGTGGTTCTTCTTTATTAATATGGTTAAAAATGTAATGGTCGAAACATAGGTTTTTTTGTTTGATAAAAGAAATAAGTGTTACATATAAGGAAGATTTGCTATGTCTTTCATTCATGAGATATGTTTTTTTATTCTTCTTTTTTGGGTTTAGGGCAAACATGTATACGTGCACTTCTTTGGTTTTTGGTTTCACTACATCCAAATCATGGCTGATATAGAAATGTTCAAATGGGTCTGCAATTGGCAAATGGGGTTTCTGGAAACAGATTTTACGAGTTGGATGAAACCATAATACTGAAACCCAAAGGGCATAATAGCTTGTTTTTTCCCTCACAAAATAGAAGATATTTTAAAAAGTCTACCTCAAAAGTTACAGCTCATACTCAAAATAACTCAAAAGTTAACCAAACTGCCAAAATAGATTAAGCAGCAGCAGCAGCAGCTTAGAGAAGCTCCTGATCGAAATGCCATGTTCCTGAATACATAAACAAAGTGTGAGGCACGAAGTGGAGGAATTAAGGTATTATTTTTAAAATGATAAAACAAATGGTTACCATGTCCTTTGCCGAGTCTCCTAAGTTGAGAAACATATTCTGAGATTTTCTTAATTGCTTCCACCTGCGAAGTGATGTTATTTTAAAATTCATTAGATCCCATTTTGAGAATCAAAAACCCCATATCTTTGCCACTAACATAGAACGTGACTGTCTTTTTATTTTACCTGTTCGTTGAGAAACTCGCTCTCAATAAAATCTGCCAACTGGACATCATCGTTCTTGGAAGCCACCTATTTATCGCATTATTCAAATCCCAAGTTGTATTAAGAAACTAGATTATGACTTGAAAGCCATAAAACAAGAATTGGGTTCTAAGGAGAGATGGTCTTACACTGTGCAGGTTTAGGAGCTTTTCATTGACAAGTTTCTCCAATGATAGAGCCAGCTCCATTGCTACAAAAACCAAAGAACATCAAATTTATGATAGATGACAACGAAACACCACAATCCTCTTCAATAATAAACATCATATCAATGTCAAGTCTTAAGAAACTATTTTATAGTTGAATTCGCTCTTTTACTATATCAGAAACGGGAAATGAAGCTTACCATAGAGAGCATCTCCTTTCTCAGGGTGATCAAACTCAGACTGAGGGATCACCATGGGCTGTAACTTAACCCTCCCACCACGTTTGTTCTGTAGATCAAGGAAACCAAAAATGAAATGTTGTTATAAACTTAGCTCAAATCATAGGGCTTATGAATGAAACAAAATGACCAAGGACCTGATACTCCATCAACATCTCAGCGTGGTCTCGTTCTTCCACACTCGAATCCTTGAAAAACCTGTTAGCAAGAAACCAAACAAATTGACTAATCAACACGCAGAACAAATAGATTAGAGCAAATAGATTGAATAAAACACCAACGTTTCCAGAAAAACTCACTTAGCAAGACCTTTGAGAACAACGTTATCGCGATCGAAATACGCATACAAAGCGTGATACACATAAGACACGTTGTATTCCACACTGCAGCACAAACGATAAATCCAGATTCATGAGATACTCAAAAATACATCGATCTATAGTTAATCTACAGATTTACAACACCAAATGCTTAAATCCATGGCAAAAAAAATCACCAAAATGTTTGAATCCAAGACGAAAAACGTACTTGATCTGCTCATTTACGGCAGCTTCGCACTCAGGGGAGTACAAATGTCGAGCAAGCGAAAACTGCTGGCCAGATGGGACGAGATCGAGCTCCTTCTTCACTTCTTCAAACGGCTCGAAAACGACACCGCTTAAAGTGCTTGTGGTGGAGGCTCGAAGAGCGAATGAGAGATTCCCGGATTTCCCCGAAGAAATCGGAAGAGTCGGAGACGAAATGGAGGAGAAGAGAGGAGATAGGTCCTTCTTCTCTCCATGGATGTTCAAGAGTGAGAAACTTGAAGCAGCTTTGAGAAGCATTTTTGTTTGTTTTCCTGGAAAATGTTTTGGTCTCAGATTTATTTCTCTGCTACGAAATTGGAGTAGTAAGGGTTTTTGTGAGGCGCCGATTGATGGCGGAAGGAGGTAATATAAATGGATGATGAGGCTGTGGATTGATGACACGTGTGTGGACACGATCGATATGTGGAATTCGGCGCGTGGCTGGCGTGTGGTACCATTGCTTTGCTGGAAGATATTTTATATTCGTCATCGATTTTTGTGTTCATTTGGCCCCGCTTGTTTTGGACGTTTCTCATTTTCATTTTTCGGCTTTTTGTGTAAAGAGGGAAAGAAGATCAAAATGCATTTTTCTTGGTGAGAAAAAGGAATGAATTTAAGTTATTTAACTAAGCAGATCTTTTAAAATAATTATTTTTAGGAGATATTAGAGCATCCACATTGGTAGGCTCGATAAATCTCATATTTAATATAAAAAATTAAATAATAATAAAAAAAATGTAAATTTTTTAAAAAATGTGAGAACTCCAAGTACTTGTCTCTTAAATAAGAAATTCATCCACGGGGTTCAAGACTCACGATATTTTGTTGTTATTTAATTTTTTATATTATATGAAAGACTCATTAGAAACTATAAATGCTCTTATATGGTGCATATTATGTTGTTAGGAAATAAGTCCTAAATTCCAAACAGATTTATGATCTATAACTTTTGTTTTGACAGTTGAATACGAAATCACCTTCTATAAATTCTAAAATTATTAATAAGTTTATTTTACTATAAATGATATTAAAACAATTTATGAATTGTGTTGGATTTGAATAAACAATCGTAAACCTCACATTTTTGATTGCGAATCTGTGTGTGGGATGCAAAACTAGTTGGGCTCTTTGACAAACAAAAAAACTAGTTGGGCCTTGCTAATCCAACGTGACCCCTTCGTCCACAAGAAGACCCAGCTATCCAGTCACAGACAATCAAATGCAATTTGTGAATTCCTTAAACGAGAACAGAAAGGCAACTTATAGTCAGAGAAGCGATTCCATTGAGAATGAAAATCCAGCCAGATACATATATATGGTAACGTTAGAAAAGTATAATGTAACCATGCATAATAGGTGCATGTTTTGCATCCCAAAGTATTATATATATTCCTGATTTAAAGAATACGTGTTTCGGTAATGTATACTGGGAGATCCCAAGGGGTTTGAACGTGATGATTAACCTAATTCCTCAGCTTCACATAACAAGTCTAAAAAACTATCGAATGACAGTCGCACAGAGATAGATTTTACGATGTTACTAAAGTACCTTTCGGCCAATTTCCCCACCTTGTGGTTGTGTATGTGTTGTAATAAGGGGTAGAAACGAGAATTAGCATATCCAACAGCTATAAAACCGACCCTTGCAACAGGTCTAACCCTAAATTTCTCAATCTCGACATCTACAAAAGTTAAAACCAACCCTTTTAACAGATCTAACCCTAATTCTCTCCATCCCCGTCGAAACCATGGACACCGAGGGACGGTACAAAAATTGTATCAAGGCCAAAGATTGCGAGAGAAAGTTCTATCTCTTTGTATATATATATATATATATTGGTTGAAATTGTTTATGTTTGTTTCTATTGCTTCTTAATCGATTGTATCCATCTTCTGATTGTTTTTTCTTTCTTTTTTTCCGATCCTCCGTTTCGTAAAACCTCACAGTTGCTAAAACAGCCGTCTTCTGGGGCGTGGAGGATTTCCCGATCCCTAATGATCTCGACCTCGAGCCTGATTCAGTTTGTGAGAAAATCAAATCAGCTCTGAGTTTTCGTGGTGAGGTGTCAATCTTAGCTTATATGGATGAGAAAACGTGCCCGGATAAATATCGTGATGCCAGAATCACCTCCATGGTGAGTTCATCATCCTCTTTTGTCTTTCTTATTTTACTTTATTTTATTTTTTCAAAGATCTCTGATATATCTGTAATCATCTACATGTCCCTTGATATATATTTATAGTTCCAGGGGATAAATCTGCGAGATATGAAAAGCTGATGTGCGACCTTTTTGTGTGGGTACTGGACAATCCTGCGGACTGTTACCACCCAAAAAATGTGGTGGTAATCTCAAAAAACTTGTCGATAGAAAGGCAGTTCAGGCCTGTTCTCAATTCTTTATATGATTTGTATTATAATGTTGTGTGGGTTCTGCCTGATGATTTTGAATCACAAGAATGGTAAGTTCCTGATGCAAACTCATTCTGGCTTTGGAAAAGCCTATTAAGGGAAGGTATGCCTATCGAGCGAAGCGTAACAGATCCCCTACGAAATCGACAACATGTGCCTAATTCGTTTTTCTGTGTTGACGATACTTGTACTAGCTTCGAAGACATTACTTGTAGCTTATGCGTTGGCTTTAATATGAGGTCTTTGTCGTGATATTTGGTTTTTGTTTATGAAAAACATCTTTCTTTTCTTTTTAACTTGTGCTATACTTAGTCCTAATCCATCATTGAATGCTTATTTTAGTTGAAGACAAATTTAAAAAGGAAAAAGAAAATTCTAGAAAAATAGTCCGAGAGCTTCGAATAAAACATTAAGCCGAACCAGTTGCTAATGAACATCTCTTGTTTCGTTGCAGCTTTCAACTACTCTTCTTCCTCTAATCTCCTTTTCTTTCTTCAACAACTCTTTCAACCACATTTTTTTTAGTGTTGTAAAAGCTATCCCCCTCATGCAAATAGATGAAACGTTGAATAAAATTTTTTCTCGCGGAGGTAAAGAAAATCCAAATCGATTAGGCCTTGTGGTTGTGTATGTGTTGTGATAAGGGGTACGTAGAAATGAGAATTAGCGTATCCAACGGCTGTAGTTTCTTGGATAGATATCATCCGCAGCTATAAAACCGACCCTTGCAACAGATCTAACCCTAAATTTCTCAATCTCGACATCTACAATAGTAAAAGTAAAACCCACCCTTTCAACAGATCTAACCCTAATTTTCTCCATCTCCGTCGAAACCATGGACACCGAGGGACGGTACGAAAATTTAGTGAAGGCCAAAGATTGCGAGAGTAAGTTGTATCTCTTTCTTGAAATTGTTTTTTTTTTTCTTTTTGTAAATCTATATTAGATTTAATCTGACCCTGATCTGTCATAGTAAACCTTAATGGATTGTATTCACCATCTGATTGTTTTTTCTTTTTCGTTGCTCCGTTTCACAGATGCTAAAACAGTCGTCGAAACCATGGAAACCGACAGATATTACATGAGTAAGTTTTATATCTTTCCCGAAATTGTTTTTTCGGATCAGATTAAATTTTAATCAATTGTATTGTTTTTTTTTTTTGTTCGTTTGGTTAAACCTCACAGGTACTATAACGTCCATTCATTGGAACGTCGATGATTTCCCTAAACCCTCAAGGTTCCGATATTTTCACGATTGCGAAGAATATCAAATCAGCTCTGAGGAAGGAGGATTATCTTCTTGATGATGATGATGATGAAGATGAATTAGACATCAATACATATGTTGATAGGAAAAACGTAACGGAAAGAATGTTACATGACTTTATGCATGACGCACCCGAAAATTTAGGGATGGAAGGTGAATTCCTTATCTTAAACACTCTTTTCAATCTTTTTATTTTTACTTATTTATATGTCTGTAATCTCAATACTCGTTGCAGATCCTGGGCATAAACGTGCGAGACTTGACAATATGGTTTTGGATATTTTTTTCTGGGCATTGAGGAATCCTCCGATCCCTGGTAAATCAATATCAAATTTGATGGTAATTTCAAAAACGTGCGAGAAGACACGATGTTGGTCAGTCTTCTTCAAGTTTGAAAGTGAGAGGTTACAATATTCGATTGGTAGAGCATAGTAACTGCGCCGAGTCAGAAAAACTGCCACTTGATCTTGAGAGCAAAGTATGGCTTTGGGAAACCCTACTACGGGGCAAATGATGTGAAAACTGATTCTGAGGAGAAGCCTATCTACTATGGAGGCTGGTGCTGATTCCTTTAACTGTCCGGATGTTCACAAGCATTTTATAATGATACTTTCTGGGGTTTCTCTATCTTTCTTCTCCTAAAACTCTGTTTTCCGTTCATTTGATTTGCCCTTTTCAATACTTTGTAAAGGTTATTGTGTGTCGATTGGAAACTTGCCTAAACTTTTTTACCTTCTTCAAACCTAAATTTTTTCGCTCTAAGATACAGAACCATTTTCCAGTATTTACAAACACTAATGATGATGCTTGATGCAATGGTTAAAACAACACTGAAAAAGGAAATAAAAAGGAACATCTAGAGACAGAGACGGCTCCATAAAAGAGAAAACATAACCAGTTTACAGTATGTACAAACACAAACTAATGATGATGAGATGGTTAAAAAAACACTGAAAAAGGAAATAGAAAGAACTACTTGACGAATCAAAGAATTGCTAAAAGAAAAATCTACTACTAGTCTGCAACATTCCCAAACTACCAAAAATCTTGACTCTTTCTATTGACTTGTGGAAGCAGAAGCTTCAGGAAGATCAATCAACGGTTCAGATGTTGTTGTCGTCTCCTCAGGTCTAATCTCTCCAAGTTGTGTCATCACTTGTTGAGCTTCAGGTCTTGTTGATGGTGTAGGATCAACACAATGCAACGCCAGTTTCAGTGTATTCAATATCTCATCACCCATTGTGTTCACATCATTCAACAGCTCCAAATCAAATACCTCATTAGTCCACTCTTCTTTAACAGCAGTAGCTACCCATTGAGGCAAATCCACACCGTTTAAGGCCTCACTTGGAGATTTACCAGTCAAAAGCTCCAATATGATCACACCGAGGCTATACATATCGGTTTTAGTGTTAGCCTTCTTCAGCTTTGAAAGCTCAGGTGCTCTGTAACCTAATGCACCAGCTGTTGCTATCACGCTTGATCCTGCTGCTGCTGTCATTAGCCTAGAAAGCCCGTAATCTGAGATCTTCGCATTATTGTTCTCATCCAAGAGTACATTGCTTGATGTCAGGTTTCCATGGATGATATTTGCGTGCGTGTGAAGGTAGAACAAGCCACGAGCCATTCCCTTTATTAAGCTCATCCTTGTAGGCCAGTTGATGTGAACATCTGGTCCTCTAGCTGCAATTTCAAACATTAAAACAGTTAAAAAATGTTACTTTTTTAAAGCAAAAATATCAAACTTTGAGGCTTTTCAAGCAAAAGTATCAAACTTACCATGGAGAAATGTGGCAAGACTTCCTCTAGACATGTAATCGAAGACGACAAGCTTCTCTCCCTTGGGGCCTAAGTAATAAGCCCTAAGAGCGAGGAGATTCGGATGCCGAATTCTTCCCAATACATTAATTTCATTCTCGAACTCTTTCTGACTTTTGGTGATCTTTTCTCTCAATCTCTTCACTGCAACTTGACTTCCATCTTCAAGTGTAGCTTTGTAAACTGTTCCATAAGTACTTTTCCCCATAATCTCTGCTGTTGCACACAAAAGATCATCTGCAGTAAACGCCATTGGTCCATCAAAGTGAACCAGCTTCCCTCCGGTTTCACCTCCAGCTTCAGCTTCCCCTCCTTTCTCGGTCTTAGCGGCTGCAGCTCCAGGTCCAGCCTCTCCACCTTTAGGTTTGGATTCATCGGATTTCTTCCTCAGCAAGCAACATAGGAGAACAAATACAAGGATAAGCAGAACTATGAGCAGTGCTCCAGAAGCAATGAGGATGATGTCTTTAGTACTTAGATTCCTGTGGGACGATTTATGTCCCTTTTCAGGAGATGGTGGATTTAGAGTTGGACACAATGTCGAAACGCTGTATCCACAAAGCTCTAAGTTTCCGACAAAAGAGGATGAATTGAACTTTTGGGACAAGAGAGTAGGAACAGGACCAGATAAGTTGTTGTAAGAGACATTGAAGAAGCTAAGGCTGTTCAGATCAGATATAGAAATAGGAATCTCTCCGGTAAGTTTGTTTTGAGACAAATCCAGATGTGTAAGAGAAGAAATGTTCCCTAGAGTTGCAGGAATGTGGCCACTGACACTGTTACTGCTAATATCCATTGTTATAAGCTTAGTGAGTTTGCTTAACTCGGAAGGTAGGGTTCCACTGATCCTATTATGACTAAAGGAAAAGTCTTGTAGCTGAGTTAAGTAGCAGAGTGAAGATGGGAATGGACCAGAGAGAGAGTTGTGATCAAGAGATAAGACACGGAGATTAGGAGAAGTGGTTAAAGACTTATTACCCCAAGTGTCTAAGATTGGACCAGAGAGGTTGTTATGGTCTAGAGCAAGATACTGAAGTGAAGAAGAACGAGAGAGACTCACTGGGATTTGACCAGAGAGTGAATTGAAGCTGAGATTAAGCCTAAGAAGCTTAGAAGAGTCAGCAAGATTCGGTGGGATAGTCTCAGAGAGCAAGTTATTGCTGAGATCAAGCGTTTGGAGGAAACGAGAAACACCGAGAGAAGCAGGGATAGAGCCAGAGAGACGGTTGTTAAAAAGCTGAACTCCTCTGAGATTAGGAATGAGTCCCAAGGACATTGGAATCGAGCCACCGAGGTCATTGTCATGAAGACTTAGCTTGCGAAGAGCTCGAAGCTGTCCAATTTTATCAGAGATTCTACCTCCAAGACTCTTCCATGGAAGTTGAATCACAATAACTTGACCTTGAGCACATTTGATTCCAGACCAGCCTCCAGAACAAGCACTGAATCCAGAACCATTCCAGCTTCTCAAAAAGCCTTTTGGGTCAATCAGCTCTTGCTTAACTGCTTGAAGACCTTGGTAATCAGCTTGTGTGATTACTACACCATCCCAATCTTGGCTCGAGCAATGAGGAACGAGTAAAAGAAGGAAGACAATTAGGTGAAGGAGAAATCGGCTTCGAAGTGAAGCCAGAGGTTGATCAATGGCGGTGTTGATCATACTCAGAGAAGTGAGGGCTTGATTTTGGGTAATAATAAACTCCATTAGAAGATGAAGAAGAAGAAGAGAGAAGAAAGATTGTGAATTGTTTAAGGGTAAATAGTAGTTTTGAGGAGAATGGAACAGAGAAAGAAGATTTTGGATTTGAAAGAGTTTTGTAAAGTGAGTCGTTGGAAAAGAACACAGCACGTGACCATCTTAGAAAGAGAAGGAATCTTGGTGTGTGTTCTTTTATCTTCTAGCGAGAGAGAGAGAGGGGAGACAAAGATCAGGTGATGGTAATAAGAGGTTGGGGGTGGGAACAGTGGCTCTCTCTGCCTTGCCTTAAACTAAATGAGCTCTAACGGCTACTTTCATTTATTAACCTTTTCATATTATCTTTCTTAAATTTTTAGTGTTTCAAACTCTGCTTTGTTCGTTGGGTCATTCTCGCTCATGTCATTTTGTTTCACTGTGTTAGTAAAATATATAAAATAAAGTTTGGAATTACTAATTTTCTAGGATTGTAGATTTTATTAGTCTCAAAAAACGAGAAAATCATTAATCACAATGCAAACATGTTGGTTCTGACAAAGATTGATAATTTTTTTAAAAAAATAAGAAGCTATTTTGATTTTGTCATGAGCATTATCATGGTTCAAATTGAACCACTAATATAATAATACTTTATATTCAAATTTTATTGGTTATTTTGTAACTTTTGTAATTTCATGGGAAAAAGCTCTCTTAATTGTTTGTTTGTGACTATATGAGGACATCATAATGAGGTACATTACTAATTCCAAATCTAAAGAAAGAGATCAGAGAGTATTGTTCTTCTGAATAAAGTAAAAAATAAAAAGAAGACAGCATCATTTAATTTAATTTTCTTGCAGACCAGCTTCGTTTAATGCGCCGGAGCTGCCTATGGACACGAACAACAAACCGCTCCTTCACTTCTTCTCCTAACGGCTATATTTGTAGGACCGGCCACAGATCACTAGATCTGGTTTCCCAAGTGTGCCAAGTTAATTAATTAACAAAGCCATTTCATTAATTTTTATGACTAATTTAACCTCCAAAATGGAAAGTAATAAAGTATATAGTTTAGAAGAAGACACACGACTTATGATACTCGAAAGTGAAACTTTTTACAATTTAATTAAGAAAAATAAAGAGAAGGGTTGTGCCGTACGAGGTTAATATTGTTGACGTTGATCTATCTTTGCTTTTTTACTTAAGATGTTTGCTGATTGGTACACGTGTACCGCTGGATTTATCCCGTTAGATATGGAGCTTTTGAACTCAAATTTTTGAAACATTCTTGTGCATATGTTTTTTCGAGTACAAACACATTTTCTGAATTTAAACCAAACCTGACCATTTCTTTTGAAATCAAAAGATTCTCTCTAATAATAATGACATATCATTCCTATGGTTGCAAGAATAAAATTTTGGGGACAAGTCTTACCTTAGAGTCAAATGATTTTGCCATAAATTGTAGATGCTATCATAAGATTTTTGAGTCTTTTTTTTTTTTTTTTTTTTTTTCAAGATTTGTGTATCTCTACATAAATATTGAATAAAAATTAGGAGGCACAGAAACAAGATGGTTTTTGAAGGGAAATTTTTTTCAAGTTGATGAAGCTGTTGCAGTGTTGCTTAAGCAATAAGATAAAAGTGGATTCTCCCTCAAATCTTCTTCTTAGATCCAAGACTTCAAAGCCCAAGTCTATACCAAGTTGTTAAAGTTTAATTCGCAGAAATTGCGTCTAATCAGTTTCTCAAAGGTTACGTTGTCAAATACCATGTTCCTGGTACACTAACCTCGAACCACAAAACTAAGGTTAAAGTTGTGAACTATACTCACTACCGATAAATCATGCTAAGCGAATCCGTTAACTTCATTTGCAATATGCTATATTTTTTTCAAGCAGTCAAGTTGAATACTTTCCATTTTTAAGCCACGTATGCCAAACACACCAGATTTGAACTCAAAAGTGGGACACCTTGAACCTAGCTTGAGTATTGCTCCGATTAGCTTTTTTTTTGGGGTAGTTTATGAGCAAATTGACGGATCGACTCTAGTTTGCTTTCTGGGTAGTCTATGAACAAATTGATAGATTGATTCTAGTTTGCTGACAAATTGAGATTCTTCTTTCCCCTATTATTTACCTGTCTTTTGGGTAGCAAACAACAATGTCAACTTGTGATAAATTGCTATATCTTACATGGCCAACAAGGTAACAATTATGCTTCACCCTACTTCTCACTAATCCCATTTTGCAAATGAAGTTCTATAAGTTCACCAAGAAAACATGTTCTTTTTCCTTTTCTTCTAAATGTGTTTCTATTGCTAGATATGAATCCATGAAAATTTCGTTAGCACCTATTATTGTTCTTGCCTAACAAACACAAACACAAACACCAAGATTTGCAGGCGTTCTTGAGATAAAAACCAGTATTAACTCTATCAGTATCTGGAATCACTGTCAATATTATGAATCCGACTTGACTACCTTATGGTTCTCATTGTTAGATCTAAACCTTGAAAACTAATTTTAGCTATCTGCTCAGGCCTCAGAAAAAAAACAAAAAGCAAGACAATTATATTTGTTCCAACCACAAAACATGGAAGATTCTCAATTCAAATCACAAAACCAGTAAGCAAATATACAAGATAGCCAGAGTTAGAGAAAGTAGCCACTGTACCATCAATGCAACATAGCTATGACACTAAATTAAACAAACGCATAAGATTCCCTGTGCTTTGACATTGAACATAACACAAGTATCAAATAAGTTGATGACACAACAAATGCATTGTTACCAGCTCTATTTCAAATAACTGTTCTCTAAGTGACTGGCTACTATCCTTAAGAAGCCACGATGAATCAAAGATCAAGCAGATCACCAAACTAGTTCGAGAACACCGTACTAAATTTTCTATCTAAGTGCTTTCAGATCAAACTATTATGTCACTAAATCTCCATCAATCTGGTAAAGAATCCTGAAAGCAAATAGAACTCACCATGATCACCCAGTTTACAGCAATATCCTTATTCATTATAGTGAACAATGCTCTGAGAGTGACAAGAGAACAAACCAATTGTGACAGTGAATCACACAATAAGAGAACGATTGAGAAAGATAAACTTCGAGTTTTCTACATCTGAACAATAAAAGTGTCGAGCAACCAAAGAGAAAAAAAAACAACACGAGAAGTAGATATTCCCAAAGCAAAATCCATAGTTCTAAATCTGTAAAGCTTCGTTACGAATCTACATTCAATTCAACAAACACCAAAACCCCTAAAAATCAGTACGGAGTTACCATCACAAAAGGGAATGAATACTCATCTCAACTCCAGGTTTAATGACGAGATCTGAATAGAAGAATCCAGCTCTTAAACTCTCCCTGCTACGGCGGAAGCAGCGGAGGTAGCAGAACCTCCAAGGAAGGAGAGTAATCCAGCATTGGCAGGCTCTTGATCATCCATGAACAGATCATCCGGAACCACAAACGCGCCGTGTAAGCAAACAATCGCAACTCCAATCATCAACGCGGAAGTTAAGAGAGATCCGACGCTCGTCATAAACACGACGACGATCGTAGACAAGACAAGAGCAAGCAACGTCTCTCGATCAGAGAAAGTGCGACCGAAGATGACGAGTGGCTGATCTGATGGCCGGAAGAGGTAGAGGAACATCCACCCGCCTAGAAGACCGATGAGGACAAGGAGGGAGAGAGGATGAGAGAAAAGCGAAAAGGCGAGCACGAGAGACACGATGGCGACGTAGTTAACCTTGAAGTAGGCGAGATTTTTCCTGATCCGGGATAAAGCATCGGTGAGAGATTCAGGTCGAGCCATGGAGCTCCGATCGATAAGCTCCGTCCATGGACGGCGCTGTGACAAGCCATCACGGATCGAAGTGGAGAGGCGTGAGAAGAAAGTACGGAATGCAGGAGTGTTGATTGGAGGCTGAGATTGAGTAGCTTGCTGATTGGTGACAGGTAACGTCGGTGGAGTACTGGCCATCTCGGCGGCGCGTGAGGTTATGTGCGGCTAATTTGGCCGAGAGATTTCGATCCTTTAGTGCGAACGCAAAAAAATAAGATTTGCAGGCTGATCAGAGCTCCATGTATTTTAGGGCCTGAGAATAAGCCAATAAAGTTAAGCCGACCCAAAACCTTATGGGCTCGAGCCTCGAGTCCTCTTTTTTTCTTTTTTTTTTTCAATGTTTTTTTGTTATTTCGAGATCAATTTTAATTGTTTTTTTAATTTTTTTTTCTTGTCAAACATTTATTTTTTAATCAAAAACCCTAAAAAACCCGCCGATTTCTCCATCGTTTCTTCACGCACTGTTCATCTGCTGCTGCTTCTTCTCCTTGTTGATGAGACTTGAGCTCAGTTAAACGACATCGTTAGCAGCATGATTGATGAAAGCAAGTTCGATGTCAATCTTAAGCTGTGGGCTCTTAGAATTCCCCGTGAGCTCTGTAAAAGCGCAAGTCGCATACTCAATGGGTACGTTTGAACTCAACTTTAGAGATTCCCGAATTTGATAATGAGTTTAATGAGAAAGTGCATTATGTGTAGTTAACACATATTAGATAAACAATTAGAAACTTGTTGAATCAAGTTTGTAGGGGCTTATGGGAAATGAATTGCATTTTAATGTGGTTTGTGTTCTTTATTGATTAAAAGGAAGTTTCTTGGTTTGATAACTTGTAGGTACATGCTCAACATGCCACGAATTAAGCCTATCACTGAAGATCCTGCTTGTGAAAAGACTCGTTTGGTGATCTTATCTGAAAGCGTTAAAAGTGCTGGTAAGAGTATATTCTTTATATAGGAATGTGTTTAGGAAATCGTATTAACCAAGCTGTTCTTTGTTATAGGACAGATTTGTCGGAGATACCCGATGAAAAACTAAACCAGCTTAAGAAACTAAGTGAAGTTGAAGTAGTTCCTCATTCGGTTACTGTTGGGTATTCCTATTGGACTGCAGGTAAGACAACAGCTTCATTAGGAATTTTCTTCTCGTGCGTTTGTATTTTGGAACTATTAGGACATTTAGAAGAGCTAATTTTTCTGCAAGCGATCCTTTATGATCTCTTTAAAATAATCTTCTCTTGAGCTCTTTAATCTAAAGATATATTTAGTGTTTTATACATGAGTACGAGAAAAGTTGGTCACCATTTTCTTGTAGCTAATTTTGATTTGTTTTATTCGCCAATTGGTTTGTGATACCCTGACAACTGATAGCCCCATTTTAGTGGTTATTACTAAGGGTGTGACGGAATCCAACTCATAGGTTATTCGTAAATGTTCTCTGTTTTTTGGTTCCCCTACTTGTTTATTTAGGTTCTTATCCTGTTTAGGTGATATAAAACCTTCTGATCTCGCAGATCACATATTGAAGCAGATTCTGCCAGATGGATTGGATATACCTTCCTCTTTTGAAACAATAGTTAAGTATTAAATTTCTGCTTACTTCTTGAAATTAACATTCCTAGCTTATAAGAACTCTGTTTACATGAGCTAGCAATTTTCTTAAGCATATGACTAGTCTGCAAATCTTGCAAGTTTTCAGAATCATGAAAATTGTCTCTCGTGAGAACCAACATGTTTTTCCTTATTATGTGCAGGTCATATTGCTCACTTAAATCTACATGATGAGCTCCTTCCATTTAAAGATGTTATAGCAAAGGTTATCTACGATGTAAGTTTTTGATGTTCCTTTCATGATAGCAATTTTTTTAATAATTGTATCTCGTGTCAGGGCAGCAAAGACATCTAACTTTTTCTGCTGGGTCTTTTATATTTGTAGAAAAATTATCCAAGGATCAAGACAATTGTTAATAAAGTCGGGACTATCACTAATGAGTTTCGAGTACCAAAGTTTGAAGTGTTAGCTGGAGAACATGGGATGGAAACAGAAGTAAAGCAATATGGTGCTAGATTTAAGCTGGACTTTGGTTTGGTTTATTGGAATTCAAGACTGGAGCATGAGCATATGCGGCTTTCATCTTTGTTTAAACCTGGAGAAACCGTGTGTGATATGTTTGCTGGTATTGGGCCTTTTGCTATTCCAGCTGCGCAAAAAGGATGCTTCGTTTATGCAAATGATTTAAATCCAGACAGTGTTCGGTACTTAAAGATCAATGCAAAGTTCAATAAGGTTGAGGATTTGATCTGTGTGCACAATATGGATGCTCGGAAATTTATTTCTCAGCTGATGGCGGTGTCAAATTGTGAGGGTAATTTGCAATCAGCAGCTGATGACAAAACAAGGGAAGCAGTCGTGAATCGAGGAGGTAGTTCTTTTGATTTAATCTAAGTTCTCTGCATTCTAGTTGGCATATTTGGTTTTTGCCGGATAAAAGAATAACTTTAACAGTGGGTTTCTCTTTACTCTCTGCTTAATCATAGCTGAGACTAATGTAGAAGATAAAAAGGGAATTAGCAGAGAGGAAATACGTGAATCTGATGCAAGCATAAATGAGGCTCGTAGTGCAAATAAGAAGCCATCTGGTGTTTCAGACACAGGTAAGAAATGTCTCAGAAGTTTTCTCCAAAACATTCTAACAGTTAATATTACTTTGGGGTCTTCACCAGGATGTTGATTGAATGCAGAAAATGGTGAAGGAAAAGACTGCAAGATTATAGAAGGAAACGCAAAGAAGAGGTTGAGACAAACGTTGCTTCCAATCGCAAAGCCGTGGGAACATATCGACCATGTTATTATGAACCTTCCAGCTTCTGCCTTGCAGTTTCTCGGTATGTTTCCAATAATTCTGTAACTTTTTTTCCCAAAAATTGGGACTATAGTTTTGTGTCTACTTTCAAGGCATTTATGTAAGAAACTGCAGCTCAAAATAGATTCAATAAACTGGTTGATTCTTACATTGTGATGCTTTTTATGTTATGTGAGAAGAGAGTTCATCAACTACATTCCTCATCAGCTAGTTAATTAGGACTAGAATCATTATAAATAGGAGATGCATCATAAATCAAGGCTTGTTTGAGTATTAATTTGATTTTTTGTGATTTGTTCTCCGATTCTTTTTAGAGTAATAAAGGAACTCAAGATTTATTCTTATCATATTACTAATGCAAATTGGCTCTGTAATTGTTTTTGCAGATTCTTTCAGTAATGTTATTCAAAGGAAGTATTTTAAAGGACCTCTTCCTTTAATTCATTGCTATTGTTTCATTCGTGCAAGCGAAACCAGAGAGTTTATAATTGCAGTAAGAATCAACAATCCACTCTTTCCTGCTTGCCCCTTAATTTTGTGTTTTCTTCACTCTCGTGTCTTTGTATCTTTCGGCATGTTTTGAAATCTGAAATACAGCTTCTGTGACATTTTTAAGGAAGCTGAAACTGCGTTGAAGTTCCATATCGAAGATCCGGTCTTCCACAAGGTTAGAGATGTTGCTCCAAACAAGGTAAGATCCCACTTGTCTTCCTTCATTGATTTTCTTGAATGAATTTTGATAGAATATCATTTATTTCCTCCATCTCTAGTTCCTGACCTGGATTTTTTTTGTACGATGCAGGCTATGTTTTGCCTAAGCTTTAGACTACCTGAATCATGCTTGAAGCAAGAAGAGTAGTAAACATTTTTAGGGAAAGAGAGAAGAATCAAAAACATCTATGAAATCTGTTCTTCATTGTTTTTCGTATCATAAAATATCAGGAATCAGTAATGAATGAGACAAGCCTTGTGTCAAAGAGTGTTTTATAGCTTAGAGAGATCTTAACAATTTGAATCCATCCGCTTCTCAAAGGTCCTATTTTTTGTGTCACCTTAACACTAATCACTATTGATTGTTGAATCCCTAGCACAGAGAAAATGTAAACACTTGAAAATGCTCAAGAGTATTAACAAAATCAAAACGATGTAAGCATATAAAAAAATAGACCATGTCACATCATCAGCATTAAAGTACGCATAATTTTCTCAGCGCATGTTAGCAAGAATAGTACGGTAGCTGCGGTGGACGGAGTTACCAAAGAAAGCCGCTAAAAAATTAAAATTGGCCAACCGTCATCTTCTTCAACCGATCTTAAGCTTAACTAAACCCATTTTGTTCAATCAGTACCTCACGCTTTCTTCTTCCAATGGCGTCTTCTGCAGCTCTCGGATCTCTCCATCGTGAGTCTCTTCACTCTCTGACGTTTTGCTTTTCTTCACGAGGATGAGTAACATGAATGAAATGCTTAGATTCAAACTATCAGTTAGGAACGTCGTTACTTCTTAGAGTGTAACTAACTATTCAGTTATACGGTTACTATCTGAGGTTTTCATGTTTCGATAGATCCGATTTCTTTGTGGGAATTGTCATTTTGGTGACTTAATTAGGTTTCGATTTCAGATCCTGTAATGTCTAATTTGTATCGTCTAGCGTCGGGATGTTTCCATTGGTCTTTTCTTTAGCTGTTTTGTTGCAGCTGGAAGAAAGTGTATTTTAGTCTAAAGCGTGAATTTTCTTGCTCCATTTTACAGAGACTTTAGGGTCACAGAGTGAGTTTTACTCACTTTCTGGAAACTGGTCTGCCTCTGGTAATAATTCTTGTGTGCCACGGTGGAGATTCAGCAGGAACAGCAACTACACGCTTACGTTACGTGCAAAGGCCTCTAAAACTTCGACAACAACCAAAAGTGATGGTTAGTTTTATCTTCCACAATTCTTCTTCATCTTGATGATTTTTTCTACTATCAGGCTTGAAATCGTTTGCCTCATCACTTAGCTAGTTGTAGTTTTTCGTCTGTTTTTTCCAGCTGTCTTGGAATCAGAATATACAGTGATGTAATACATCTTGTTTTCTTTATCATTGATTTTGCAGATTCATCTGATGCTAGTTTGTCAAATGGGAAGAAGACTGTTCGACGGACAACTTTCCCGAAAGAACTGGAGGTTGTATTCTTTGCTTTCTTTGGGTTAGATGTTAGGTTCTTTAGCTTATATTTTTGGTAGGTGCTGATTTGAAGTTGTCCTCGAGTATGTACTTTCGATATCATCAAGATTTTGGATGCATAATAACTTCAGGCAATCTTTTCTTAACTTTCTACATGATGTTTATGGACCTTTCGTTAGGAGAGAAAAATTCTTTTTTAGATGAGTTGTATGTTTATTGTTGAAATGTTACAGGCACTTGTTTTAGAGATGTGTGATGAGACTGAGGTTGCTGTGCTGCAACTTAAGGCAAGTTTTAACTTTTACTGTCATTATAAACATAAACCTTTCTTTAACATAAACCTAGGTTCCAACAATTACAATTTCTGATGCTTTCTTTCACTACAGGTTGGAGATTTCGAGATGAATCTAAAAAGGAAGGTTGGAGAGGCCACAAATCCCATTCCCGTTCCGGATATTTCTCCAACCATAGCGCCTCCTATTCCTTCTGAACCCATGAATAAATCTGTTTCTTCTGCTCCTAGCCAATCTAAAGCAAAACCTTCCTCTGAAAAAGTGTCTCCATTTATTAATACATCGTATGGGAAACCATCAAAGTTGGCTGCTTTGGAGGCATCTGGATCTAACAATTATGTTCTAGTCAAATCTCCCTCAGTATGAAATCCATCTCCTTAATTAACTGATAGCTTTCATATCCCTTTCTCTGCATTCTTCTTGTTCGAGTTAATCTTGTTTCACTTTCTTCTCTTGCCAAAAAGGTGGGCGAGTTTCAGAGGAGCAGAACTGTAAAAGGAAAGAAACAATCTCCTAGCTGTAAAGAGGTAAACGACTCTAATTCCTTTTCAGCTCTCCCAAAATAAAAATGCAAATAAGATCAAACTTATATCCAGAAAAATTCCTTAGGGTGATGCAATAAAGGAAGGTCAAGTAATTGGATACTTACATCAGTTGGGAACAGAGCTTCCAGTGACGGTAATAGCTTTAACTAATGTATACATTTCTTCTTTGAAACTATTGGGATTGGAGGACTCATCGATGTTGCTATATTTGTGGAGCAGTCGGATGTGGCTGGGGAAGTCCTTCAGCTTCTTTCAGATGACGGAGGTAAAACATTGTGTATTCATCAACTGTTTTCAGTTAATATGAGCATTTTTTTTTCACTTTCAGAGATGATCTAAACTTATGCTTTATGTGCAAACAGACTCCGTAGGTTATGGAGATCCTCTGGTTGCGGTCTTGCCATCGTTCCATGATATCAATATTCAGTGATGATTGTTTCTTCAGCGTAATAATCTTCATTCTGAGACTGTACTATTCATCTTCTCCTTTGTTTCTTTTATGGGGATTGTAATCGATTAGTTGCAAAGAGTCTATTTGATCTTCATCTCATCATTTGTCACTTACTGTCATTTTTTTTTGGTCGGATTTAGCTTGTTAAAGTCTCCAAAAAAAAAAAAAGAATTTTCTGCAGCAGAAAAAAAAGGTATCGATTTACTTATATGAATGACGTGGCTGTCTTATCTTCCCCGATCATCATATAAAACATTCATACACATCAGAGAAGCAAATTGAGGAATGTTTTTGGAGGTCAAAGAAAAATTAAAAACTACGTGTCTTTATTTATTTGTATCGCTTTAGCAATGTTAGTAAGCTGACGTGTACAAACGGAGCTCTCTTCTCTTAGCTGAGAATGAAACTCACCACAAATGATCTTTTAGCTTCTCAACCGTTATTTCCCTTCTCCTTCTCCTTTCGTCCTCTCCGCCGCCGTTTACATGGCCTTCATCTTCCGATCAACGTCACTAGGAAGAACAATTCTCTATCCATCGTTGCTCTTTCCGATTCCGATCTTCAATCCCGAACAGCCTTCTCTCGCCGCGCGATTCTCCTCACACCGCCACTCCTCGCCGTCGCTGCTTCCTTATTTCTCAAACCGTCGGTCTCTTCAGCTTCCGGGGAAAGCTCTTCCGCTACAGTGACTTCTCCTGCAGAATCAGCAGCTCCTGCGACGGCCACTTCTCCACCTCCCCCAGCTACATCTGTGAATAAGGAAGAGACTATAACCTCGAGAATCTATGACGCGACGGCGATCGGTGAGCCTATGGCTATGGGGAAAGATAAGAAGAAAGTGTGGGAGAAGCTGATGAATGCGAGAGTTGTGTACCTTGGCGAGGCGGAGCAGGTTCCTACAAAAGACGACAAGGAGCTTGAACTCGAAATCGTAAGAAACCTGAAGAATAGGTGCGTTGAGAGCGAGCGTCAAATCTCTGTGGCAGTGGAAGCATTTCCTCTTGATTTGCAGGACCAGCTTAATCAATACATGGATAAGAGGTTTGTTTATCATCTATTCTCAATGTACATAAGACAGACATCTGCGTGCATTTCTGGTTTCCTTTGTCTTTTTTTTTGTACTAAACTATGATAGACAATTTGGATGCAAGTTCGAGATTGCAGCGTAGTTCTTGATCGTGAATATTGTTTTGGCGCTTTCGTTTCTGAAAAAGACAATTGTCTATGGTAATTTGGGTGGCAGGATGGACGGAGAGACATTAAAGTTTTATGTGACAGATTGGCCGGCTCAACGCTGGCAAGAATATGAACCTCTTTTAAGTTACTGTCGCGATAACTCTGTTCGACTAATTGCTTGCGGCACTCCTCTCAAGGTAGAGTCTTTAATTAATTGGATGTAGTTAACTGTTTGGTTTAGATGATCTTTGGATTTTATTTTTCTCATTTGGTTCTAGAGTGGTTTTCGATGGTACTTTTGAATAACTGTTGGATTCTATCTTATTGAAGTTTGTAAGACTATTAGCTAATTACATCTTGATGGTGTAACTGGCATGAATCTGGTTTTGATAATTTCAACTGAGTATGCACATGTTCATGCTGTAAAGAGTATGAGCTTATCAAAAATGTTGCTTTTGTTTTTGACTCTGATGAGAGCTGACAGACAGCAATCTGCTTAATTTTATGTAGGTTTTAAGAACTGTGCAAGCAGAGGGTATCCGTGGTCTTTCAAAGTCTGAGCGTAAATTATATACTCCCCCTGCTGGTTCTGGGTTTATCTCTGGATTTTCTTCATTCTCACGTAGATCTACATTCGATATGAGTCTACCAACACAGATTGTACCCTTTGGACCAAGCTCTTATTTGTCAGCACAAGCAAGAGTTGTTGAAGACCATACAATGTCACAAGTTATTTTGCAAGCAGTAGCAGATGGAGGTGGGACTGGTTTACTGGTAGTGGTGACAGGGGCTAGTCATGTTGAATATGGTTCAAGAGGAACAGGTTTGCCAGCAAGGATCTCAAGGAAGTTTCCAAAGAAAAACCAAGTTGTTGTATTACTTGATCCTGAAAGACAGTACTTGCGAAGAGAGGGCGAAACTCCAGTTGCTGATTTCTTGTGGTATTCTGCAGCCAGACCCTGCAGTAGAAACTGCTTTGACCGAGCAGAGATTGCTCGAGTAATGAATGCAGCTGGCAGGAGGCGAGATGCCCTTCCACAGGTAGATTCATGTGGTTGCTTTCATTATTTTGACGACATGTGCCCTTGTATCTGAAACTCTCTATTCTATACTTTCCAGGATATTCAAAATGGATTAGACCTTGGTCTGGTGTCACCTGAGGTTCTGCAGAATCTCTTTGATTTGGAGCAGTATCCTCTTATTTCTGAGCTTACTCAGCGGTTCCAGGTATACCCATTCTGGATGATATTTATTTTGTGAATTTTTGCTTGAAATATTTATGTTTTGTGCTCCATATTGATATAGCAGAGCTTGCATACCAGCCCATCGTGCATTACTTGTCCTATATTATGATGATTCACTGTGAATTTGTGATACAGGGTTTCCGAGAAAGGCTGTTGGCAGATCCAAAATTCCTGAATAGGTTAGCAATCGAAGAGGCTATATCAATAACAACCACACTTATAGCACAATATGAAAAGCGGAAAGAGAATTTCTTTGAAGAACTCGACTACGTTATAACTGATACAGTGAGAGGATCAGTCGTTGATTTTTTCACAGTTTGGCTTCCTGCACCAACTTTGTCTTTTCTTTCATATGCTGATGAGACCACTGGACCAGACAGCATAGACGCTCTCAGAGGCCTCCTAGGATCCATACCTGATAATGCATTTCAAAAAAGTCTTGCTGGAAGAGAGTGGAATCTTAATCTTAGAATTGCTTCAGTTATTGTTGGCGGCTTGAAGCTTGCTGGTGTTGGAGTTGTTTCCAGTTTCGCAGCTGTGGGAGCTTCAAATTCGTTGAATGTGGTACGGAAGTTCATTAAACCCGAGTTGGTTGTTGCTCAGAAGCCTAAGAGGTCTCCTCTTCTGAAGACAGCAATAGTTTATGGAGGTTTTCTGGGAACATCTGCAAATCTTCGTTACCAGGTATGATGATCCATGCTGCTCGACAGTGATGGTGTATGTATGTTACTTCTTTGTCTTAGCTAAAGGAAGAGCATTGATGAAGAACACTATTATTTGGTTTATCCATCTAATGTCAAAGTGTCTTTAAATGCAGATAATTGCTGGATTAATAGAGCATCGCCTTTCTGATGAGCTTTCTTCTCAACCTCTACTTATAAATACGCTTTCATTTGTTGTCAGGACACTTAACTCATATTTCGGAACGCAGGTCAGAGTTACGCCTGTATCTTGGTTTCTTCTTGTACTTGTTAATTTCCTTTTCTCCTTTGCTCATGGTGTCCCAACTTTTCATAAAAAATGGTTGCAGCAATGGATTGATCTTGCACGCGCTACTGGTCTGCAAACTCAGAAAAGCATCCCAGCATCTAAGGAAATTCCAGAGGCTTTGGAAGAACCTATGGTGGAATGTGATACTACTACTGAAGAGGAAAGTATTGACAAGCTCAATAATCAATGATACTGGTGAGGCTACCCCACTAAGCGTTAGATAGTTGAAATGAGCTTTAGTAATTTCACAATTCTTAAGTTGTATTTTTGTATTTGTGCTTCTTGGAGATAATGATGGTTTCAATATAGCTTCATTTATCTCAAACTCTCGTTAGTGATCGATCCACCATGAGTGCCTATGGTCATATCAATTGTTTCTCTTTTATTCTTTCCTTGTACAAAAGAACTCATTTTGTGATTTTAGCAAAAAAAAAAAAAAAAGAATTCATTTGTGTAGGAGAATGTTAACCTCTGATAAAACCGCGATTCAGTTCCTGCTCATCGGTTTGGCACCGTGCAAAGAGAATGTCAACCTTTGAGATAACCTGAAACACCATCCTTTGAAGTGCAGCAGAAGAGCCTTTCACTCCTAGCGTGCTAGTTCTATGGAGTCGCATCCAAAAAAATAAAAAATTACTTTTTTGATTTCAAAATATAAGATGTTTTTGAGAAAATTTTATGTTTTAAAATATAAGATACTTTTTAGATTTCAATACAATTTTTACTATATTTAATTGTAAAACACATAACTATTGTCAATTACAAAACAAGTTGATTTTCTAAAAAAACGTGTGTTTTACCCGAAACATCTTATATATTTAAACAGAGAGAGTATTTGACAATTTACAATGTTTTAACTATTTGACAATTTTCAATGTTTTAGCTCTTTAAAACATTGTAAACCTATGACAAGTAATGAGAAGAAACAACCAAAGCTTTTTTTTTTTTTCCATAAGAAGTGAGGCAAACAAACTTATTAAACTTCTCAATAAAGGATTCTTAAGTATTTTCCAACAACTGCAGGTATCAAAATGGAAAAAAGCAATCACAAAGCGAAAATCTGTGATGAACATCTCTTAGAAAGAACCATTCGATAACAAAATGAAAAGACAAAAAAAAACCATAACAAAAGGTCTTTAAGTAGAGCCTAAGGTCAACACTGCCTGCAGATTTCTCCTTAATCCTCTTTAAGCACGAACACCTCGGTTAAGACTCACCATACGGCTTGAGCCATCCATTTGCATACCTCTGTTCCCTGAACCAGCTCTTCCTAGATACCCTCCTCGGTTCTGGCCCGACCACTGACCATTTTGTCCAGATGATCTTCCTCCACCATACCCAGATCTGTTACCTTGACCTTGTCTTCCTTGTCCATAATTCATCTTGTCTTGCCAGTATCCACCACCACCAGATGCAGCTCCTGCATAGTCCTGATTGTTGTCCCTTCTCCTTGAACTCAGATCCAGACCACCTCCACCGGTTCTAGATTCCATTGCCCTTTCATTGCTTTCTGCCAAAATTGAGAGTTTCTCGGTTAACTGAAAAGCCAATGATTGTAATCTGCTGTGTTGCACTTCATGGAAGACAATGCATTGAGTTGGCTGGTCCCAGCTTGCATGAAGCTCCTCGTTGATCATCATCTTGCTCACAATGCTATGGACCTGTGGCTCAGAGATGTCAAACATTTTGGCCAGCTGATCAAGACTTAAGGACTCGTAGGAACTCGAGTATGTGAATAGGTAAGTCCTTAGAGCCTCTTCTTTGATCCTAGCTTTCACCATCTCGAGGATGCTGTCACGGTTCTTGAGTAGCCTCCACACCTCAAGAGAGTTCAAAACTTCAAACGCCTTTTGGAAATCACCTTTGGTCAGGGCTCTGGTGGCTGCCATGACATGGTCACGAACATTCTCAGGCGGTGCAGTGAACGCTTGCCTCTCACTGATCTCGAGCAGGCGACGGAAATTCTTGCTAATCACCCTGCGCTTGGCATCATGCGAGTTTGCTGCCATGTTTGGGACTTCAAGTAGCATGGCACAGATGAGATGAACAGCCTCCAGGAGCTCGAGGTTTATGTGCATGTGGTATGGCATTTGTCTTCTCCTCTCCATCCTTTCCTGGTAAAGCCAACAAAATTTGATATCACATATAATTACACTGAATGAAACAACATGACCATAAGCATCCATGTTGAAATAGAGAAAATAGATGGTGTGATAAGTAAACATGTATATCCTCCAAAAATGCAACAGCGTTTGTAATAATCCTGATTTAGTCAAAACATTACGATCAAACAATTCCTTTTACAACATTCTATTTGTATTAGAATATCTAAAAACAGAAAATAAATGATTACCTGCTCTGGGGTCTTCTCATGGTATCGGCTTTGCGAGACACCTTGAGCAAGCAACTCCCTCACTCTTTGACCAGAGTACAGCTCGGAGAGACAACTATGGGACTCAGTGATCATTCCAACCCGGAAGGCGCATAGACCAAGCTGCGCCATTGTCCTGTTAAAGAGAATCTGCGTTGAGATGTCCATGTGCTGAATGTTGTCTTGCAGATGACTCATCAACATCAAATCTCTAGCAGTCACAAAATTGTCCATTAAAGCATGGTGATTGATATCACATAGCATTGCCCGCGCTTTGGTCCGCTCATCACCATTTCTGTAGATAAGGGACACAAGAATATCCATCATAGCTCGGCTGCTCTCAGGGAAGGTAGGCTTACGGGGAACAACCTCTGGAACAACAATGAATGAAGCAGGAGGTCCACTTTCCTCTTCGGCCTCCTCAGCTTCTTCCTCTTCTTCCACCAACTCAGCCAATTTCCTCATAGCATCATAAACTTCCTGGGGCTTGTAATATATTGACTCAACTCGTCTTAAGGCCACCTTTGCAGCAGCTTTAAAATCACCCATCCGCTCCAAGTAGTCCTGGATATTCTGAGCAAGGGCCAAGAACATGGGCTCATCCCTCAGTCTCTCAACATACTCACGGGTGTGAGGATCAATGCACTGCAAGCTCTTGAAAAACTCAGTGTCAATCCTCTCTATGAATGCAACCAAATTTCCCCAGACCCGAATTACTCCATCAAAATCTGCAGGCTTCGAGGTTTCATTCTCATCAGGTTCAATTGTGTCATCCACAACAATGTTGTTGTACTTGACAAGAATGTCCAGTATGGTGAGCAAGTTCAGCACGCATTTCTTCCAGACTTTGATAGGCATATGTCCGCTGAGACCTGGATTCACATCAAACTGTGCCGAGATAACGCTAAACAAGATTTCAAGCTTCTGCGCAGGAGTCTTGGCAATCCTTGTCAAATGCGTAAGCTGATCAACTAGCTCAAATCGAGCAGTTCCCTTCCTCCCACGAGCAGCCACAATTTCTTTGAACTTCTTGTTGACCCAGTCCCAAGTGATCTCTTTAGGATCTTTGTTAAAAAGCTTCTCCATAAGCTTATCTTTTTTGCTCAGCGTCTTCTCCCAAGAGAGATTATCATCAGGTTCCTCTATGTCCTCTTCAGACTCTAGGGCAACATCGTCTTCAAACTCATCCTCCTCTTCCTCATCTTCTTCATCGTCCTCTTCAGGTTCCTTGTCATCCTCAACTTCTGGAGATTCCCTATATTTGTTGATATCCTCTTCATAGAGCTTGTTGTTCTTCTTCAATTTCTGTTTCATTGAGTTCAACGCCTTAGAGTTACTAGTGCTCATCTTCTTCTTTGCTTCCTTATTTGCAAGAGCTTCGTTCAAGAAATCCTCCAACATCACAAGAGTTTTGATATACAAGGTCGGTGCCTTGACAGCCTCTGTAATCCTCATAACTTTCTCAAGCTGTTTGTTGACTTTATCAAAGTTTTCGTGCAAGCTGACCCAATCATTGATCTTCATAGCATTCTTCATCGACTCAACTGTGCTGCTCATCTCCTCGAAACGTTTATCCTTAGCTGGCTTAACTACACGTTTAGTATCATTCTCATCCTCAATATCGCTACCATCTTGAAGGTAACGATTATTGACGTCGTTATTCTGAACTTCCTGGGTCTCTTCTTCATAATCACTTTCCTCTTCACTATCACTTCCAGGCTATGAACATAGCATAAATTTCATTCAGAAAATTGAAGCAAGTATTGTGAAACATGAATTGATAAGTAAACAAAGGTATAAGGAAGCAAACCTGAGCGAAAAAACGAGACATTCTTACTTAGCGGGAGAACAATAACCTGATACACCCAAAAAGTAAACAAGATGAAGGGTGAAATTGATTGAAAGAACCCTAACCAGACAGATGCATAAGTGCGAAATCAAATCAATCCATTCTAAAAAATATATAATTTCACGGTAAAACACCTGACGAAATTCAGATTTGAACGATTCATATTCGACATGAGGTTAAGAAGATAGAAATTACCTCAATTGAAACAATGGAGATGAAGATGCTTGGAGATCTGCGAATGGAGAATAACGTAACGAAGTGGAGAAGACGAAACTGAAGCCGAATTGGAGAAGACGAAGATAAATAGGGAGATTTTGTGTGGAGAAATTAGGGCTTTCTGCTTATCATAAACCGATCGGTTTTCATCAGTTAAACCGATATAAATGTCGGTTCGGTATTTTGTGACTAACTGATGTCTTTCATGAGAAAATAACCGATTCCTTTTTACTTGGTTAATTAATACTTTGTTTGATGCTTATAAGGATTTGCTTTGCAACATATTTTAGGGGTTATCGGTAAAATGATTTTTTCTTTCAACATATTGGTAAATTGATTTGTGTAGAGTGTTTAGATTTTAGAGTCCACTGTTATTGAAAGCATCTTAAGAATTGAATTTTAGAGTTTCAGTTGAGATTTCAGGGAATTTCTTAGTTCAAAATACAAAGATCAAAATCTCATGGTTTTATGTGAGATTTCAAAGAATTTAATAACAAAATTCCTAATTCACCAAAATTTAACCAAATCATCTCAAATTTCATTAAAACTCAAATCTCTCCAAATTATTTATCCAATACACCCCTTTAAAATTCAGTAAAATTTGAAGTTAATTTTAAAATCCAAACGATATTATACCATACATTTAAGACAAGAATTACATCTAACTGAATTTTTTTTTTTACAAAATATTGAAAGACAGAATCTAGCACTATAATTGGACACTGATTTGCTTTATGTCGAACCACCAAAGTGTTCAATATTTTGTAAAAGTATAAAAGCATAAGCCATGGATCAATTTACGAATGTATGGTGTAATATCATTGAAGTTCTTCTCAGTAGTTTTCAATATCATTGATGATGATATTATACCATACATTCGTAAATTGATCCATGGCTTGTGCTTTTATACTTTTACAAAATATTGAACACTTTGGTGGTTCGATATAAAGCAAATCAGTGTCCAATTATAGTGCTAGATTCTGTCTTTCAATATTTTCTATTCGTCTCTCAAAAAATTCTCCCTATCCCTTGCCGAATCTCGAACCTGCATCTCAAGATTCTATCTTTCGAGATTTTCCTTTTATCTCTCAAGAGTATGTCTCACCGTGGCCAAATCATGAACATATGCATCTCAACATTCTGCCTCACGTTTTTCATTTGTTGGGATGCTCGTCACTATGCAACTCAGTGTTTTAAATTGCAAAACAATGCTAACAAAAAAAAACCTCCTAATAACATAATACCAATTTTGATAGTCTTTATCTCTGTCAAGTGGATACAAACCATTGTATCAACCGTCAACAACTCAAGTACAAAGCGTAAAAGTGTATTGAGAGTTTAGTTTCATGTTAAAAGATAAAAGGATTGGCTCTGGAATATTTTTTTAATGATTTTATAAAAACGGTCTGACAAATTTTTTACATAAACCAACAAATGGATCTGCAAACACCTCTAAAAGATTGAATGTGTTTAGCGATGTACAACCTTGTCTTTACTTCATTGCTTCTATCTGGTTCAGGTCGTCTTTACATCAGAAGAAGACGCATTATCCTTCCGGAGCCATAAATTTACAAGAATTGAATCAATCATGATCTACACATTCAAGACATAGAAATATATGTCAATAATAATAAAAATATGAACACAAAAATATCATAATAAAAGAGGCAATCAAACTAAACTATATAATTTACCTGGTTCAGGTGAGCAGCTACACAAGGAAGAACCAAAAGCCCTGATTCACCAAATGCACCTCTTAGTTGCTCCACCACCGCCACCATTACCGGTAATGTTTTCTATGGCACAGAACAACAACCCGAGCCATGACTTCCAAATTAAAAGATAGATAAAATCAGCCATAAAGTCAAGCTTTATAATTACCTGGCTTGCAACAAGCAAGACTGCTGTGGCATTTTGCTTGGAGTTCTTGCTACTACCTGTAACACCTGTGAGGATGCGGATTGAAAGAGCATTGAATGCTAGTAGTGAAAGATGCAGCAATCTGTAGGAAACATAAGAATCTTCTGTCAGTGCGTGTTCAGAAATTTCTAGCAAATGTTTCCATGTATCTTATCTATATGTTAAAGAAGAATGCATACATTCCAATGCCAACAGCGGCAAGAAAAACCTTAGGCTTAACCGATAAGAGCAGTGATCTTGATCTACTAACTTGGATCCATGGCACCTAGGATCATATCATAAGATAAAAGATACTATATAAGTTCCACAAAAGACCAGGTCAATGCAATTGCAATAACAAAGTCAGACCATTTAAAGTAGCCAGAGAGGAAGAGGTTAAACTATATAATACAATGGTCCATTAATACTATAGAAGTCATAAGCATGACTGAAAAGATGGTTTCTGTTATTTGGTAGAAGCATTGGAATTTTGTACTCTCAAGCTATGATAAATATCATATAGGAACGGAGAATGTTTTAGCTATAGGCAAATAAAGTGCCAACATCAAGATTCCTGCAACAAAGCGGAACTCCAAGGCCCTACCCTATACGACCTAAGAAAATTATTCAAGGGGTTTAGAAACTATGGAAGACTAACATTTCATATCTTACCATACTGAGGCAGATTGCGTTGATTTTCGAAAAGAGTTTACGGTTGTTGTCAACAAAGTTTGAGAAACCTGTATCACACAAATCAAAAAGAGATTCTACATAGTCAAAAAGTTGGCAGTGATAAGCAGATATATATTTATAATAAAAAGAGCCATTCTGACCCATTCTCACAATTAAGTAGCTGCTTCAAAACTATTTTAAAATAGTTTATGTTCTATTACTTATGAATCACATTTAAAAATATTCAAGATGGTAATCATAGTGTTCATATATTCAATTACTTTCACCAGAAAGGGAAAAGATAAAAAGTGACGCTCACCTTTAAATGATTCCCGTATAACCTACAAGAGATCAAACCCAAATATTTCAAAGCCTGACTTTTAATGAGGTGTGGAAAATCGTAAATGATAGAACATTATGCTGCAATGACTGTTTGCGTAAGGTTAATGGAAACATCAGAGATAGTAACCAGTCACATTCGAGATGTTCTTAATGAGAAATTAATCAAAAATATTTTATGGAGAAGAAAAAACTAAGCAAACGAAAAACTAGAATAGAATGTACAAGACCTCATAATAACCAGACCTGCAAGCATATGAGAAATCTTATTATACTTTCTAATCAAAACATTCCTATAGTATTTTCCAACAGCAACAGAGAGATCGTCTCACCTTGCCGATGATTAAAGGAATCAACAGAGTAACTATAAGACTTCTGAATAGTTGGTCAGTAGGAAAAGAGACCCCTACTCCTCCGGCTATGTATCTTGATACCCAAAATGGAATCTGACAAGAGTTCAACTATGTTAACTTCAGTGGCAGAAGACGCGATACTCATTCCTAACAGAAGACATTGAATCCTACTCATAATACAAGATCATATGCTAAGAAATTCTGAAATATAGACCAGGAAACAATCTGACTTATGTAAAAATATTGATTAACTTGTACTGTCAAAGGGGGGACAATAATATGCAAATTGGTTGGCTTACAGTTAAAATTCCTAATAAGTTGGATGCCACTGTCACCGCAAGAGCAAGAGCAGCATTGCCACCAGCAAGCTGAATTTGGAATTTGATAAGTCAGTAGAGAGCACAAGAAAAACAATTATGCAGAAAAATATTGATTAGACGTATATCAAATTGAGTACGTGAGTAAGGGCAACACCACTTGATAAGGTGGTTGGCATACAGCAAAATATACCCAGCCCTGTAAATAGCATGAGGACATAAACAAGTTTTAGACTCCTCAATCACTATTGAACATCAACTAAACAGGGCTGGAAATTGAAGAATATGATATTAAAAGAAAAGACTATAAAGCATTAACCAATCAAGTTGCTTCTGTAGTATGCAATTACTATATATTCCTGCCCATCACTCTTAAATCGAAACTGAACAAATGTAAAGAACCCATCAAGATAAAAGAAAACATCAAGGTGTAACTATTGAATACAAGATCACAAAAGCAATGAAATTTAGCTCATTTATCAACCACTTGATCACAGCTTAGGATACTAAAGATAATATTATAATTGAATTAGCCATCAAACCAGAGACAGTGTAACCAAATCAATTGAAGTCCATAAAATACAATCCGTAACAAATTCAGGAAAAAACATGATCTTTTGAAGTTTGACTTCACTCTAACTTCAAGAAAGAGACAGCGTAACCTGTAACAAGTTCCGGAGGTTGGAGTTGGACCAGCATAATTAGCCTTGAGAAGGATGGAGTGAGCAACAAAATAGATATCTGAAAAGTGAAGAAGAGAGAAGAAAATATTTAAACTAGAGAGAAGAGGAACCATTTAGATAACGTCTAAAAGCTAAAAAAGGAGTCAAGATCATACTAGTCCGAAGATTCCGAGAGGCCATCCTTTAACAGCAGCACCAATCGCTTCAGTCCGTAAAGTCAACCCTGCTCCACAATCCATAGAAAGAGTACACAATGTGATTAGCTATTCAACAGAAACAAAGTGATTGCTTCCATCATTCTTTAACATAAAAAGAAGAAGACAGCACAATTATACGCTTATGGTATAGGAGAATGATAGAATCACCTGATATAATGAATATCCCGCATGTGCTGATCTTTGAGACAGAGTATTTGTCAGCAATACAGCCTAGAGTTGGGTTTGCAAAGCCCAGTCCCACTCCACTAACAAGAGCTGCAAACAATAACCAACAAATCCCAAACATGTAACTGAAATGTTGAAAGTAACAAAGTAATGCATAAAGATTAGATAATGAATTCGAAAAGAAGTATCTATGTTTCAGTTCTACTTTGCAGAAACGATATAGCTACACAACAAGTTTAAGAAAGAATGAAATCAGTTGGATTAAAATTCCGATTTCATTTATTGTAAATTGAGTACAAAATTGGAAAAGCCAAACAGAGTTTAATCTAACCAAGAGGCAAGAAGTTATCAGAAGCAAAATTCAGCAATTGATTCCCAAAATGTAATCTTTTAGCTGAAGCTGAAATGCCTCCATCACCACCTACCTGTGAACAAAACAAAATTATGCAATGAGTCAAACAGAGTTCTTCTCCACATTCAAAACTTACATAAATTCGATTCAAAAGCAGAGAATATATAAAATTGAAGGGACAGACAGCTAAAGAGACCTTGTCGGAAGATTGGCATGCTCTAATGGATCTGGGAATCCATCCTCTTCCACAGGGCTCTAAATAGCGGCTGAAGACGACGGAGCGGCTCCAGGAAGACGGTGGTTCACGGAGGCAGAAAAAGGGGTTTTGAGTTGAAACTAGGATACTAGCCATGGGATGAGTCAGAATTAGAATCAATCAAAGATAATTTCTCTTTATTTTTTCATCAATCAAAGATAATTTGTCAGTTCTCAAGTGGCTACTGTCGTTTCTTTTTATTTTCGGGTGGATTTTTAAACTCAAATATTGTGTTTTCAACCTCAACTTAAGCCATTTTGGAATACAGTACACTCTTAAACTCTTAAGATGCTGTCGTCTAGTCTCCTTGATCTCGCTTATATATGATTGTGTGCTTGCATGGCTACTTTAGAATCCATTTCAAACATACCATTACTTTTCTATGGTAAGTCTTTCAAACAGTCATTCCAGTTGCCCAACATAAAAGTCGACATTTTGGTAAACATCTTCGGGTAGATGTTAAACAACATGAGAGTTTAAAGAGACAGAAACCAAAATGTTATTACACTTTAATTATAAGAAAAAGTTGACACAGAGCCTTAGCAACAAAAGCAAGCAATCACAATACAAAATAATAGTCCAGCAAGAAAGACAAGACAATCTAAAACAAACTAGTGGTCCGGCACAAAGAAGGCAGCGTTGTGAGTTTCGGCTACCCACACAAAGTATTGTGTCATTTAATCACTTTGGGTGATAGGGTCTCCTCCAACTGGATAGGCTTCACCAACCACCTGGTTCAGGAGGTTCACCAAAGGTCCTAGGGGGGATAGGATCTCCTTCAACTGATAGGCTTTCCCAAAACCATTTTGCAGGATAGTCAGGAAGTAGGGGCTCTGTTTTGTCTTGAGGCTGTGCTACGAGAATCTTGTAACCGCCTGCCGATTCCACATGATTACAAGCATGCACAAACTCCATGTGTCCTGAGATGCTTCCAAGGATTAGTAGCAAATTTGCTGGTACAGGATTATCAATTGCCCAACACAAAAAGCCCCTTAAAATCCTGTCAAGTCTCATATCTGAAACCATGCCATATCAACGCAACGCAGATCAAGATAGAGAAAACGTAAAAGTTGCAAATGGTTGACTTAAATTAACAAGTTGAAAGAGTTAAATGAGCATTTATCTAATATTTTACCATTTGAGATGAATAAGTTGAAAAAATGATTCAACTAAAAAAATCGAACAAATGCACAAATTATAAAGGAAAAATGTTCAACTCATTCATCTACAATTTTGCAGAGGAACTCAATATTTTCCAATCATTCATCTTAAGATAACCATTTGTACCCAAAGAATATAAAGAGAAAGAGTGATATATATATATAGAGAAGTTCACCTTCGGCGTATGTGATTGAAAACGATTTCAGGGTTTCTGATTCGTGTCACCAGAAACATAGATGGATGCCGTACCACGATAATCTTCATCCATACTCCCTATTTTTCCCCGACGGATCATTACAGACTTTGTACAAGTAAAAGAGATCAAATGAGTGTTAAGAGAGTTTTAGGAATTAACCAAACCTGTAGGTGTGTGTTGTTTGACCACGTATCCCTTTGATTCAAGGTCAGCCTCCATCTTTTTTGTATCGCCATAAGCATAGATGGTGGTGGTACCACGATAATTCAATTTCTCAAGGGCCGCTCTAATCTTCTGCGAAACCTCAACAGCATTTACACCATCGGGGATTTTGCAACCCTCCATGTCCCAGAAGACGGCAGTATTTGCCTTTGCGAAATGCTCCTTAGCCATAGACATCGTAAAAGAGATTGAGGAGACGAGAGATGTGAGTCGAGAAATTAGGGCTAGGAAATGAAAATTTTCAAATTGATGCCAACTTATCACACAACACTATAATTTTTTTTTTTTAAGTTTACCCAGTAACTCTTGATAAATCAAACAAATATTTTTTAAAAAATTCATTAAAATCTCACCATATGTAAAATCCCCCAAATTAACTAAAATATCTAGTCCAAAACAACTCTTTGATTTAAACAAGTTATTCACAAAAGAGTATTAACATTGAAACAAATATAAAAGTTCTATTGATTTGAGATAATACCTCAATAAATATTATTAGCTGTATATGCAAAAGTAACTTGAAAACGGATGTTTAAGCATATAGTGAAACCATGAGGCAATTTCTCAAAAACAGTTTCAGAAGATTTTTTTTGATATTCTATGATACTGAAAACTATCTGGTACAAACCGGATTTTCGCTAAACCAAGATCTAATGTCTAATCCACACAATAATATGATTAATATCTAATAATACTTACATTTTGAAGAACACTGTATTTATCGATTATTTAAAAAAAAAAAAAACTTGATTGAATCAAAACAGCAAGTGATAGGCCATATATCGATCTCTTTTGACATCATCTTTATGTTTGTGGTAACAAAATCAAAAGCAAACCAGCCTTGGTAACAAAAGCAATACAAATAATTAGCAAGAAGCTGCTTAAGGCGAAGTCAAAGCTTCGGGTGAAGTTGTTGTAAGCATCTTGTTGATAAGGTCTTTTCCAGCTGATAGGCCATCGCGAAGCCCATCTATAGTTAAAGATAGCTGCTTCTCTTCAGGGTTTGGAGACTGTGCTAAGAGAATTTTGTAACTTTTCCTAGATTTCAAGAAGCGAAAAACCTCAAAGATGTCCAAGTCCTTGCGTTCTGAGTTGATGTCTCCAACGATTAGCATCAAATTTAAGGGTTGATGATGCTCCAGAATTGAGAGGATAAATAAGTCCAATAAAAACCGTTTAAGTCTATCCTCTCTGTTTCCTGGAACCATATATATATCAACGTAGATCAAGATACAGAAGACATAAATATATAAGTAAAAGAGACAGAGACTGAAAATACAGGGTAAGGAGTTGACCTTTAGAGCCTAAAATACAGACAGGAACCCCCACAAAGTCATTTTTAAAATGATCCAAATCACCACAATGCCTAATCGAGACACTACCATAATGACCACTTTTCTTAAGGACTGTTTCTATGTTAACGAAAACATCAGAAGCTGAAAGACCAGGAGGGATGGGGCAATCCTTCACGTCCCATAGGACATATGATTTCGCCACTGCCATGTTATATATACACAACAAAACGGAAAACGCATCAGCAATTACAATAAAAAAAATAATAATAAAAAAAAAAAAAAACAGATGTAACGCTTCAATGACAAGGAAATTGCGGTATACAAATTAGAGGAAAAGATAGATAGAGAAGGTGATCTTACGGGAGAAGATAGACATGGGGCCGGCGTCGAAGGCAGATATGGTTTTGGCGGATTGATCGAGAGGATGATCATTAGAGACTACATTGGTTGCTGAAAAAAAAAAAAAAAAAAGCAATCCGATGAGAGACTTGTGCTTGAAATTGTAGCTTCCAGATGAGAGACTCTATTAACAATAGTCGATAAATTAGAGGCAAAACAACAAACAGATCTAACGCTTCAAGGACAAGGAAGCAAGAGATAGAGAGAGATAATCTTACAGGACAAGCCAGGCAGGTCTTCTTCATCATTTGATACAAAATCCCATAAGTTTTGGCACCCATTTTCGTCTGGAGGCCGCGCATAGAGTGGAGAAGATAGTCTTGATACAAGTATAAGTGATACACATGCATCGAGAGAGAAAAACATGCAATAGTATTACTGATATACCAGTAGTATTACTTTCTTTTACGTTTTAGCGGCTCCGGCATAGGGTCTCCTCCAACTGATAAGCTTTCCCAAAGCCAAGTTGCACTTGCATATGCACTAGGAAGTTGGTCCCCTGATGCAATTTGAGGCTGAGCGACGAGAATATTGTAATGTGCGTGTAATTTCAAAAAATAACCAGCATATTTAAACTCTGAGATGCTTCCAACGATTAGTAGCAAATTTGCTGGTGTAGGATTATCAAGTGCCCAGCATAAAGAGTCCGTTAAAACTCTGTTGGTACTCCTCTCTGGATCTCCTGAAACCATACGTACCATATATATATATAAACGAAACGCAACGCAGATCAAGATAGAGAAAACATAAAGAGTATAATGAGAAAGATTGCTATATATATAGAGTGTTCACCTTCGGATATGTGATTGAAAACTATTTCGCGGTTTATCTGATTCGTGTCGCCAGAAGCATAGATGGATGCCGTACCACGATAATCTACATCCATACTCGCTATTTTCCCCGACAAAAGCGGATTATTACATACTTTTTTTTTTGTATAAGTAAAGAAGAATAAGAGTTTTAGGAATTAACCAAACGTGTAGGTGTGTGTTGTTTGACCACGTATCCACTTGATTCGAGGTCAGCCAAAAGCATAGACGGTGGTCGCACCATGATAGTTTGATTTCTCAAGGGCCGCTTTAATCTTCTGCGAAACCTCAAAAGCATTTACACCATCGGGGATTTTGCAACCCTCGATGTCCCAGAAGACGGCAGTCTTTGCCCTTGCGAAACGCTCCTCAGCCATAGACATCAGAGAAGAGATAGAGGAGACGAGAGATGTGAGTCGAGAAATTAGGGCTAGCCGGCTGAAATAGGAGGAGGTTTTTTTATCTTTTATCCTTTTTTCTCTAAAATATTTTAACTGTAATTCACATAAAATACTACAGAAGAAGGGACTGAAAATTGAAAACCGTGGGGAATGAACAATGACTAAAAATTGATGGAATGAAGAGATGAGGCAAGAGGGTTAAAAATATATGGTTACTTTTGACCATTTTTTCCTGTTCTTCAAATTGATGGCAACGCTTAAAATCTCACCAATAAGACAATATTTTTGTATAACTCTTGATAAATCAAACAAATATTTTTAAAGTCCACTAAAATCTCTCCAAATGTAAAATCCCTTAAATTAACTAAAATATCTAGTCCAAAATACCTCTTTTAGCGCAAGTTGTTCACAACAAAGTATTGACATGTAAAAAATGTAAAAGTTCTATTGATTTGAGGTAATATCTCAACAAATATTATTAATTAGTTGCATATGATTTCACCAAACTTAGTGGAATTGAACTTGAAACCATGAGGCAATTTCTCAAAAACATTTTCAGAAACTTTTCTTAAAAAATATATTATATATGGTACAAGGATTTTCGCTAAACCAAGATCGAAATGTCTACTCCACACCATTATATCTTCTTATTTTTTCTTTTAATGTTAATTACACCATTATATCTAATCCTTCTTATATTATGAAGAACACTAGTATAGATCGGATTATGAAAGAACATTTGGCCGAGAAAAGAGCAAATACTAAGGGACGTCACTGCCATTTTTCTCTCTGGCTTTGGTGTTCATCATGTGGCCGTTATTCAATTTACTGTCAAATATTATAGGACTAATTGGACACAAGACTATCTTCCTTTCTGACCGAAAACCAAAAGCACCTGCTTAAGGAAGAGTCAAAGCTTCCAGTGGTGAAAGTTGTTGCTAGCTTCTTGGTGAGAAGATCTTGTCCAGCTGATAGACCCTTAAAAACCTCATCTATAGTTAAAGATAGCTGCTTCTCTGATGGGTTTGGAGACTGTGCTAAGATAATTCTGAATCTTGATCTAGATTGCAACAAGCGAAAAACCTGAAGAAGTCCTTGCGCTCTGAGATGTCTCCCATGATTAGCATATATATAAGTAAAAGAGATTGAGAATGAAAAAACAGTTTAAGGAGTTCACCTGAGTCAACGAGACTGACGGATTGTACACCAAAGTCATCATCCATATTATCCATACTAACATAAGGCCTAATTGAGAGCCTATTAACACGACCACAACCAAAATAACCACTTTTCGTAAGGACTGTTCGTATGTTAATGAAAACATCAGTAGGTGAAAGACCAGGAGAGATGGGGCAATCCTCCACGTCCCATAGGACATATGTTTTCGCCCCTGCCAGGTTATATTTACACAACAAAACGGAAAACGCATTAGCAATTACAAAAACAAAAACAAAAAAAAGAGTCGCCAAGAAAATATAAACGATTGAAAATGAAAACATGGAATCGTGAATTAGGGTTTAGGGTACAATTGATTAATTTAGCATGACAGATCGATCAGGTGAATACTAAAGCAAATCTACTAGAGTTTTAAAACTCAGATATTCATCGACATAACCATTTCAAATCCCAGGAAAAGCATATAATCCAGATCTAAGAGATTTATGAAAAAGCACAAAACAACAAACAGATCTAACGCTTCAAGGATTTTGAGGAAGAGATGATCTTACCGGCGAAGGGAGACTTGCGGTCCACGTCGAAGGTAGACATGGTTTTGACGGTTTGATCGAGAAGTTTAGAGACTATTGGTTGGTGAAAGAAAGAAAAAAAGTCAATTAGATCGAAGGTGCGGATGAGAGAAGGGTGGTTTATATAGTAGCTCGAGATGAGAGACTCTATTAACCAGAGTCAGACAAGAGAATCATTTTTTTTTGGACAAGGACAAAAGGTTATTTAAAATCAGTAAATCAGACTCATAGTGTCTAAACAGAGGCCATGGAAGAAGACTATGTGATTGGTTTCAAGATATGAAGAGATCAAGAGAGGCTGGAACAACAATATATGATATCGAGGGTCTTTGAAAATTATTTGTATTATGTGGTTTAACCAACCATTCACACTTTGGTTACATGTGGACATCAAGAAGCACCATCGTTTTTATTCAGATTCCTTTGATTTGAAGCGGAGACTTTCACATGACATTAGTGTGCAAATCAATCATTCACCGGCTTCAGTAAATGCAGCCATGTCTATATTGTTTGAACCCATTTTTCTCAAAGTTTATTAAGCAAAAATTATTTAAAAATTCTGTTTGTTCCACATTTTGTGGATCCAAAATATCAACTAGAATTCAAATCTTCTATTAATACATGTTCAAGGAATCATGTGCTGCACAAGGGTCGATCGGTTATCTTGAATAATCCTTGCTTGTTAATAAGACGAACTTTAGTTTTGCTATAAAACTATATTAATAACGAAATCTCATGGTTGTAATATTTTGATGTCAAAAAAAAAAAAAAATTCTCATAAATTAAGTAGAGAAATAGAAAATTAATGCTGTCAATGGAACCAGCATTTGGAGGCCAAAAATCCGAATTCCGTAGTATGATAAAGTATAAAGTGTGCTCAAGAAATATATATATATATATATATATATATATATATATGTTATTTGTGCTACACACCATATCAGATATTTTGAGCAGTAGGAAAGCTCAATGCGACGACATTAAGATTGCTTAAGCGGAATCGAATCTGATTATGACAAGGCACCCAATACTTTTTAGATAGAAAAATATATATATATTTAGTTTCTTATCCAATAGTGAACTGCCACGTATCATTTCGCTTGTTAGATGAACAATCTCTCCTCTGTTCCATATAACGATCAAAGACTTTTCATACCAGAAAGGAAGAAAGATCAAAACTCTTTTTATTTGTTTATTTTCTTCTCTGTTTCCAGAAAATCAAATCGAATAAATGGGTAACGCGATCAGGTTACTCTACCGGAAATGCTTGAACCCCACGACGGACGATAAGGCTCACGGAGTTTCAGCTCTTTCCCGTGATCTCTTTAACTTCGAAACCACTTCTCAAGTCTCTCTTCATTGCTTTCTCCTAACTTTCCTTTTTTTATTCAGCTTATTAGTCTTCGATTTGATCTTTAGTACCTATTCTGAAACTTACTTATAACTGAATTGGGTAAATCATAGTTGTCTCTAAACAGAACTAATACCAATTACCAGAGATTTTTATTCACAGTTTTGTTTAAAATTTCTTTTATGTTCTAGGTTCCTGAAAAGCTTGGGAGTTACGTTGTGTCTTCTAAAAAGGCTCAAGCAAACTGGTAATGAAACAATACACAGATCTTTCTTTTTCTTATCTAAAGATTTGAAGTTTTCATAACTTAATTTTTTTTTGTGTTTTCTTCCGAAACATTCTTAAAGGTATAGAAAAATACTTGAGGCATGGAAGCAAGCTAAGCCTCGGCCTCAAACTGCTGAGGAAGCCTCTAGGCTTGTTATCGCGACTCTTAAGAACCACCAAAAAGCAGATGTTGAGGTATTAATATTGTTTCAAGTTGCGAAAATGTTAACGAGTCTAAAGATACATTATTGAAATGGTTGATTTTTTAATGACATTGACAGGGACTTTTGTCCTTCTATGGACTACCTTCACCTCACAGTCTCGTTGAGGTTGCTACTGAATCTCCTGTGTCTTTACCTCAAGGAGTTCGGTTTGAGCTTAAAACGCTTCCGGTAAGAAAATTTACCATTTCTTAAAAAGGTTTTGGAATATGATGATAATGTTGTTGCTGATGAAGAAATTGTCTAATGGAAATAAGGTGGATACAAAATCTGTGGCAGATGGAGATACAGTTACTGTGTATGTTAGTAGTACAGACCCGATTGTGTCATCTTCTATTCCTAAGGAAGTGAGTCTTGCAGCGGTTAAAAGAGCGAAAGCGCGTGAGAAGAAGAATTATACAGAAGCAGATGCACTTCACAAGAAGATCATAGCTTCCGGTTATAGGTTTGTGTTTTTTTATATACTTACACAAGAAGATCATAGAGTCTAATCAAATTTTGAGCTGTGTAATTCATAATTGGTCCCTCCCTTTTTATCTTGTGCTTAGGATGATAAATTATCAGAATGAGGAAGTGCTTGCTAAAAAGTTCAGAATTAGACTAAGGTAAAAAAACAATCTTTCACTCAAGAGATAAACTCATCTATATGGAGTTTTAAGAACAGTTTGGGAAATGAAAACGAAACAGGGGAATAGATTCACCGGAAAGCAAAATGCCATTTGGAAAGGAAGCGCACGATGAGCTACTAAAGATGGTTGAAGGGAAAAGCTTGAAGGTGTTAGTTTATACAGAGGATCGTTATGGAAGATGTGTAGGAGATATATACTGCAATGGAAAGTTTGTACAGGAAGTAATGCTAAAGAAAGGTCTTGCTTGGCATTATGTAGCTTACGACAAGCGCCCAGAGCTCGCAAAGGCAAGATTTTGTAAACCTTTTTGTACATCTTGTTTACAAGTCTCTTTAATTGGATTAGTCTTTCTGATGTTTAAGGGTTTTTGGTTTTTGGGTTCAGTGGGAAAATGAGGCTAGGCAAAAGCGCATTGGCTTGTGGGCATCTTCAAATCCAGAGAAGCCATGGGAATGGAGAAAGAACAAACGTGGAGGAAACTGAGACTTTTCTATGTCTAGTTCGATTTCAAACAAAAAAGAACAATATTATTAGATTATGATTATTGTGGATTGTTGTGGATTGCAGAATCTGTGATTTGTTGTTGTAACTATAAGAGCTCTTTGTATAATGTTTATGTATTGATGTTTATGGCAATAGAGAATCTTCCTTTGGACATGGAAACAGAAGTTTGCTTAGTTGTTTTGTTTCTAAATATGAACATTGTTTATTTTTGGGGTTTAACAATTTGGGGTAGAGGATTAAAGTATGATTTTTAACCAGAGAAAGTAACAACTAATCCTGCAATTGCAAATTTGTTTTTAGTTGATATATGTTTCTAAAAAAATGTGAAAAGGTGTTTTTGATAATTCTTCATCATTAGGAGGATTATCAAGAGCAATAAAGGCAAAAGCCTTTCATAATCTTCTCCTTCTTGAGGTTATTCAAAAGAGAGAAAAATTAATCAATGCCGAAGAATAAAAAAACAGAATGGCAAGTAGGGGATCCTGCGATAAGCGTGGTGAGCGATCAATTCTGTAATCCATACCCAATGGATCTAGTGGTGAAGAGAAAAGTTCAAAATTTCTCTAAAGATCATTACGAAGTGTTTGATCCAAGTGGGAATCTTCTCCTACAAATTGATGGACAAGCTTGGGGATTTAACCGTAAAAGAGTTATGCGTGATCCAGCTGGTTTCACAATCCTCTCAATGCGCCAAAAGGTTACAAAACATTTCAATCTTTCGACAAATAGAAGAAAAACTTTTTTTTGACATTGTATATATATGTTTAGGGACTTGCGTTGAAGAACAAGTGGGAAGTGCATGGAGGAGAGAGCAAAGAAAGAGAAGACTTGCTATTCACGGTACAACAATCTCAAGCAGTGTCATTGAAAACATCTGTGGATGTTTTCTTGCCTGAGAACAACAATGTCAAGAAGAGCACCACTTGTGATTTTCATGCTTCAGGAGGATACTCTAATATCTCATTCAAAGTTTTCAAATCGGATGCTCTCATCGCCGGGGTAGGGGTAAAAGTTAAAAACCCCATTTCTTTATAATTTTGGCATTTTTTTATAAATTGGGAAGAGTTGAAATCTTTATATTGCAGGTGACTCATAAGTTTACATGGGAAAGCTTCTGCAAAGGGAAATATAACTTTAGGGTGAGAGTAAATCCAGAGGTTGATTATGCGTTCATCATTGCTTTGCTTGTTATGGTCGATGACAATGAGAATTGGTGTTAGAGTTTCTTCTTCCTATTGGTTCTTTTCACTATTTATATATTTTTTGTGTTCATTTCTCATGATATATATGTATGAACTTTTTCCATGTAATGTGAGTTCTTGGCTTCTTGCTAATTCAATTGTTTGTTTTTTCAGAGATAGAACATTAATAAACATTGAGATATATCTGTTTTATTTTGGAGACCAGAACTTTAATTAGTTAGAAACATCTGTGATATCTGAGAATGCACGCATACAATCTAGAAGAGCTAGTAAAATCTCGGACGTTTTATAATTTTTTTAAATTTCCATTTAAGTTTGACATCAATTTTAATTAAAACACTGCAAATTGTCGTTCAAAAGATGAACCACACTTTTAATAGATGTAGACGTGAAAGCAAACATATAATCAAGACCTAAACCTCTCGATTCATCAAATCTTTGAACGACGAAGCAAATCTCCAAAGACGTGAGAAGTTTACATAAATGAAGTGATGAGACGCAGATAAGAAATGTAGAAACGTTGATATCAAACAAACCCAAATTTTGACCAAACCTCTTAAAAAACCTTAAAATTCAAAACCAGACACAATAAAATCAAAGAAGAATCGGAGATGGAGTACCGAAGATATTTGATAATACAAACCGGGAATAGTTAATAAGCAAAGCTCTGGATAAAGATGTTTAGGTAAGGTCATCCTCCTCAAGCTCCTTGGCCTTTAGCTTCTCCTTCACCCTCAATAACATTGTTGTCTTCCATGAATCCTGCAATAATATCAATTCCATGATCAAGACCCGACAAAGTTAAAACTATAACACATTCAAATATCTGTATGTGGTTTATTGCCCGCACCAGTGGAGTCATGCTATCAAATTCCTTAACAACGTCTGTGAACTTTGCGATGTCTTCTTCATCAATAGCAGCAGCAAGGTCCTGTTCATGGGAATAAAACGATTGAATTTTCATATACCCTATGTAAGCTACTTTGTAATTTCTAAGAAACCACAGTTCAAACTTTACCGCTAAGAACTTGCATTCCCTTGTTCCTGAAAAAGTTGGATCCAGATCCTGCAAGAAGTAGAAGTTAGAAACATGTCATAGTACTCCAACGACCACACCAGAATGCTGATGTTATGAGTGTTTTCTGTGGCAGAAGAAGAACCTGATATTTCTCCAGTGCATTAGTGATGGAAACAACATCGGCTTTGCATAGGTGACACATGCCCGCAGTGAGAAGATGGCCCTTAACTCCATACTTAAGCAAGTTATTGTTGAGTGAATGGCGTGCTATTTCTTCATAAATCTTGATTGCCTTATCATACCTATAAAAGATACAACAAGCCGATTATCAATCAATCTGTCCCAAAGTAAAATAAAAGGCTATCATTGCTACTCGTGCATAGAGAACACCACGATTTCAAACAATATCGAGTTTGTGGATTGGCTATAAAATTTTAACAGGGTTTCATCTGACTACTGTAAGCACTTCAATACCAAAGGACGAGAAAGCAAAAAAGGTTACGCTGCAGAAAATCTTACTGCTCCAACTGGGCAGCGTATTGTGCCACCTTTAGATTACACTGATTTGCAGAAGTGGTCACTTCTTCATTTTGAAAAAACTCAGCTGCCTTTTCAAAGTAAGCAATAGCCTGCTCGAACTTCTGATCAGTTTCATAATACTCAGCAATTTCCTGTCAAAAGTACAAAACGATTAATGTACATATTAGTACAAAAAATACATATAGTGTAAAGAAAAAACCTACATCTCCGACTGGATCCAACATGCATTCTAAAACTATCTTCTAAGTAGTCTTACTAAAAGAGTAATAACTAAAAGAGACACATGGTACCTTGTAATATCTTGCAGCCATGTTGAGCCTTCCTATCTCGCAAAATATATTCACTGCTCGCTCTAGGCAAGATGCAGCCTCTGCATATTAGATCAAGGTTATATTAGGACAAGCGACCCACATGCATAGCAAGAGCAAAAAATACAAGAGTTGACAATCACTCTAGTATTACTGAGATATCAATTACAAAAGAGAAGAGCTTTAGGCAATATGTTACAAGAAAAATTTCCAGTGGCTTAGTCATACCATTTGTGTCAACTTTCTTGTAGCATTTAGCAGCTTCTGCATAGGCGTTAGCAGCATCATGTTTGCTATCAGACTGCACATGCAGAGCAATGTTAACATATAAATAAATACATTGTTTCAGCATCAGTGTTTGTAAACAAAGAATTTACCTTTAAGTGGCAATCGGCAAGTTTCAGATAAGCTTTTCCAGCTTGATCCCCTGAAAAATCACATATTGAACACATAAGCAAGAGATATTGATTCGAGAATTTAACACTTATCAGAAAAACACATAAACCTATTAAACTCAACCAAATAGAAACATTGAGGTACTATTTCCCTCAGTGGCTCCTGCAAATTCTACACTAATCTCCTAACTTATCAATGACTTTGCTATAAAGCCACAAAACCATTATCGAACAATCTGAATGTTGAATCTAAGATCAAACATCTCAAACTTTCCCCTTTTCTTCCTCATCATCACAAACAAATGAAATGAAAATCAAGCACACAAGCAAACAAAAAAGGTCGGCTGCCAAAAAAAAAAGAAAAGAAAAATTACATGATTTGGCAAGCTTATAGGAATTAGCAGCTTTTTCGAGCAGATCAGCAGCATCCTCATACTTAGATCCGAATATTCCCCATCCATTGAGCTTCTTCTCAGCTTTCTTCTCAAATTCCTCCGCTCTCACCAGATGATCTCCCATTTTTTTTCTTTCCCCGAAACTCTGACTTGAAATTTCACTCCGTTTCACCTCCGATTGTATGCTTCTTTACCTCCCCAGATTCCGATTGTTTTTTCAAATGTTTCTCCTTTCTTCCTCGAGAGAAATTGCTTCGATGGATATTCGCTGCTATGAGACGATGAGAATCGATCGGGAGCGAAGAATCAGACACGGCTTCGGTAGGGGAAAAGAATTTTCAACTGATTTAGGTGGGCCGAGTATGGGCTTTGTTATTTCTAATTTGGGCCTTTATAATTTGCTTATAATTGAGCCCATCTATAAAATGCCCAATCGAATGTCCTTCCTTGCTTATCGTCCCTAATTTTACAGCTATGAACTTATGAACAAGTTAATAATGATCAGTTCGTTTGTTTTCTAATCATGGTTAATATCGTTGTTAGATCAAGGATAAATTTCCAGCTTTTTAGGTTTTGTATATAAATAGAACGCATTGTATTTAGTTCATGAAATTGGGAATATACAGAAACCTTATATATATGCTAAAAGAGAGCATACTGAACCTGATTAGTTAAGTGGAAAATAGATAACCGTTTTTGTATAGTTTCAACATAATGAACCACATACAAAGTGTTCTGTTGATAAACAAGATCAAAAATTTCTTGAACTTAAACTTGGACTAAGAATGACCATATTTAGAAAAATTCGATGATATTTAAGTAAGTTGATATTATCCGTGAGAGATCGATTCATATGAAATGAAAGAAAATAAATATTACAAGTGTTTAATTGTTTTTATTTTGTTGAAATGATCACATCTTCAATTCTAGATTCGCTGCCTTTTCGTTTTGTCGATGAAAAGTCTCAAAGCGTATGCTCTTAAGTTAATTCGAACACGTGAGCTATATTTGGTGCCGCCTACGACTATAGTGTTTCATGATATCCTCTTTAAAATGATTTTAGGTAGCTTATAGTCAATTTTAAAAATGTATATATGGAGAATATGAGATGATAAGCGCTTTGGCCCACTTTTTCGTCTAGGTACACTCTCCTTTGTGATGAAAATGAAATGAATGAATCATTCTCCCCAAAGAAGACCAAGTGGGACATCGATTGGACCCTATATTTTTCGTATTTTTTGTATAGTTCAATATTTTTTTGTCAATGCACTTCTGTTTTAAGAAAATAAAGCAAAATTAGGTGTAATTTCATACATCGAACAAAATATATATTTTCTGATTTTTTGGTATTGTTTAAATGTTTTTAAGTACGTGACAAAAGATCATTTGGTTGATATTACTACCATGATTTGACCAGCCTGTCAGGTTTTCAATGGTCAAATACGATTATTCCAATTTTAACCCCGAACGGTGATCAGAAATGGGATAATCTTCAAAGGATATTTTTGTACTTTCCTACTAATCCGTATAACCGTGTGTGGCTATATGAAGCCGTTTCCTCATGTCACACATGGCACCAACAAAGAAAAAAAGAAAGCTTCTTCCCGCCGGCAAATTTTAAAGTTTCTCCGGCGGAAGAAAAATGTCTCCGCAGATTAAAACTCAACTCTTGCCTAAGCAAAAGCCGTCATCTGAGAAGCATGGATCAACCTCTGGTGTCGTCTTCAACGTGTCGACGAGCATAATCGGAGCTGGAATAATGTCGATGCCGGCGGCGTTTAAGGTTCTTGGAGTAATCCCTGCGCTTTTGATTATCACGATCATAGCTTGGCTTTCCACAATTTCTGTTGGATTTCTAATGAAATCAACACTTGCCGGAGAATCTACTACATACGCCGGAGTCATGAAAGAGTCGTTTGGGAAAATAGGATCGGTCGCTGTACAGATTGCTACGATGGTTACTACTTTTGGATGTATGATTATATTCTCGATTATTATAGGTAAAGTAAATTGGATCTTGAGTAGAGTTTTGATACCATTTAAGCTAAAAACAGATTGCTAAGTTTAGATTTGTGTGTTTTCTTTGCTCTTTCAGGAGATGTGCTTTCGGGTAATGAAAATGGAGGATCTGAACATCTTGGAGTTTTGCAAGAATGGTTTGGTTCTCATTGGTGGAACACGAGAATCTTTGCGTTGTTGTTCATATATGGCTTAGTCTTGCTTCCATTGGTCTTGTGCAGACGTGTGGGTAAGTTTCTATGATCTTGTGTTCTAAGAAACCTAGAAACTATGAGATTGTTGATGATTTTTTTATGATCTTGTGTTTCTATGATCTTGTGTTCTAAGAAACCTAGAAACTATGAGATTGTTGATGATTTTTTTTGTAAATGGTTATGTAGAAAGATTGGCATTTAGTTCTGCGGTATCGTTTCTTCTTGCGGTGCTCTTTGTCGTCATAAGCTCAGTACTTGCTATTTCCGCGCTGGTGAAAGGGCAAACGAAGAATCCAAGACTATTTCCAGAGTCGAACAATGGAGGATCGTTCTGGAATCTCTTCACAGCTGCCCCTGTTATTGTAACAGCCTTCACGTTTCATTTCAATGGCAATAAACCAATCTCTTACACCAAATCCGTAATTTTTCTCTGATTTCTCTGTTTTTGTCATGTTTTTGAGTTTTATTTTGGTGATGAAAAATGTGCAGTTCATCCAATTGGATTCGAGCTCAAAGATCCATTACAGGTGATCCCAGCAACTAAGATCTCTGTCATTTTGTGCGCTGTGATCTACTTCGCCACTGGACTCTTCGGGTACCTTCTCTTTGGAGATGCAACCATGTCAGATATACTAGTGAACTTTGACCAGAGCTCTGGCTCTCCCATTGGTTTTCTTCTCAATGACATTGTCAGACTCAGCTATGCGCTTCACCTCATGCTTGTCTTCCCTCTCTTGAACTTCTCATTGAGAGCAAACCTTGACGAGCTCTTGTTCCCTATGAAGCCTTCCTTGGCAAAAGACACAAAAAGATTCATCGGACTCACTCTGGCTCTACTGATTTGCTGTTTCTTGTCTGCAATCATGGTGCCAGACATTTGGTACTTCTTCCAGTTCTTGGGATCAACAACCACAGTCTCCATAGCATTCATATTTCCAGCTGCCATTGTTCTAAGGTACAGAAGCCTTTATCAGATGCTTCAAATTTCCTTAGAACATCGTTAAAACAGTTGTTTTCTGATTTTGAAATGGCAGGAATGTCCATGGTGTATCGACCTCGAGAGAGAAGATAGTAGCTGCGATAATGGTTGTTCTTGCTGTTGCCACTAGCATTATTGCTATCTGGACAAATTTATACAGCCTCGCAGCAAACTAATGGTTGAAGAAAGTTTTGCCAACAGTCCCCTCCATGATCACTTCAAAGAAATCTGTAAAATTATTAGCTTTCCCTAGCATATATATTTATATCTTTGTGAAATAGTTTTGTCAGAAAAAAATGTAATGTAATAGCTATAGGAAGTGCACATTTGTTGCTACTCGAATCAGAAAAAGATAAAATGTTACCATTCTTCAAAACTTATATTCTTTACATTAATTTTTGAAGCCATTATTCGAATGAACAAAGATCCTCTAATCAGACAGTATTCAGCATTTAGAAATGAAACTTGATCTGAATCAGACAATTCATTTCTTTCGGAACAAAAATTGAAGAGTTCTAAGTTGGAAAAGAGGAAGATAAAATGATAAAGTTCTTCACCTAGGCTTATGATTCTTGACCTCTCGTTTTCTGTAAAGAGTACCTCAGTTGGCAGAGACGGCGATATTTGTATCATCCAGCTTCTTGAGTATGTTTGACTTGTATGTTGAAATGTCTGAATCTTCCAAGGAATCTGGAGTTGATTTGACGATAGAGAGTGCTCCATTAGATCCCAGGAAGTTGGCAGCTTCATCTGCAGCACGAGGAGAGTTAAAAAAACAGATGCATTTGGCATTAAGCATGCTCAAGAAGATTAAAGAGTTAACAATCCTGAGGTCCTTATATTCAATGAAATCTAAGGAGATGCAGAATTAGAAGAATCACAAAAGAATGTGTTCAAACAAGAGCTTGCCTGATTTAGAGAGAGCAGCGAGAGCCTTTAGAGCTTCTTTTCTAGTCTTGTCATCTTTAGCAGACCCCAACATCTGTAGAAGCTCTTTAGCCCCACCCATCTCTACAACCTTCATCCTCCTTTCATCTTTATTGACCAAACCAAATAATTACAACGCATCAGCTAGAAACAAGTTCATCGGGAGTGATTGTATTTTCAGCTAAGAGAAATTTAAGGCTTACCATCAATGGCGAAACGGGAAAGCCGAGAAGCTCCCATTCTCTTAAACAAGGGATCCTTCACATGTAAAAGCGATATTGATTGCTGAATCAAGTTATCACCTAATCCAGTATGTGACAATCAGTAAAGTTTACAACAACGATTGGAAATAAAACAAATGTAAAAGCTGATTTGAATTTAGAGATTCACATACCCAAGTAAGGAAAAAACTGGTATCCAATATACGTTGCGGTCCCAGCAAAGAAAATTTTGAGACACCAACCTATTTTCCTCTCAGCTTCTTCCTCCAATGTAAGATCATCTAAAAAATGGAATCAAAGTCAAGAACATCAACATACCCAAATCTAAAGACTCATTACTTCTTTGTTGAGTTCCAATTCACACTCTTTTCTACTCCTATCGCTCTTTCCTTCATCGTTGTATCTAAGAGTAAACTACTAATTCATCAAACAAAGTAAAATACTTTGGAATAAAACTACAAGCAAATGTGAATATCTGGATTGAAAATCGAGACTCTCACTACTACTGTAAAGTGAGAATGGACTTCAATTACAACTACTGAGCTACAATCTCATCTGATTTTCAAATCAAAATACATAATCTAGAGTGAATTAAAGCCCACGAGTCGATATCTTCGCATATTATGATGTAGCTGGAAGCAAATTAGACGTGATTGAAAAAAAGGAGGCACCTTTTTTGTTGAATGAGGAGAAATTCCGAGATCGGGGATACGTGTTTCTTCCTCTGCAAAAATGCTGCAAATTTTACTTCAGATTTCAGACGAATCGGGGACGACCCGTTACACCATTGATGAAGACCAAAAAAAAGAAAAAAAAGGCGCAGAAAAGCTTTAAAAGATAGAATTTTGGCAATTACATTAGCAAGGCGAGCAGTAAGAATACGCATGACTTATCAAAGCTTGAAATCTTCGTGCTCTTCTAAAAATGCTAAAACCTAATTTTCAGCTAACTTCAATGAAATTTAAAACAATTATCATTCCGGGAAAAATAAAAATAAATAACTGTTTCAATCTGTGTAAGTGTTGATGCATCAACCCATGACAGAGTTCGATGACCTCACTCTTTCGGTGGCGCTCTGGCAATAACAAAATATTTGGGCCTGAGAGCCCGATAGATATTTAATGGGCATTTGTACTTTCATGTTGAAACTTTTATGGCCTGTCGTCTGTTTTTCTCCATTTACTTCTTTTGTAAACATGTGTTCCATTTTGGAATATTTAGATTTTTATTTTTTTTTGGTTAATGGGTATTCGAACATGAGATATTTGTTGAAGGATTTATGAAAATTTCTTCTTCGTTCATGATGATTATTTAAATATCTAAAGTTAATAACAAAGTAGTACTTATATACTAAAATACTACAAATAAAATAAAATAAAATACATACTATTTTATATAGTAGAAAAAAATATTTCAAAATAGGATTCATGTTTGATAGTCCAAAGCCGCCCCCGTGACCTAATTCTCTATGATAATTTTGTCACTTAGAAGAAGAGAGTGGGGCAGATGGAATGGGTATTGTTTTGTACATTCTTGTTAAGATCATCTTTCAATGTTATTTTGTCCTTTTGGTCCTTTCTAAAATTGCAATTCATGCAAATTCACAACTTGCGAGTTTAACTAATGAGTTGTCTTAACGAGAGAGACATAGACAATGCATCATTGATCCGCTGATTTCCTGGTTCATCATGCTATTAGTCCCGATCCAATCGGGGGATCGAATTAATTGTTGAAGTTTAAGTACACGAATCCTTTCCCTAATACAATGGAAGCCGTCTAATGATCTCTTCACACGTGGTATTAGTGTATTAGTAGCCTCTGTAGTGTTGGATTTTCCAGTTTTGGTTTTGTCACAAGACTTTTTTCCATTTTTTGTTAAAATCATAAAATTATAAATATGCGCAGTTAGAGGTCATGGAATGATATTTGATTCGGACAAGGGAATACAATACATATGGGGAGAAGACAAATGAAATATAGCTGTCACAAACACGAGACGCGTTCTTACATTTTATTTTTTTGTTCTTTTATACAGATATACTTTAACTAGGGAAAATAGAAGAGATGATGATAGATACAATACAATTAAATAAGAAGAAAGGAAATAGTTTATTAGTTTAATAGTTTTGATAACATGGTACTCATGCTTAAATTTTTAGAAACTTTTATATGATATCATCTTAATTATATAGTAGTTGTAGTTTAAACTTTAACCAATATAAAATTTAAAATTATGAATGAGTTAAATCGACAATTTTTTCAGACGAAGTAAATCCATTCTTATATTTACAATAATGTGTGGACACAAACCCACTTCTATCTAAACCGAAGTAAAACACGAATTCTAACGCAGCAGTACAAATATATTTTCTTGTAGAATATATGGGAAGAGACGAAATCTCCTCTGCATAATGAACTTTTGATGTCCAAAGTCCAAACTCTCTCGCTCACGTCCCTTTCTATCTACTCTCTATGGACAGGAAAACCATTTATTTCTCAACTTTAGAGATTAATAGGTTTTGTTTTTTATATCGTCAAATTGTGCATGTGAATGTACTTCCCGAAGTGCAAATCACGTGAGTGCCATTTTATTTGGCAAATCCGAGCAACTAAAACCCTAAATATCTATTCGTTTTTAATTGGAAAATTAATTAAGGAGGAGCAAATTAACAGACTGTAAAAGTAGAAGAATATGAGAAATAAAAGGATATCTGTGAGTCTACACTTGAGAAGAAGCTTGCCTATTGTGTAGAGTATGTGTGTTTTGTGGTGATGATTAATCGGCACACATGTGAATTGATGGATATTTTTATATGCCCTTGTGCAATATAGATAATTCTATACTCTTATACTCATCACATTTCATGCTCTTGTTTATATGTTAATAGTAAAACTTTTATAAAAAAAAATAAAGTTTGTTTTCAGACCAAAAGGTAAACATTCCTTTCTAATTTTTCGTTTGTTAAAAGGGTTTTATATATATTGAATGAATTAAATCAATTGTTTTGGATACGATTGTTATGGTTCAAAATCGGTTTCCCTTACGCTATGTTGCAAAACTAATTCTTGTGATGCTATTAATATTAACCCCCAAAAAGTCCAATTCTAAGAAGTTTTTATAATTTGCATTGTGAAATCCGGCGTTTTATCTGATTGATATTGTACTCACATAAATCAATGTGATCACAAACAGAATACATCTATCATACAAGATTTTGATCCAACAGACCGTTATTTAAAAAAAAAATGAAACCTAAGTTGTGGGTATTTTTGAAATTCGTGATTTTACATTGGTGTTGGTGTTGGAGCGATAAGAAATGGAATGCATGTATAAGTATAGATGCACATATATACGTTACATATAAGTATATATAAAACATGGAGATGGTGTGGATCGGTGAAGAGAGAAAAGGCCAGAAGGGTATTCATAAAGATCCCCGTGAAGGGTCTTTGGAGGCATTCCAAAATCACAACTAACATTCTTCTGTTTGCTTTTATCCTCTTCTTTAACTTCTTTCGATGCTCCTATATTTTTTGATATTTTATATATAATGTAAACTTTTGAAAATTTTATTTTATTCCTCCATCACGAGCCCAATGATTCTCTTCTCCTCGTTTCCCCAAACATTATGCATACTCTCAAGAATCACTCATACGCACATATGTAATGTATATGCCTTTAATTTGAAGAGTTTTGGATTATGACCAATTAAGGCAAGACAACGACAGTAAATATACCATTGACTTCAAATTCACGTGAATCTTTTACATGATCGTAGTTTGTATCTTAAAAGTGATGGCTGTGTCATTATTTAGTTGTGCAATTTATGATCTCTCTAATTGATCTAGGACTTGTGAATAGTCATAAATAAGCTGTCCACAATGTACATACTGATACTGTATACTACAACTGTTGGTCTAATGGTTTTTCTAGATGTGCTGAAGCAAACTCAATACAGAATTTATAGATATATAAAATTTACATTACTTTTAATATAAAAAACTAATGTATGTAAAAAAAAATCATGTAGTATAACTCATTTATGAAGTATATATATATAATGTTATGGAATATGGAACATCGTGTAATTAGACATAGAGGCAATCACGTAATTCACGAGATACCAATGTAATTTGTCCGTATACCACATTTTGTAGCGATAAAGAGAGACTACAAGGCATGTGATCAGAAATGAGAGAATCCTACAAACATTGAAGAAATTCAGATCTCTACCTCTTTTTTTCTTACTGACATATACACACATACCTTTTCTCTATATATAGAGAAGAGAAACCGAAGAGGCGGAGAAGAAGAAACTAAATCATAGAATAATGGTTTCGAGGGAACACAAGAGAGGTTCCTCTCTGCGTGAGAAGTTTCAATTGCTTCGTTCCATCACTAACTCTCATGCTGTAATTAAATTCCACCACTCTCTTTTCTTTCTGTTTTTCTTATTCCGACATGTTTTGATTCTTCTACGATCACATATCAAATTCTGTCTAACCATATGTGTATATTTCATTAGATGAACATTCATATTCTGATAAACTCCCGTGCCAGTTTAGCCTTACTTGATAAATTCCCGTGCCAGTTTCGGTCTAACTCTGATTTGACGACTGATCATTAATAAATTCTAAATTTTGACAACTCGATTTGTACTATGTTTTTTTTCTTCTTCTTAAAATGCGTTATTCTTTGTGAAAAAAAACAGAGAAAAAAGGAATGAGTAAAACTAAATGCAAATATCTCTATGTTTGGTTAATATATAAATTTGTTTTCTTGTTCTATTCAATTTTACTTGGCGGACAATTACTTGATTCGCTCCTAATAATAATCAAAGTAAAGATCCCTTTATATATATATATATATATAAATAATGAACAGACTTTACCAAATTAAGAAAGTATATACATATAAGGGCCAAATCATGATCACGAAAAGGAAAAACTTGTAATTTGAGAATTTAGAGTGAACTATGTATATCACTGATATGTATGCACACGTGTTTTGCAGGAGAGCGAAACATCGATCATAGTGGATGCATCAAAATATATCAAAAAGCTTAAGCAAAAAGTCGAAAAAATCAACAATGAGACCACGTCTGAGCAATCTTTCCCCGACCCTACTGATCCAAATCCCATGGTATAAACATATAATAAGTACCCTTAATTAGATGCATTTACATCAAAAATCGCTTGATTTTTTTTTTTCTTTTTTTGGTATTGGTAGGTTATGGTGGAAACCCTAGAGAAGGGTTTCATGATAAAGGTAATGTCAGGGAAGAATGAGGCAGGCATGTTGGTTTGTGTTCTTCAAGCCTTTGAAGATCTTGGACTTGATGTTGTTGAAGCTAGGGTTTCATGTACCGACACCTTTAGCTTGCATGTCATTAGTTCATCAGATGTAAACACAATTCTTCCTCATCATCGTATATACCTCCATCCACCGGCCGTAATTATTACTGACGCTATATTATATAAGATTTAATCTAATTTTAATTATTAATTTATTACAGAATGATGATGGAGAAAGCATTGATGCTGAAGCAGTAAAACAGGCAGTGGCAAAGGCAATTAGGACCTCGAGTGATATCTATATATGATCCAAAAGACTAGACCAGATCAAGTATTCATTCAATCTCTATATATATTTTTACCTAAAAGGCGTTGGCATCAAGTTAAATTTTTTTTTCGTGCAACCTGTCAAGTAAATTAATTCCTCACTAATCTGCGTAAACTTGTATACGGTGATCGTAATCGAATTCAAAAGGAAAATTTACAACTTAAAGGAGTAATCCTAACAGTAAAACGAAACTAGAAATCTAAGAAGTTTACGTGTTTATTAAAAATGACTAGATATAAATTTTAATGATTTAATTTGAATGATTACGTGTTTATTAAAAACTATTAGATATAAATTTTCTTGGTGGCAAAATGTAAATATATATCACGATAAAAATAAAATATAAAATCTACTTGAATAAAAAGAAATCTTACAGTTTTAATTAAACTGTAGAAGACTCAAACCGTTATTATTCGAGAAATATTAAAGTTTCACCTAATTAGTTAGAAAAAGGTTTCGCTTCTAAAATATATGATATTCATCCAATATTCATATCTACAAATTCGCTCAAAAATTTTGGACAGGTAAAAAAAAACCCATCAATTTTGTCAAGGAATAAAAATTGCCAAGTACTCGACGTGATTATATATTTTTTCTAAGGATATGTCTTTAATAAATAATGCAATGAAAACTTTGATTCGAAAAATTAGGCCCAAGACAATTTGACTGAAAATAATATTCATTCATAATTTCAAATCGAAACAAAAACTAAAATAATAACAAATTTTGGATGGTTTTCATATAACTTATCCCTTCTAATTAAATACAAACTTAAAGAGAACTCTTAAACATCTCAACGGCAAGCTTTGGGTTTCTCTCTACAAACGACTCGAACTCGTCAGTAAAAGCAATCACCTTCATGTGACATATAACATAACGCCGAGTTATGTCAAAGAGTATTTTCTCGTGAGGATCATCTTTTGAGAGCTCGAGAATGTCAAGAACGTTTTTAGTGTTAATTGATGACAAAAGTGTGTATCTACACATGTCTCGTAATAAAGGAATTTTGTATAAATCAGCTGCACGAAATAATGAACGTGCGTGTTTCTTCAGTTTCTCGGAAGACATGGAATTTCCAACATACATGAACTCGACGAAAACTTCTAGCTCTTCATGGTTCATCTCGTAAAGAGTAATCATCTGCTCGTAACCAAGATCATCCTCGTCACAAATCTCCTTGAGAAAATCTGATCTTGCTGCCTATAATATGTTATTAAATTGAATTAGGAAGAATTTTTTTAATTAAAATGTTTTTGTTTTTTAAGCAAAAGAACAAATAACTCAAACTTACATACCAAAACAACTTTATGAGCAGGGATAGGATCTTTATGATCATCGTCACCAGCCAGTAACCATATATCGGGGTGCCATTGTTCTTTAAAAACCTTCAATAGACCATGGTTGAAAAGATTCATGTTCGTTGTTTGTTGGTCGGCCATGTAGCTACGGTTTCATAAGAGACAAACAAACGGATTGATGAGAATCTATGCCAAATTTAACTGAAGAAACCTGATTAGTTTTTTTGGAGATTCAATAGTTCAATTTGAATTGTTAGATTTTGGATTAAGATATATATAGAACAAGAGAAAATACCAAAGTAAAAACCAACTAGTAATAGGTATGTGTGTATTTCCTAAATGAAATTGAAGTAGGATGCTACTACGATCGTGTGAAAGGCCGAAGACAAAGGAGACTCTCTCTTTAATGGGTTCCAATTGTTGATTTATTGGGCTTATTAGGTATATTAGTGGGCTTTGGCATGAGCCACTAGTAAAACATTTTATTTTCCTTTTCCAATTTTAATAGTAAAACGTTTATCCGAAAAAAAAAACATTTTCTTTTCCTTTTCCTTTTTCACATTTCTTTTTTTTGGGTCTTGAACTTGGATGATTAAGATTTAAGACCAATTAGTTAAACAGCTATAAAAGAAGAAACATACAAAAGTTTACACTAAACATATTCATTGATATCTCACTATTTTACTTAATCACGTTTCTTGTTTCTCGTTTCCATCAAAAACGCCCTGGTGATCTGCACACATAGATGCTGGTTTTTCTGTGAAAAAGCTTCGTACTTATCCGAGAAAACGACGTCGTCTATGTTCCGCACCACGAACCCTAGACAAGCCTCCTTCAGGGTCTTGCTCGAACCAAGATCCGAGACATCAAGAACGTCAAGAACGCTAGATATGTCCAAGAAGCTCAGCATATGTTGCTCGCACAACTCTTGCAAGTAATGAATCATGTACTTATCTGCTGCAAGAAACAGCGCGTAGACATGTTTCTCCAGCTTTTCTGAAGCCAATGTGCCGGTGTATAGAAACTCCAAGAGAGCTTGAAGTTCCTCGGAGTTTAGTTCTTGGAGCATTATGCCGTATTCTGGAGCGGTTTTGCATCCGTCTGAATCTAAAATGTTCTTGAAGATCTCGGATTTTGAAGCCTACCATATATAGAAGCAACCAACTCTTGTTTCAGAAACGAATTTTAATGGTTGGTTTTATGTTGACATGTTATTATTATTTTAATTCTTTTTCATGAAAAATAAAATAACAAAACCAATGCCATCAAAATAAAGAAAGAGAGTATAGATCATCATTAGGATTACCAGCAAAGCTCTATGTGCAGGAATCGGAGGGCCATCATCGCCGGGTCTTAGAAGAATATCAGCATGAAGCTGTTCTTTGAAACCCGAAACAAAGCTACTCAAGAAGACTATTCTCTTCTTCTGTTCTTCTTCGGTTTCTTTCATGCTTTTCATCCATTTGATCACCTTCTCTAATGGTTGGGGCTGGAGTTGTCGTAAATCGATAAATTAATGCACTCTGATATATATACCTTTGAAATCTTTACATAAACCTAAGTGTAAATACACATATAGAGCTAACGTACCTCACAAGAAAATAAAGGAGAAGAAGAAAGAGCAGAGCCATTACTGAGGGTGGACTTATCGGTCGATTTGCCCTGATCTTCTTTTGAGCCCTCAAGTTTCTTAAGCAAAGCGATAGTGGTTCTAGCCCCTTCGTAGCACGGCCCACATATTGTGTTCCTCGGTGGCCTTAAAATCGTTGGCATTGTGGTGCAGATTGAGCAATCCATTTAGTTTGCTTAGTTTGTAGTTTCCTCGATCTTCTATATCTCTCTATCTCGCAACTTTTTGGAGTAAACTTGAGAATATGAAGAAGGTCGATAGAGGAAGATGATGGAGGAGCAGTTTCTTGCTTCGAGTTCAAGTTGCCAAATTATTGTTCCAGAGTTGGTTAGAGATGGTTACGTTCTTGAAAACATTTTTTATACAAATTTCGTTAATAATCAACTCGATACATGATTGTTTCCGTAAAGAGTTGTTGAGTATAATTTAACAAATAAAAAACAACGCAAATGAAATGATTAAGTCATGAAGGAATCTTTTTGACGGAGTTGTATAGTTGGAACTTGGAACCTTCATGGGATATTATTAATTAATTAATATGGCTAGTAGTGAAATTACTCTAACATATGTATTTATTAATTTTATGCTGGACTGGATATGCTTAGTAGGTACATCATCTATATATGTGTCAAACGTCCACAATTAGTAAACTTAACTATTGAACAATTAATTAGAGAGGAAATAAGAATATAGTAGAGATTTGAGATATGATAGCTTCAAAAGCTAAAAGACTAAAAAGTTGGGAAAAGAAAAGGACTTTCCAACCCTTCAACAGCAAATATGTGTAATGTAAGCACGTCGCTCTACCCATCATTATATATACGAGTAGTTATCTCTATAGCTTCAAGATTAATTGACTTTATTTTTGGGAAAATATTAATTAACTTCTAAATTTTGTAAGAGCTGCTTTTAGAGTGTGCAATCCAAATCTTAGCACGATTTTTTATCCGAGAGGATTAGATTTTTCTTTTTCTTTTTCTTTTTGTCAAAAATGTCCAACATGCGGATTTGAGCCTCAATAACACAACGTGTTTGTAATGTTACTCATAAAAATGTCGAGTGATTAAAATTATAACATCCATCGATGATATCATAACGGAGTTAGAATACTGTAGATATACTTTAATCAATTACACTAAAACCTCAATTCTTTCAAATGCCAAAGTCTTACATTTGCGTTTACATATATATATATATATAAACAATCAAATTCTTAGTAATATAATTATTTGATCGATTCTATCTATTCTACCAAATTTTTACGATCAGACCATTAAGTTTAGCTCATGACCGTTAAACCTGCTCTCAGCCGTAGCCAGGAAGCTCGAGTTTGGATCCACATAAATAGCATGTCTGGTTAGGGCCACATGTACAACAACAAAATCCATTAGCCTATTTGATTTTGGGCTTATATAATACCAAGGGGAAAGTAAAGAAAATAGTATACCACATAAAAACTTGTTCTTGGGGGTTCCAAGTTCCTCAGGCCGGCTCATCTTACAATTTCTCTTGATTATGGTTTTTTTTTTCCCCCAAATATTCAGACAGATATCTGAATGGATTAAGTTGTAATAAGTCCAAAATTTTAAGATTCACGCAGAATTATTTAATTAGTTAAAAACTTAAAAGTCGGAACAACATGGGTCCAACATCTTGTTATCAAAAGTTGAAAAGGTGTACATAAAAAGTATTATGTATTTAGAGAAAATATTTCTTCCAACAAAACACACAAAAACAAAAGATAAAGAAGCATTGCAAAGATGGATAAGCCTTCCTTTTCATCTTAAGTATACTTAAACTTGTGATGGCTTAGTCTCGGCTTCTGCGAGTTTTGGTTCAACATCAGCCTTAGCATCAACCTTAACCTCAGTCTTAGTCTCAGCCTCGGTTTTAGTCTCAGCCACGGCCTCAGCCTTAGGGTCAGCCTCGGCTTTTGGCTCAGCTTCAGCCTCCACTGGCCAGTAAGAAGTTTTCTTTCCAGTCTTTGAAACTGTTTGGAAAACAGCTTCAGGCTCAACATTACCTTTCACTGTCACCTTTTGCTCCTTTATATCAATGTCAAATGACTCAACCCCTGAAATTTTATCATGAATTGAATCTAGAGTCAACGAATTACAAAAACATAAAAATATCTCTCTGTAAATATAAATGAATAATTAGTAGAGTGTATTTGAAAAATACCTTCCATTTTTCCCAAGACTCTATTGACTGCACCAACGCAGCCTTGGCATGACATACCAACTTTGAGGACAACGGTCTGCATTTATTAGACAATTTAATCCGAAAAGGTTATATCCATATGTAATTTAGGGGGTCAAATTTTAAAGACGCTAATCAGACATTTTAACATTTAAATATGGTGCCTGAATCATCAATTAAATCTCTTTCTATGGCCAAGAACAGACGTAATTAAACACAAGAAACGGAGAGAAAAAGATAGAGACAAAGAGAGATCATCAACGGCACAAAATTACCTGAGACATGGGTAGAAGTAGATGAAACGAAAGGATAAGCCTTGAGATGGATGATCCGGATTAAGATAATATGAGATGTATATTGTTGAGTGAGGAGAAATGGTGTCTTCTTGATGATTTATAGTAACGCAAAAGCAAAGATTCGGAGGAGTTAGCGTAAAGGAAACGAGAGCATTATAATTTAGTGCCTTTACAATACATATTCCAATAGAATAAAAAGGTTTAGGAAGGTTAGTTATACCTGACGTGGAAAAAAAGCTACCAACTTTAAAATCCACTGAAAGAAAGTACAAGTACAAAGAATTATATGAGTTCTTCTTGTACTACACATGTTTCGTTGTAGTACCAAGTCCTACATTTTGTATGGGGTCATTCGAAGTTTACTTGCTTATTTTATTAGATAGTATATACTTTTTTTTTTTTGTTAAGCTTTCTACAGAATATCATATTATGAAAAGTATTTTATATATGTATATAATATCAATCTACTAAAAAATATTAATAAAATATTCTGTATTTTTTACTCACATCCGAAGTCAAAAACTTTTAGTATTGTATTGTCGATTTCAAATGGTAACAAAGATGCGACAGATTAAACCATTATATTTGTTAGGTAGATTTAGAGGATATAAAACACAATAACACATTATATTATTTTCCCACAATTTGTAACATTCTTGTTTTTTTTTTTAAATGTGTTTCTTCAAAGACTAAAACTTGTGAACGGTGAACAAAAGTATTAATGTATTATATTCACTTTTTTTATCAACACCATTAATTTAGTTAAGTAAAGATTTAGAAATTGAAACCGAATTAACGGAGCTTCAACAAAATCATTAAAACACAATATAACACTATAAGCTAAACAATCGGTTCTAAAATTCATATAAATCATAGAACAACAAATTTTTTAAAAAATATATAAAAAATCCTATCTTTAAGAATTCGTCCAAATTCATAGAAAACACTGAACATTCTTCTGGAAATAAAGTCTTACTTATTTGAAATTTATCATCGCTATCCATACGGCCTTTAAAACTATGGATCTAGTCTTAGTAGATGATTAAACTTTCAGAAATAGATCATTACATCATTACATCAATACATATTAGACACAGTGTCTCTAATAATTTGTTAATCCCTACACCTCATAAAGTTTTAGAAAGACTAATATCCACATGAAAATATTACTAAAAAAAGGATTACTAAAAATATGGGCCCAATTTGGGCTCTTAAATCCCTAATTATTGCCTTGAGCTCTCCCGAGCCTTCTTCAGAACTCTTCATCTCCTTTTCGAGCCTTCTCCTTTCCCGCCAACAACGAGTAGAATCTTCTCCCCCCAAAACCTCAGGAATATCCAAAGATTCTGATTTCACCGAGCAACAATGGAAGCTCCTCGGCCCGTCGGAGGAAGAATTCAGAGAAAACCGCTCGCGGATTGCACCAATATTGTCTCTAGATCTTCCCAACAGCCATCTTCTACTATCAAATACGCGAATCCGAGTCTCACTTCTTCTCTTAAGAGGTTAGTTGATCAAACTACGCGCAAGGAAAAACCCAAAGATGTTAACACTTCAGAGACTGCTTCCGGAAGCGCTTCTCCGTCTCCTTCCACGAACGTTAGGCCCGTAACTCGCCGTACGTCTGCCGATCTGAGCTCTCCGGCCACTGCGCCTCCTTGTCCCCAAAATTCGATCTCTGATCTGGGTAATTGATTAAACTGCGATGATTTTGATCAAATTTGATTATATTGTATCGATTTTTAAGGAATTTCAAGTGAATTGAATTTGTGCGCAACTCTAGGGTTTTATTCTTCGGTTTTGGGGGTTTTTAGGAATTAGAAGGAAGCATGGTTAAATTAATGCTTGAATTCATCATGTTTCATGTTGGGTCATTATCATATTCCTTCAAAATTTTCAAAGCGTGAAGGTATCAAGCTAGTTTTCAATTGGTGGTAATTTTGGCTGTGTCTATCTTAGGCTGATGTTTATGAATTGTCTTATGCTTAGACGTTGGTGACAAGAGATTTGCTGAGCCTTGCTCGGTTTACACGGTAAGAAGGAAAAGGAATAAAGACGCATCTTCCTCTAGTCCAGCGGCTCCCGTTCGTCTGGATTTGACATCAAGCTCTGGGTATGAAATCTCATTTGATGATATATGATTGTTGAGTTTTTGGGAAATTAATATTTGGTGTGACTAATTGGTAGCTAATGGACATGTGGGATCAGGCTAGAACCATAGGATGCTACTTAATTTGTTGATAACTTTATCAAGTCCATCTAATTTGTTTTGCATTTTATGGGCTGTTTTTAATCAAGTATGTTGTTGTTAGTTAATTCTCTTTGAAATTTGTATCACAGGAAGAGAAAACGTCAGGCAAATGAAAGCAATTCAAAGCTCTTGAAAGCGGCTCCCAAAAAGGTGAGTTCAGGAAAGCTCTGGTTGTATATACTTATCAGAAGTGTATTAGTTCTGTGTTCCTCTCATTTTCAGTGCATCGTATGTTTCAACATTGATCGGTCTGCCATCATTTCTGAAAACCACTGATACTCATAGTTTCAAGATGGATGCCTAGTCTTTCAATTTCATTATATTTCTTCTCTATTCAAAAGGTGGATTCACATTGTTGTGCAGCTTGTATCTCCCATGAGATATTCTGGGATTGATGTTTTTATGAGATATGCAGCTTGTATCTCCCATTTTTTTAATTTTTAGAGCCTTATACTTGGTATCATTTAAGCTTACTCCAAATCTAATTCTTTATCTTTAATTATGTTATAGAGGCAACGGACAGTAAAGCGTGAGGAAGATAATTTGGTTGATGCAGCTTCTCAGGCTTATATCGAGCAACAGAAAGCTTACTTTGCAAAGATCGATGCATTTGAGCTTCCAGAAGAAGAGGTATCTAGTAAGGACTTAGATTAAGTGAGATAAGATAACAGTCTTAAGGATATCAAAGAGACACCATAACCCGTTCGTATTCACTGTATAGCTAAGGAGTCTTCTCATAGGGAATAAATTCACTAATCCCTTAGATACACATGAGATATGCCAACCTTTGTGTATACAAAAGATCTACGGTCATTATAATATTTGACTTCGTTTTTCTGGGAGAATGATCTTGTTTCTAGATGGATATGAAATGACAAAAAGCCAGTCCACAATACAAGCTTTAGGCCTAACTGAGAGAGACAAACTAAATATATATACGTCATACAGTTACATTCACACATCAAGCAATATAACAGTCTCTGTTCAATGAGGCAAATCAGCTCATAGAACGAATCAAGAACACAATAGATATCACATAGTCAAGCTTTATTTCATGTCGCTGATGATGAGAGATTTACTAGTGGTTCCATGTCTCGTCTGACTCTCCATTGGTCCAGAGAACAGAGCTCTCTTCAGACTCCCCATTGAAGAACAACACCCTTTTCTTTCAACATTGGAGTAACACAGAGTTGAGCTCGGTGATGACCTAAGCTCATTCTCTTCGTAGTTAGCGTACAGAAGCGGCGATTTTTTGTCATGGCTCACTGGTTTTTTCATAGAATGTGGCGGTGAGGAAAAGGAAGATGAAGAAGAGGTAGAGGACCAAGAAAACGATAACCCGTAGACATTCTTCTTGCTACTGTTTCTGCTCTTCCTGAGATCATTGAACATAGACATGGACAGAAACTTACTTAGTTTTGTTCTCACCTTGCTCTGCCTCTTCGGTGTTGACAAATTCCCGGAGAAGTAATAGGACGGAGGCGGCGTGAGTGGCAGAGGAAGAGAAGAATCGGAGAAGAGGTGGTTTTTGGGTGTGCCTGGCCTTGACTCCCATATGAATGGTACGGCGGCTCCGCCATAGTATGATGATCTCTCTTCTTCTTGCTCTTCATCCATTGCAGTGTCATCTCCTAATATTCCTGACATTTATAGTGATCTCTTTTTCCTCCAATTAACTTTTTACAACAACTCTCTCTCTGTTTGTGTCGGGTTTTGATCAGAATTCAAGTACGACAATGGAAACAATAATGCTAGTTCCGAAGCTTCTTTAGAGGTGACAACGGGAGCACCTGTTTTAGAAGAGTCGTATATTTTGCGAGTAAAATAAGTTTGCGGATGAAACAAAAGACTTTTTCATTTTTCTTTGCACGGTTGTAATATTTATTCTGTTTTTTTTCCCTAATAAATTTTCGGGATTTTTCTATTGGAAAATATCATATGGATGAGCATATTACAAGTATATAAAAGATAATACATAGGCCACAAAATGGTTAGATAATAAATGAGAGGTGGCTATCTTACTGTTCGATTTGTATTAACTGTGAGAGAGTCGTGAGGGATCACATTATTAGTCATATATAGTTAGTAAAAGTTTCAAAACTATATGCATTGCTTAGAATATTTAACCTTTGTATAAAATATGTTACCTTATGTGGGATTCCCCTCTATAAACCTTGGTTTTGGTGTTCTTATAATTAAGGAAATAATTATTGACCACACGTTTTAGTCTAATAAAAGATATGAAGAGTTCATTAGACCTACCAAAACTTTAAAACCTTGTTTGTCGTAACTCGTAATATGGAACTACTCGGACCAAAAGTTTGGGCATGTTTACTTCCAAAAAAGATATGGGCACATCTAATGACAAGAACTTTAACGAGTGTATATAAGAGCTAAAAGTGTCAACGCATGTTAACTTGTTTTAATTAAAAAAGCCATACACGCGACTTAGTGCTAACTGATAACTCCCAATAATAGTTATTAGAAAAGGTATTTTGTCGGTTCTAATTCGTTGGAAGATATGTATGCGGGAAAAGAAATAGAAACGTGAAGGATACAAAGACGATGGTGATCATGAATGTGGACCGTTGGATGGACGGAGAGGGAGATGGTTGAGGCCGTATAATTAATAATCGTCCCCAATCGTATTCGTACGTGGTCCATTCTCTCCTACTAAAGTTTTGCTTTAATTCGATGGCCACAAAGATAGTTAGAAAACTATTTATTTTACGCATACATTTACTATACTAGTATAGCACCGGAAAATTGTGTCAATGATGGATAAAAATCGTATTTGAATTCAAACAATCGAAGATTTATAGACCATTCAATACATAATGAATACATAGAATATGTAATACGAACCATCGAAAACAATGTAAAGAAGTATATTTAAGAGATTTTTTCGCATTTAGGGAAAATAAAAAGTGACTTTGTTGGTTGAGTCCATAATATGACAACATATCGAATTAGTTTGATTAACCGGTAGTTATACAAAAGTTATTGTTCCAAATTGGAACTTCCAACTAACTCAATTAGTCCACTATTTCTTGATTTAGCTTATGTTAGATCATGCATAAAATAATTTTTTTTATAGAAATTACAGGTTACGCCCCGATTATGATCCTAAAAACAGAAAAAAAAAAATGGAAGATGTAATTCATAAGAGCATCCACATTGGGGGTTTTTTAACATAGGGTTCTTAAAACAAAAAAAAAAATTTAATTAATAAATGATGTTGAATAGTGTAAGAACCTTATAGATGAGGTTCTTAAATAAGAGATTTAGTAACCCCATCAATAAATAATTAAGAACCCCAACTAAATTTTTAATATTTTTAATGTTGTAATAGTGCAAAAACCCTTCCTAAGAGCATCATTAACGGTGAGCTTGATTTGAGTATCATAAGATTAATTTAATCATATTTTTAATAATAATTAATTAGTTGAGATTCGATTTGAGACTGTTAATATTTCAGTGTCCAATAGTGAGAGTCGGATGGGGTTCAAAAGAAGAATAAAAAAAAATTTATTTAAAATTTTTTTTTTATTGAAATAACTTGTAAAAACATGATGCAAAATGAATTACACTCGGTTTTAATCTTCAGTTGTGCGATATTTTTGCCAAATATGCTCAACCAAATCTGCTTTCAATTTTTGATGCATTCTTTCCTCACGAACACGAGCTTGATTTACTATCATGTTGTTTACATTTGTAGCTGTCTCTGTAGAATACGTGTAGTCCACTTGTGAAGTCCCGCTTGATTCTCCTTGTACTAATTCTGAGAAATCATATTGAGTGCATTGGTCTCGTTCATCTTCGACAATCATATTGTGCAATATGATACAAGCTCTCATTATCTTGCCTATTTTTGCCTTATCCCAACATAGAGCTGGGTTTCGAACAATAGCAAACCAAGCTTGCAAGACTCCAAAAGCACGCTCGACATCTTTTCTGACACCTTCTTGGCAATTTGCAAATAATGATGCTTTTGCACCTTGTGGGCGAGAAATTGATTGGATAAAAGTGGCCCATTTCGGATATATACCATCTGTGAGATAGTAAGCCATATGGTATTGACTTTCATTGACAAAATAACTGACATTTGGGGCTCGATCTTCTAATATATCATCAAATACTGGTGAACGGTCAAGCACATTTAGATCGTTACATGTCCCTGGAGCTCCAAAAAATGCGTGCCAAATCCATAGATCTTGTGAAGCCACTGCCTCTAAAACGATAGTGGGTTTTCCATGTCCACGTGAATACTGTCCTTTCCAAGCGGTGGGACAATTCTTCCACACCCAATGCATACAATCAATGCTTCCTATCATCCCGGAAAATCCCCTTAACTCTCCGATATTGAGTAATCATTGGAGATCCTCCGGTGTAGGCCTTCTGAGGTACTCATCTTGGAACAGATGTATTATTCCATCCACAAAATTTTCTAAGCATCTGCTCGCAGTGGTTTCACCCATCCGAAGGTATTCATCCATCGCATCAGCTGCAAGTCCATATGCCATAAGACGAATAGCGGCTGTACATTTTTGAAGTGCAGACAGACCGGACCTTCCGGTAGCATCTTGTCTTTGTTGAAAGAATGGTAATTCGTTAGAGAGACGTTGAACAATATGCAAGAACAATTGCTTGTTCATTCTAAAGCGTCGGCAAAATATTTCATTAGGATAAACTGGTTGGTCGCTAAAATAATCATTCCATAGTTGAATGTGCCCTTCTTCGCGTCCCCTTTCTATATGAGCTCATTTTTCTTGGATTTTTTTGCCTCTTGACGTTTTTCATAACCTTCTAAACAATTTTGAAAACCTCTGTCAAAGATTTCATTAACCTTTTCATCAAAGTTTTCAATATCATTATGTGGATTAGATGCCATATAATCCAATAGACTACAAAGAAGAACTTGATTTGATAGAAAGAAGAATTTGATTTTTGCGAAAGAAGAAGTTGATTTGATACAAAGAAAAAGTTGTTTTGATACAAAGAAGAAGTAATATACATAACCAAATATATATAGAACAGAACCGAACTTTTGTTACACCTACTTAGAGCATCCTATATTACAAAACAAAAACACATTTCACACATGACAATACTGTGTCACCAACTTCAGCAATATCACGGACCAACTTGAAGAACATCACGGCCCACCTACAGAAACTTCACGGATCAAAAGAAGCCAAGTCTGCAAACAAATAAAAGAAAAACATATCCAACAATAAGTGATAGAAACATAAACAGACAAAAGGGAATCAGAAACATAATGACTTACAAAAAAAAAACATTTCCCACATTCATTACTTCATGTACATCCAAGTCTGCAAAAATACAAACGAGAAACAGAGAGAAACAAACATCACATACCAGAATTAAGTCTAAACAAAACAGACCAGAACATATTAAACAATAGAACCTATCAAAACAAAACAGATTAAACATCAGAACCTATCAAAACGATAAGTGAAAACAAAAACAGAAAAAAAAACTTACCAATCACAACATCTCATAAATTAGCTTGTTCATAAGGGTGATTTGAATGTCACTTAGTGGTTCGGATTTAGCAAGGAGACTATCCAGTATTTTCTGTTTGGATAGTCTTTCTTTGGTAGTATTATCTTTCTCTTTAATAGCCCACATCTCTTCAAGTTTTTTCAAATCACTGCCCTCCGAATCTTCAGTCTTTATACCTTTCTTTTTCTCTTTTGCCTTGGCAGCCTTTACACCCATAGGCCTCTCTATTTTATCTCCCTCCAAGCCACAATCTTTATTAGAGTTGGAGACAGAGTCACCCTCATCATTTACCTTTCTTTTTTTGGATGATAGATTAGTTTTTGAAGCATTCAAAGAACACCATTTATGATCAATCTTTAGTAGCCTCCAAGCATGCTCAAGATTAAACTTTGTCTTCTGATCTTGAAAGTACACCTTATAGGCCTGCTCCAGCACACCATCCTCTGTCTCTCCACTCCGATGCTGCCTTGACACAAAGTCATAACATCCTACAAACTTGCTTACTGATTCGTTTAGCTTTGCCCATTTCTGTTTACATGTGTTACTCCCTCGGAATGGAAGGTTTTTAACAACAGGACTTGAGGCATAGTAGGCTGCAACCCTTTTCCAGAAAGCACCTCCTTTCTGCTCAGTCCCTACTATGGGATCTTTGCTTGTGTTTAACCAAGCAGAAACAAGCACTTTCTCCTCCGGCAATGACCATCTAACCCTAGACTCTCTGATTTTTTCATGTGAGTTATTTTCAGATGTAGGTGTTTGAATTTGTGGATAAGTTTGTGGAGTATTGATCTCTTGTTGTGTGTTCAAGAGATCAATAAAGGATTGAGATCCAGTAAATAAATCATTGGAATCCATTTACTTGGTTGTGAAAGTTTTTGGTTTTGAGTTTTTCGTTTTAAGATATTCAAGGAACTGATTTGCTTTGGTTATAAAGCCAAACTCACAATAAAGAGTAATGACTCACTCCCTAATCAATTCGGGTTAGGTTAATAAAATTAAATCAAAGCCACAACCATTAACTCAATGTCTCAATCATCATTAAATACTCAACCTAGTTAGATACAGAATTGAGAAAGAGTTGTAAATATCACAAGTCTGGTACCTTAATAAATTCAGCCATAACAACTAAAGAACAATAGAAGGCCACCCAACAACCATAAATTCACATAAACCAAAAACATAACAAAATCGGTTAAAAAGAAGAAAATTTACCTTGTCAGGGTACTTGTCAAAGCATTACCATATATAAACCAAGATACCCTTGTCTCTTAGAATCTGCAATTACCCAGACCTATCATTAATTCAAAGGAGAAGAATCATATCATTAATTTCGTATCCTGAGTATGAATCCGCCACATCTCTCATCGAAAAATCTTCACTGATACACTGACCAAAATGCAAACCATTCAAAAAAATCTTCACTTAGAGATCTCTTGAACAAAAAAAAACTACAATCACAGAATTCACAAGCAACGACATGGATACACGTGAAACAAGCATAATCCAGAAAAGGTAAAAAGATTTATAAGATGATTTTAAATAAGAGAATCATCATATCTACACATTATTTGGTCGTATCTAAATCCAGATTCTGCAAAATATAGAGCTAAATTCAAATTGTTTTTCAATCAGATTGAGTTGAGAATAAGCTAAAATAGATTTGGGAATTTGACAGAGGATCAAATCTCTTACTTAAAACCCAGATTACACGCAAACTAATCCAATTACCAAAAAAAAATTTACGAGGAAAAAAAAAGGAATCGAACAAATTCACTGTAGAAATGAACATTTATAACGAAGCTAGAATCTGAATCTGAATCGATGAAGAGAAGAAGAACTAACCATGATTCAATCGATCGATGAAGAGAGATTTTTGTCGAGAGAGAAGAAGATGAATCGCATCAGGGAGAGAAGGGAGGGGAAGGAGAGAAACAAAAAAATGGGAAATGAACTAAAAAAAAAAAACCCGATTGAAGCACGGTCCACTTGAAGACTGCCGCGTGTCCTCTTGATACGTATCAAGAAGATCAACCCACTGATACGTATCACAACATTTTACATTTTTTTTTTTTTCATTTGATTTTTAATCTTTGATACGGCCAAAGTATCTGCGTTATTCATGGTCTAAGAAACTCTTAAGAAACCCCAATAATCATGCTCTAATACCATCGGTATTCAAAGGCCCAATATCACTTCCTTAATCAACAGCCCAAAATTGGCAGTTGTTAATAATAATCAGATAGACCCAACTTCAAGTGATTATAAGAGCGAAGGACCAGTGAGAAGAAGCCACGTAGTCATCCATAAGTATCATCAAAGCCTTCATTGTTCTCCGAGTCGCTTGATTACCGAGAGAACACAATCATAGAGCTCATGCTTGCCTCTGCCCATTGTACCATGATTACTCTCATGGTTTTCTCTTTAATTCCCTTTCCCTTTGAATTTGACAAATTAATCGGTTCTCAAGCGCGGAAATGGCGGAGATGTATCAGAACCCTGCGGCGGAAGCGATTCGGGGTACACCCGGAATCCGGGATGTGAGAATCGGAGCTGAGTCTGAGAATTTCAACCCGGCGAGTTGGATGCGAGGAGGCTTGAGAGCTGAAGTCGACATTTCTCCACCGTTATTTGGTGGTCGTGGGTCTTGTGTTCCCTTCAATCTTGGAGACAATTACGTGAGTTATCTTTTGTTCAAACCTTTTCACATTCTATAGGTTTTATACTGAAACCAAGTATAAATTTCAAAACTTTGTGTATGAATCTATCACAATTTTGTTAAAAGGTCTTCTTAAATTGTCTTACTTTGCCTCTGAGATTAGTTAATCGGTGTATGCATTTATATATATGGAAATATCTTCTGGAACTAGTTAGATATTGAGAGCTAGAGCCGGCAAAATATACTGATTTGTTTTTATTTTGAAAGCTTGATCATTAGATGGTCTAAGCATGAGAATTATGTAACATTCGTTTTGGTGTCTCAACTATATATGCTTGTTGGTTTGTCATTTTTCAGGACGGTGTGGGAGAATTTGACATAAAGAGAATGGAAGAACAGACTGTGGAGCTTGAGAAGGATCTGATTATGAAAGAGTTAGAGACTCTAGATTTCCTAGAAGCTCTTGGTTCAACCAAAAGCATTGTTGAAGATTATAAGTGGCAACTCCAGCAACAAGCATTGAGATACATGGAGACCCCTCAACATCTGACTTTACACATCAAAGAGATGGTTGATGAACGCTGTCATCATAATCCCCTGAATTCTCCAGAGCTTGAGAAAGAATTGAAGCAAGCCAGTATGAATCTTGGTAAAACCATGGATGATCTTGCATTGATCCAATCCTATTCTGAGTGTCTGCATATGAAAACGAAAGAAGATAAGGATGTTATTGGAGTAGCGTCTCTAGCTGAGGAGCTTAATAGTTTGAGGTTTAAACCAGCAGGTCCTGATCAAGAAGAGAGATTCAATACCGAGAATTCACCAGTGAACCCGCAATGTGAACAGGTTAAGATGGTAGTTGAAACTAGTGATACAACTTTCCATAAACAGAGCAAGACCTGTCTGAGAACTGCAGAAATGAGATTGGTTGCTGCAAGAAAAATGGAAGAAGCTGCAAGAGCAGTGGAAGCACTTGTGATTGCTGAAATGACCACATTAGCCAGCGGGAAATACAAAGACAGTCTTTGCTTCCCCGAGCCATGTAGTTCTCTTTCAACACCTAAAGCACATCTGAACGAAGACCTATCCACCGAGATCTCAAGAATAGAGTTCCTGAGGAAACTGGAGGAAGCTAATGAAGAAGTTAAACAAAGTAAACAAGCCTTGGAAATTGCGTTAAAGCGGGTAGAAATCGCCAGTGTGAAGCACCTTGAAGCAGAAGATGCATTTCGCCAGTGGAACATAGAGTCATGGAAAGACCAAAAAGCTATTGGAGCAAAACCCTCGACGAAAAGAGATAGCTTTCCTCAACGCTCCTTTTTGAGCCACCTGAACCAGCACGAGCCACTGATCGTCCCTAAGCCAATGCTGAAACGTAATGTCTCAGTGGGCAATGATATAAACCGAAAACAAGTCCCTACCATCGACGAGAAACAGTTGGTCACGCCGAGGAGAAAGTTTAGGTTCATACACACACACCAAGCTTCCATTGGAGAAACAGAGTAAGCAAAAACCCAGCCTTTTAAAACATGTTTTGCCCATTTCCGTTCGTGTCTTTTTTTTTCTTGGTTTGATCATTGATGGGTGTGGTTGCTTCTTTCACAAACAAACCAAAATGATTAGAGTGAAATGTGTTGTTTTGACTCAAATGTCACGAAGAAAAAAACATTATGAAAACTAAAGCTTTTTGTAATCATAATTAATTATTAGAGTTAGTGAAGGGCATTGATCAAATGAATTTAGGAGGTGAGCAGTTTCATTGTTTTATGAGTTTAAACTCATGTATTTAAAGTGTTAGATTAGCTAATTAGGTGATCCATATAACGAATAACTCAACTACGTTATACACTTTTCTCTAAGTATTTTTTTTTCTTTCGAAATTACCTTAAACTTATTTTGATAAAGTACTTTTAATATCTTAATGCTCAATGATATTTGAAATTCTCGATTATCTGAATTCTGAAACATTCAGATTAAACGAGTTTGGAATTTGACGTCGATATAAGATTCAGAATGATGACGTGGTCAAGACTTTTAAGGCAATCTACTAAGTCCAATAACAAAAAGTCACGTGTTAAAATATTTCGTCGTGTTGTCTTCCTATTGGCTAGAGAGTGGGACCAAGAAGCCACGATAAACAAAAGGGACAAAAACTGAATGAATAGAAGCGTGGGTTAGCAAAATCATTGTCGCAGGCTAAAATGTGCCACTCTAAACACGTGGGCTAACCTTTCCAAATGTCGACTATCGGACGGGCACTTTTAAAATCTCAATAAATTAATAATGTTGAGATAATAATATTTTATTAATTTATAGTATAAAATAATATTTATTAATTTATAAAGATTTTTATTAAAAATTAAAAATAAATAAATTAAAAAAGTTTGATCTAAATAAAATTAATGGACTAAATGTTATAAATTTTAATAGTTTTGGATTTGAAAGTTTAAAATTTTTTTAAAAATCAAATTATTTTGATAATAAATAACAAATATTATAGATAAATTCATTTATATAAATAATTAACATAAATTAAATTTGTGATTAGTAACATCAACTGTTGTATTTAAACAGCTTATACGACTATTAAAATAAAATTATGGATATTTAGAATTAAAAACTTATACAAAAATTTACTTTATTTTATGATAAATTTATTTACACTATAACAATAAAATAGTTTAAAATACAACATAATATTTTTTTATATAAGAAAATTTATTTATGAGTTTTAACAGAAATTCATAAATACAAAATTATATTATCTTTATAAATATAGATATATATATATATATATGCAAATTTACATGATTATTAATTTATGTTATTAACGGAACCATATATTTACATAAAAAATTTAAAAAAATTATTATCTTATTATCTTATCAAATTTTGTTTATTTTTACACCGATCTGACTTAAAACCAGCAAATTTTATTAATTTATAGTATTTATTAATTTATCGAGTATTAATTTATAGAGGTTTTACCGTAAGTTGCTTTGCTCGTTTCGTGTTAATAATCCAAAAGACAACGTCTTTCTCTTATTTATTTATTTATATGTTGTAGCTTCTTTATTTTTGTTAAAAATGTAACACCTTCTTCTGTTTTGCTTATAAAAAAGGAAAGGAATGTCGATCAAGCTTATGGATAGGGAAAAAAAACTAAGAGTTCTCCTTATTCAATATTAATCAATAAAGCAGCCGGCCAATCAAGAACTGTCGTCCATGGCAAGGCGGTCGGACCGCCACGTCTGACTCTCTCTAAGCCATGGTACCTTATACAATCATTCTTAATCTCTTCATGACATATGGATCCCTTATGGTAAATATATGAATCTGATTAATATGCATACATATGTACACGTGCAGATTAATTTCAGGCTAAAACATATGGAGAAGGGAAGATCATGAGATCTTGACATGCATGGGATTTTCGGATCAAAGATGAAATTAATCGTATAAGTTCATATTCGGATTATGAATATTAAGTAAATCAGATTAAAGTTTCTTTTATAAGTGGACTGTTTTTAGCTAAATGGGGATAGTATTCCACTCTCGTTCAATTTATATTTTGGGTTAGCACATAGAATAAGTATCAACATTATAGATTATTCTCCATCTATGTTTTGTTCATCCCACATTACTTGTCTAAGGTATCTCAAAAGGCAAGTCATTTTTTCTGGCTATCAAATGTAGCGTCGATTATGAAATATGAATACTTCTCCACTATTTTATTCTTTCTAATTTCATAAATGTTTGCAACGAAGGAAGGTTGGATGGAATACTTAATTAGTTAATAGTATACGAAATTATTTGTTTAATTTTATGTTGCAAAGCAGGTCAGCAACTTCACTTTTATACTATAATATATTGTTTTGCAGATGCATATAAATGCATTGGTCACAAAATGTCTCAAGAAAAGCTCTAACATTTACATCCAAAAAAGAGAAGCCACTAAATCACAGAATAAGAAGACTTTCAAATTAATACTTAATCATAATTGACGATAAAAGTGTACCCAAAAAAAAAAATTAGAGAGTCAAAATGTATCTAAAGGTTTTGATTGGTGAAACTGTATAATTGCATAATCATGGATATATATATATATATGTGTATATGTATATATTTAAATAAATATTTATATTTATAAGTGTTAAATCAAATGATTAAAAATATGTATAATTGTGACTACTAAAAGGTAAACAGTATTACGTTAGCATCTAAACTCTAAAACCTAAACTTAACCCGTTTAATCTTACGTATATTAACATGGTAAATTAAATGTTATCATGTTTAATCGTATTAGATCATTTATTAGACCATTAAAACGTTACCATGATTAATTAAACGCATGTTAACATGGTAACACTTTACTTAATTTGACGCCTTACTTATTAGACCATATGATGCATCGCATGGAAGCTTCTATGTCGGTTTTGATGCACGCATTTAGAGTGTTTTAAGTGTCCATCAAGTAATAAGTTTTATTTCTTTATTTTGGGGATAAGTTTTAACTCAAACCAATTTAGTTTAGGATTAGATCAACTTCTTCTTCTTCGTTCTTAGGACATTTGTAAAACATGGATCTTTTGCTTTGAAAATCAATAAAACCCATAAAAAAAGGAAACTCAAGTTTTCCAAGCTTATGTAAAACCTTTAGAGGAAGAATCTCGACCTTATTTACTATATCAATATACCTTTGATCTCGTCAAAACCAAAACTTTTCATGTAAGTTTTTGAAGATCAGTCGATACGTTTGTTCTTAGCTTCCGCTTCTCAATCACTATACAAACATATCAAGTCATCATATAACTCTTCATTTGATGTGGTAATTTAACTTTTAGTAGTCGCCAAAGGATATATACAAAAAAAAAAATTTGAGAAAGAAAAATTATGGACACAACGGTAAAACAACAGAATTTGTTTGATCCAAAACTCTAAACGTAATTGGAACTACTATCATTGCAATCAAGTTTACCATCTAATTGCAACCTGGCTGAAATCCAAAACGATTACCTTAATTTACCCAAGTCTTTGACCCCGTAGAACTAAGACCAAATCGCTGGAAAAAAATATGTTTGCATTCAACTTATTCTTTGTTTTTGTTAGAATAAACTACTACCGTATAGGCGTTTGAAGCCCATTTCCAATTTCATCTTCTTTTTTTTTAAGTAGAAACATGAGCGCTTATTTTTTTGTAATAAAAACATTATGTAAGTTTTTCAACTTAAAATTTTATTAATAATTACTTTTTATCTCATACAAAGTTATTCAAGTTATTCAAATCATTCCCAAATTGAAAAAGAGTAACAATTTTGGATATAATTTAATTTCCGTTTGAAAACATAAACAAAATGCTAAACTCTATGTATCTAAATAAAATATGGAATGAAATCTTATGTTTCCATTTGGTCAAAGAAAATTTCCAAATTCTGTACATAAATAAAAAATTTAAGAATTTGTTCTATTACATTATGGAATTAAAAATAATAATACTCAATACACAGTTAGCATTATTTTCTATCCAAAAATTCCCTCAACCATATGAAAATTGTTTCCATACTTAATTAGTCAGTTATCCTATTTCTATTAAACATACAATTTAATTACATAGCAATGTAAAATGGTATTTTTAGTCAAATGCAGATAAATTCTGAATCCAACCAAATTTTGTAGTTACCCTTTTCCAAGTCAAACTAGACTTAATTACTTACCAAACAATGTATACTACATGTATATATAAACAACCAAAGAAGTACGTAGTCTTCACAATTCTATAACAAAACAAAAGCCCCATAAATCTGTAACTTCCATGTCGATGTCGTCCGATTCATGGATTTTAGCCGAGACTACACTACCAAAACTTGGTTGTCTCGGCCAAGGTGACCATGGCTACATATCTCTTGTCAGAACCCCTGATGGTCTACTCATGGCTAAGAAAACATCTTTTCGCAAATTCTCAGAGGTATTCGAGAAAGAACTAAGAATCTTGCATCATTTCAACTCCATCAATCAGCCCTATTGTTTACGACGAAACTATGCCGGTCAATGTCAAGATCTCCTCCATTTACATGGAAATCGCACCACATGGTTCACTTAGTGACATGATAATTAAAGCCAGTGGGAGCTTACCAAATAACGTGACTGGTTATTGCGCTCGCGCAATTCTTGAAGGGCTTAAGGATCTTCACCAAGATGGTTCCGTCCATTGTGATCTCAAGCCAGAAAACATACTTATCTTCCCGAGCTTCACTCATGGGGAGCTTTGTGAGCTGAAGCTTGCTGATTTCCGTTCGGCTAAGGAGCCTAATGGGCCTAATCCTCTGGATGGTTCTTGTTTGAGGAAAATCCGGAGTATTTGGCTCTAGAAGCGGTTGGGCCACATGGAATAATCTCGTCGGCCGTTGATATCTGGTCGTTTGGTATTATGGTAATGAAGATGTTAGGGGCTATTGTAAGTGGAAGAAACTACTATTTGCCGGACGAGCTATCACCGATGGCTTGAGACTTTTTAAGGAAATGCATAGTACGTAATCCAGCGGGTAGAGCCACCGCGGAGGAGCTTCTGAGCCATCCTTTTGTTAATCAAAGTCTTGGGGTTCCACAGCTCGAGCTGCTTCCAGTTCCTTCTTGCCTAAGTAACGGAGTGGTTCAAGGAAGGTTTATTTAGCAGAGACGAAGCGGCAATTATGAAAAGATACCGGTGAGGTTGACTTTGGAGATGAGCTGGAAAAAATAATTTTATTTTCGTGTTTTTTGTTTTCTTTTTTCATCTGTGTGTTTGTTTTCTTGATGCCAAACTTATTCTCGTTTTTTCTGTATGGTTTCTTCTTTTATATGAGATTTCTTTGTCTGAAATCACACAAAGTAAAATATCTGGGAAAATAGATTTACCAGAGGAAGAAAAGATAACAATGAAAATAAAAACATAGAAAATCTTAAAAACCAAACCTCTAATTAAATTCTGGAGAAGTATATATGTTGTTTCGGTATACATGTGTAATTCTGGATAAGTATGTATCATCACCAACCTAGATTCTCTTGTAATGATTGTGATAACGATGAAGGCTAAACCCTTTAGTGGCAGCTAAAAAGGTGGGGACGTACTTCAGTATCAAACCATTCCAGAGGCTATTGCCATCAGAGATATTGATAACAAAGACTAACAAAGCAGTGTTTCATATTACCAAAATGAGAATAGAAACGTTCCACAACAATCATATGATTCAATACCTATACTAACTGTATCTAAACCTAGATCCCTAAAAAGTCTTTACAGTGTCTAAGACAAATCTAGCCCTCTCGCTTGCTAGTTCCACAAGGGCTTCTATTTTCTGTCTGTTGAGACAACAAAAAACACATGCTCTCTTGGAACAAGGTGTGTTTAATTATCCACCTGTGTTGTTGAGCATATCCAAAGGTTTTTAATCTTCTTCAGATATGGCTAAATATCAGAACAGAAATCAAAACAATATGGCCATTTGTACCGTCATATAATCGATACCAGCACCAAGCTTTACTTCTTTTTTTCTGGATGGAATTTCAGAATCTTCTCCTGGATAAAATTGGATGACCATCTTTGTACCTTCATCAAAAAGAATAGATTTTCAGAAAAAGAATATAGCCATCATGAGAAACTAAAATGCCAAAGATAAAGTGTTATTTCTTTATCAAGTAACTCAATTACTTGATCTGTTATCCAAAGTAACTAAACATTATATGTGGCATTATCTTACGCCATAGACTAGAGCCGGCGTTTGAATAGAAACCAAATTAACTAAATGAGCATACCCGAACTGATGATTGGCTCAATATCTGAGAAAAGATCCAGCTCCTCAGAGGTAAACGTGTTGTCTTGTTGCTGTAAACCATATCTTCCTTTACAATGTTCTAGGTGGCCTAAGAGGGTTCGTCTTTGCTTCCTAGTTACCTTGTGAGCCTTCAGATAGATATATCATCTTTGGATTTCCCCACTTGACTTCTCCCTTTTTCATTTTCATTTATGTTTGTGAACCATATACAGTAACCAAGTGTTTCTCTAATCAGCACGAAGCGAGTGGCGTTGGTTCAAATGCCTAAACAGAAACTTATCCATGCGAATTGAATTTCCAAACCCGATACAAAAACAAAGATTCAGCCTGTGGGCTTTGAGAAAATGATCCAATGGGCTATTATGTAATATGTTAGGGTCTTTGACAATCTATGTGTGGCAAAACTGTAAAATTGAGGAAGGTTTCTATTAAAATTAAAATGTAAACGTAATCTTTCAAAGCAAAAGAGGAGGAGACTAGTAGTGTTGCTGTGTTGGTAAGTATCCCTCTGTCTCTTTGTTTCTCACCAATCACCATCCCAATATACATTATTTTTGTTTTGGTATGTCAATGAAATTTGATTTCTATAATTATAAACAAAATTGCATAATTTAGTTACAACCAAACAAGAAACACATCATATGATATGATTTGGGAAATTGATCATTTAGAGAATAGTCTGGTGAAGAAATTGCCAGAAGAATTGGGGGGATTTTGAAGACAAGAGACATGAACATATCTTCCTAACTTGTCCACTTGTCTTGCTTCACCCCTTGTGTCCTTTTTGCATATCTTGCATGTTTTGTCCACCCATCCTTCCTCCACATATTGCCCATCCACTATCACATTTATACAAACAATGACAATTCATTCAAATTTTAACCCAAAAAAAAAACAATGACAATTCATTCATATAGTTTTAAGCAAATATATTCATTATTTTGTTTTTCTTCCAAATCAATTAGTTCTCTAGAGTTTACCTTCGACGTATGATTTAAAAAAGTCCTTGTATGTCCCTCCGATTTTTCTCCTCAATGCCCCATACTGTACCATTACGAATATATCAAACATAATCCGATAAATTGATGATTATCGTAAGTATGATTTGTCTCATCCATTTTAGAATTCGAGTTCCAAATCATAGTTTAATCAATAATCAAGCTTTACATGTTAAAGATTTATAACAAAAAGGAAGATTTAGGATCGGTATGGTTACTATCTAGTACTACTTTGGATTTACAGTTAATAAAAAAATGAAAAGTGGTGTGGTTAAGCAAGAAGACTGACCTGTTCTTTGGTCATTTTGCCACCGGATTTGGTGGCTTCTCGAGCCTCGTAGAGAAGTTCGGCGTCTTTCTCCGACCGTACCTGTGCGAAATCCAACGCATCCGTTAATCTAGTAAACAACGAGGTCTCCTCTTCCTTTTTATCCCCCTCATCTTTCTCTTGCTTCGCCGACACAACGACCCATCTAGGATTCCGGCTTGTTCTCGGCGAGATTCTTGATACCGGGACTTTGGTCGTGGAGACGAACCCACTGTTGTGGTGAAGAGGCAGTGCTCTTAGACCCATCTTTTAGTTTTCACTCTGATTCTAAGTGTAAGCAGATTGCAAATTGTGGTATAAATTTATACAAGACATAGTAAACATACATGTGGTTGTGTGGTGGGGTTGAAATAAAACGGGCCACCACAAATGAAGAGTATGGATGTGGTTAATGTGGTTACGTGGGAGTTTAATGATCTGATAATTTACGAGGCCTCGAATTTTATTTTGTTGTGTTTATTTCGTTAACTTAAAATATACTATGAGATTTTTCTTTTGTACTTGTTTGAGATCAACTAGAATATATTATTTGAAATCACTTGCGCAAAGCATCTGGTCAAACTTTGTTGGACATATGTTACGACTATAGGTAATATTTAGATAATAATAGCATTGATTTTTTTTCCCTTTTGATAAACTCGTACCACACACAAATCATGTGTTAACCGAGTGACGGGACTAATGAAACTTACTAACATTATCCATTGACGGCAACCATAACAATATATAATAACTGAAAAAACTGAATCACCAAATCTTAATCGTTTTTATAGGTAAACACATTTTCTTAAAAACATTCGTTGCTTTATACAAAATTTAATCCAATTAAATGCTTAAAACTTAAGAGCAATTCGTATTTCAAACTACATGGGGACAGATTTAAAAATACATTTAATTTTTGTTTAACGACGGTCTAATTTAATTATATTGAGCTAAAATTGTAAATTAATGAAAACGATATATGAAGATGATTCATAAGCATATTCTGGAACAACAATTATTTTTATCGAACTCTTCGAGTTGGAGATATCGATACGACTCCATTTATCTATTAAGACTATTTTCGTGTCTTGAAAGTTTGGTTTGAAACTGTTCAACGAGGACACGCAGAGGAAGTCATTCCCGGAGAAGTGAGAAGACGTCAATGGCGATTACTAAGAAGATGAAAGATTCGGTTTTGTTTCTCGTTGGGCTCTTCTATTTATCTGTTTTGGTCTCTCAGTCGATCGCAGGAAGAGTCAAAGCACCATTGTTGCAGAGCAATACTGGTGGATTAGTTTTCAGCAAATCATTCAATTCGATCTATGATACTTCTTTATACGGTCGCTTGCAGCTTAACAATGGCCTCGCTCGAACTCCACAAATGGGGTATGTTCAAGGAATTAGCTTTTTGGATTTTGATATTCTGAGTTTGAGTTTTAATTTTAAAAGGATTAATTTTGATGGGTTTTGTCTCATTTTATGGTGTAAAGTTTGGAAATTTGAAATTGTGCTTTGTTAATGGACAGATGGAATAGCTGGAATTTCTTTGCTTGCAATATTAATGAAACAGTCATTAAGGAAACTGGTAAAAGCTACTTCATATGTTTCATCTGTTTTTTCATTTCTCTCTCATTGAAGTTACTGATATGTTACTTACTTTGATTAACAGCTGATGCTTTGGTCTCATCTGGCTTGGCTGATTTAGGATACATACATGTTAATATCGGTATTTTATTTCCCTTGGACCTTTCAAATTACCTCTATTTCCTTACTGCTTTAATGTTCCACAAGTTTTGGTTTGTTGCAGATGATTGTTGGTCCAATCTGTTACGGGATTCAAAGGTAAGATTGCTCATATTACTTCTGCAGACTTGGCTGCTCTAACTTTTGTGGCTAGTTTCTGTTTAGTATCGATGTACCCTTTTGTAGTGAGCTCATGTCCTGAGGTGGATGCTTAATGTCTTTTATAAAATCTTGAAATCCAGGGTCAATTGGTTCCTCATCCTGAAACCTTCCCATCAGGAATCAAGTTTCTTGCTGATTATATTCATTCGTTGGGTCTCAAACTCGGTATTTATTCTGATGCTGGGTACGTTAAGATTCATGTACCTTTTTTTCTTGTATTACAATATAAGTTCGATGAAATGATAGGATATAGTCTCCTGTTTATATTTTGAATACTTTTTCAATTTCCTCTTCAGCGTTTTCACGTGTCAAGTTCGTCCAGGATCACTTTTCCATGAAGTGGATGATGCAGACATTTTTGCTTTTTGGGTTAGTTTCAGCCAATCTCGTTCAAATTTTGAGTACTTAATGAGCTGCTGAAATGTATCTTATTGAGGATTATGTTGGACTTATTTGTATCCGTAAATTACTGACAAATATGTTTTTGGTACTTGGCTGTATCTTTGTCTTGGTTTCTCATCGATAAACTTGATATCCAGGGTGTGGATTATCTGAAATATGACAACTGTTTCAACCTGGGAATAAAACCAATCAAAAGGTTTGATATGGTACCATTTATCACAAACTCTTTTGGGTAGATTTTTTTAAATCACTTGATATGGTTTATGGTTTCCAGATACCCTCCAATGCGTGATGCTCTAAACGCGACTGGTCGCTCAATCTTCTATTCACTTTGTGAATGGTACATACTCAAAATGTCTTCACATAGAACGAGTAAATTTGTTACCATCTTTTCACCATTTTTTGGTGTGTGCAGGGGGGTTGATGATCCTGCCTTATGGGCAAAAGGAGTTGGAAACAGTTGGCGCACAACTGATGACATCAATGATACATGGGCAAGGTGGAAATCTCTCTTGGCATATTAGATAAATCTCGTGTTTCATTTGCTTTTAATGAAGATATTGTGATTTTAGTATGAACATTGAGTTACTTAGAGAGGTATTGGTTTGTTTAAATCATGATCTGATTGCTTTACTCTCTTTTCTTAATGTTCATGAAAGTATGACTACAATTGCTGATCTGAATAACAAGTGGGCTGCGTATGCTGGACCTGGTGGTTGGAATGGTAAACAATCATTAAAGATCTCAACATCTGTTTTCCTATGGAGCTAGAACTAGTACACTTGAATCATTGATCACAATTGTTTCCACTGCATTAGATCCGGATATGTTGGAAGTTGGGAATGGAGGGATGACTTACGAGGAGTATCGAGGTCATTTTAGCATTTGGGCTTTGATGAAGGTTTGTAACCAATTTCAATATTTCTTTATTTTCTCGTATATCCTAGATCTTAACTCATCCCCATGGTTCTCTTGCAGGCACCCCTTTTGATTGGTTGTGATGTAAGAAACATGACTGCTGAAACTTTTGAGATTTTGAGCAATAAGGAGGTCATCGCTGTAAACCAAGGTGCATTTCAATATTATTTTACTTGTTAGCTTCACTGCATGCATGATTCTCAACATATTCATTGTTGAAGACCGAGAATCTAAAAACCTTTCTGGTTGCAGACCCACTTGGTGTTCAAGGAAGGAAAATTCAAGTCAATGGAGAAGAGGATTGTCAACAGGTATGAATTGGGAGCCACAGAATTATCAGACTCAAAGAAAAAGCAGAAAAACAAACTTAAAGACTCAAATTTTTGATGACTGTTTCATTGCAGGTGTGGTCAGGGCCTTTAACTGGTGATCGTATAGTAGTTGCTCTCTGGAATCGTTGCTCTGAGCCTGCAACCATTACAGCATCATGGGATGCAATCGGTCTTGAATCTACCATTAGTGTCTCAGTAAGAGATTTGTGGCAGCACAAAGATGTAACAGATAATGCTTCTGTTTCGTTTGAAGCTCAAGTAGACGCACACGACTGTCATATGTATGTTCTCACTCCCCAGACAGTATCACACACTGATGTATATGTATAGTTCCTTGTTGTGAGGCACTCAAATCTCAAAGATTTCCGTGTGTTTCTGTATACTTGTTGTCTATCATGTAACACATAAAAACAATTGTTTCTCACACGACTTTCATAGTCTGGTTGTACAAAACCTAGAACAGGTATGTTTATGTTTTGAGTACTGAGTGAATAAATGTTTGTCATTCTCTGCACAAATTGCCATAAGTAATAAAAACTAAAATTGAGAAGATCTCATATGAATTTGGATCAAGAATGTGAAGATTTTTCATTCCAAGAAAACATTATTGGCAAATCAACTGCTAATCTACACCACTATTGTATATTCTGTCCTACGAGCAATGAAGAAGAGTCTCTAAATGAAACATTGGTCAACAAAAAAGAAAAATCAAGTTCCTGATGAATCTTTTGATCCTAAATAGAGTTTGTCCATGGGGGTGAGAGATCAACCAAAGATTCTGTCACAATCACTATTAGTCAAGAACTGTTTATGGTTTGGGAGGATCTGCTCTTCTCTTTTTTGCCATTTTCCAGTCCCAATGTGCTTGAAGATATAGGATCGACTAAGTTTTCTGGTAATGAAGATTGGCAATTGTCATCAATCTCCATATTCCCAGATATTGGCAATTTCAGCACAGACTGATCTGGGTTACTACAATTCTCTGATCTCACACATTCTTTTCCTTTGACACCGGTACAAGATGTAGAAATATTGCAGCAAGTACTGGCTTCACCACCATCTATTGCCTCAGTGGAAGCATCTAAATGATGAGTCGATGAGTTTCCAAACCTGTCAGAGTATAACTGTTGACTCTGCAACAACCAATGAGCAGGCAATTTAGAAGATTGCAGCAACAAGTTAAATTCAATACAAAAAGTCAGTGGGGGAAATTGCATACCATGTCAGGAATATAAGTGCCGGTTCCTCTCCTCTTTCCCATGCTTTGAGATCCATTAGTTAAAGACTGCAGAGGAAAAGGCTGCATTGAGGTTGATACATTCACACCTCTTAGATCATAAAAATTGTTCTTTCGGTAAGCCACAAGACGACGGACAACATCCCAAGCACTTGGGTCCTTAACTTGAGAAGCCACCGGGATATAGCTATGTTGAACAGTTCCAGGTAAGCTATACCCATGATGCATTTGCCCATACACAAGTCTTCCAAAGTAACCTTCGAAATCTCCACCAAGTTCAGATAATTCTGATCTTCCAGTGCCAAACGCAGTAACGGGATCATTCACATCTTGCCTTTGTCCCTTACCATTCCTCTCCAAAGAGTTACTAAAGAACTTTTCCAATCTCCATCCCATGGTTTCACCAGGTAGTGAAAGAACATCTCTGAGCTTTCGAGCTCCAAAAGTAAAAGCATGTACTACTCGTTTGAAATTTCCTAACAAATGTTAAAAAAGAAATGAATATTTTGACAACTGGTACATTGGTTATATAACTTTATCAAGAGAGTACCTTTTGTAACACTTTTTCCGAGGTTGTTGCTGTGTTTTAGAGGATCAACTATGTTCAGATGTTTGATAGGAAACGCAAGACCATTTGCTTCAACAGCTTTAGTTGGCGCAGTATATAATTCTGCACAGTCTCTTAAAAACTTCTCGTCAAGCAATAACTCATGCCCATTTTCTGGAGAAGCTGCTGGAAACATAGACAGAGAGAGAGAGAGATAAACAGAGAGAAGGAGAGCATCAAAGCAACATGTCAAATAAAGGCTATGAAGAAAAGTGTATGTGATTTTTGGCACCATCCTAACCCGTAAGCTCAGGAAGGGAAGATATTGGCACAGGACCACTGACACTGACACAGTAGTTGCTCCAATCAAATGAACCATAATAATCCAAGAACTTATACAGAACCTGTTGAAAGATAGTGAATGTAATCTATTTTGCATATATCAGTTATTGTAGATGATGCCAAAGCTTCGGCAAAAGAATGATTACCGCTAAAGGACCGGATAATGATGAATGAAATAGATTGATGATGTACAAGACTAGTACTGCCAATGCATATGTTGAGATCAGTCCAGTATTCGCACCAAGAATTCGACTCTCATAATAGCACCAAGCTTTAATTAAGATGATGCTACGCTTAAAAAGATGATCTCTCCCAAAGAGTTGGTCAACCTGAGAATACATAAAATCAGAGATTAACCAATAATTAAGAATCAAAGCTTAGTAAATGATATGTTTAGTAGAGTTCTAGAGCCTAATTTTGAATAGCTGATGGTACCTGTTCCAAAAAACATAAAGCACAAAGACCCGCTGTTTGATTAAAGGAGATATCTACAGCAATGTTTCTGATATTGCATTTTATCACCTTGACCTATCATAAATCGGCAAACTTTATTGAGGGAAAATTTGGGCAATCCGGAATATACAAAACCGAAACCAAAAGGAATTAATAAACAAACCTGTGCAGGGATAAACTGAACATCTGTTGCAAGGAATTCAGATTCCCTTTCTTCACTTTGAAGCATACTGCACAATTGTCCATAAAAATCGTCACCCATATTTTGCTTGGTTAGGACCGTCAGATCGATATCTCCGTCTGGGAGATAAGTTTTTAATGGCACTGAACCAAACGAAAAGACCTGTAGAAAACAATTTCCCATTAAAAGTTAACAAACATAAAACTTTAACCTGTCAGCAAGAGAACCAGAGTTTCTAACCTCAATTCCATCATGAATCTTGATTAGAGATCGTACATAATCAATTATCTCATTCCTACTTCTGTCTGAAATAACAACAGGTTGGATAGTGCATAGTATCTCATGAGCTCTCTCCTCAGCAATCATCCAAGATTCCTCATCTATTGGCAATGAATCCCCTGTAGGTTGTGCTGTTGGTAGTGACAATGAGGATGATGAAGAAGACGAAGATGATGAAACTGACAATCTTTCTTGACTGTCACCCATGTGAGCATAACTTCAAACTAACTTCAGGTTAATAGCTCAGGAATCCTCAAGACAAATGAGCCACTTGTATGAGTGTGATACCTACAAACCACAGAACAAATTGAAATTACAAAACATTTGAATTGACCTAATTGTGATCACATTAGATAAAGAAAAGGATACTAAAGTAAAAGGTTCAAGTAAAACAAATGAAGTCAAGGTCGAAGCTGGTTGTCTAACAACTGGAGCTCCCAAATTGGAACATTACGGATTGGAGAAAACAAGGAAGATCAATTTAGTGATCAGATCCAAAAAGAAGCTACATTTGATTTCTCCAATTTCCACACTGAATGATTTAAAACAAATGAGGCTGATCCAGAGAGTGAAATATACATCCTAAGCGAGAGTAGAAAACTCGAAACAGAGCATGTCAATAGTAAATATGTATCCTAAGATTTAGCTTCTCAGAGCCAAATTGAATATCAATTAAGAACAACAAAACAAGAAATGCCTAAACCTGATATTTATCTTGCCTGATGATTATTGCTACAGCAAAATTAGCTCAGAATTCTCTGCCCTATCTTCCAAAATCAGAGAAAATTTCGACCACCTCAGAAATTTTACATAAAACTAAGGTTTAAAGTATTGAAAGAGTACCTGCGGTTTTATTCCATTTGTCCTGAGATTCTTTGGGCTAATCTGTGAATATTTAAGTGGCTTTAATTCCTGTGACAAATAAAAAAATGAGAACCAAAAAAATCATAACTTGGAACAGGGTTTAAGATTGTAACGAATCAACATGCAAAAGACCACGAAGCTGGCATAAGACAAAGAAGATAACCCCAAAACATATCGACAACCCAAAACGAGATTCACGCGGAACAGCAATTTTTGTTTTCTCAATCAACAAGCCGATTCAATTGACACCAAATCCCCAAAAAAAAAAACTCATTGTTTTCTCACGCTCATCGAGAAGGAAGATCTCAATGCATATTATGCTTCTATTCATCGAATTGCTAAAGATTAAACATAATTACTCCACCCGGAGACAAAATTTCCAGCTTTTGGTTTTTAGATCTTATAATTATACACAGACATACACGTTACACCAAAACTTTTTCAAAAATAAAACTCAGATAAAAACAGATATGAAAAAAAAAAAATGAAACGGAAGCAAATTGTTTTTGGATACCGATTTGTATTCATTGATCAAGACAAGAGAAACCGAAACAATTATTTAAAAAAAGAGGGGAGAATTATCACCAAGTAGTACTAATGCAAGGAGAAAAAATTGAAGGGATATAAATAACAAAAATTATGGAAGGTTCATAATAGTGGAGACCAAAAAAAAAACTGCCATTTTTGTGTCATGAAAACTTTATCTTCACCTGCTCCTCAAATAATTTGCAGACCAAACAAAAAAAAAGACTTTTTAAATCTTCTTCTGCTTTCTTAGTTACTCTCTTCTTCTTCGTCGTTGTTGGAGACTCTTAGTCTCTGTCACCGTCATGGTCAATCTCTGTGGTTCAACAAAACCCTAATTTCTCCAGAAATTTCCATAACCCAGAATCAGTAGCTCATATCCCATGAAAGGGAAAAAAGCGTACCGTATGCTTAGGTAGTATCGAGTATAGACGATCATAACCCTCTAAAAGTGGGACCCACTAATCATCAGCTTGACGATGGCTTATTACAACGATACGATGTTTCATCATTTCCGTACACGTGGCTTAATATCAGACAGACTAATCTATTTAGATGAAGAAAAATAAAAACACAAATTCTCAACTTAGATTATGCAAAAGTCAGATTTTTCCCGCTATGTTAACTCTCACTCCTAAAACCCTATCTTCTTCTTTCACTGTGCACAAATCGCAAAACCCTAGACGTAGATCCCCAAATTCAGGTAAATTCCAGAATTCTAAATGGAAATCTCACACCATTTTCGTGAAATCCGAAGCTCAAATTGAGAGAGATCTCCAATTCGAAACGGGAGAGACATTTTTCCGCCATGAAAGCGCTAGAGGACGTGACCTCGGTGTACTCTCAGCTACACTCTACAAGAGATCAAAAGGAAGCTTACGAATACTCGATGCAATGTGCGGATGTGGAATCAGGTCACTTCGTTATCTGGCAGAAGCTGACGCCGATTTCGTGATTGCGAACGACGCGAACGATGCTAATCGGAGGATAATCACTGACAATCTAAGTCAAATAGAGAGAGGCACAGGAGACGAGAGGAGATGGGTCGTTACTCATATGTTAGCTAACAAAGCGATGATAGAGCGATATATGATTGGTGATTTCTTCGATATGATTGACATTGATTCGTTTGGGAGCGACTCAGCTTTTTTGAGAGATGCGTTTAATGCATTGAAATTGGGTGGTTTGCTTTACTTGACGTCAACAGATGGTTACTCTTCTGGTGGCCATAGACCTTATAAGTGAGTTAAAGCAATACAATACTTGATTATAGGGACTAAGGAAGTTGAAAGTTTAAGCATTTCTTGATTTGCTTTTGGTGTAGTTCTTTAGCAGCTTATGGAGCGTTTATTAAGCCAATGCCATTTGGGAATGAGATTGGGTTGCGGATGCTTATAGGTGGAGCAGTGAGAGAGGCTGCTCTGCTTGGTTATCATGTTACGCCACTTTTCTCATACTATTCTTATCATGGACCTGTATTTAGAGTCTTGCTTCGGGTTCATCGTGGGAAGCTACACGAGGACAGGTTGTTTCTATATTTTGAATCTGACTTAAAAGGACTTGAGTTGTGGTTATGTTGTGTTTCTAATTGGTGTTGTATTGTGAATTAATTGCAGGAACTATGGTTTTGTCACTCACTGTCATCTATGTGGTCATTCTGATACAGTGAGATGGGATGAACTTGGTCTGATGGGTTGTCCTTGTAGTGACACAAAGGCTTCTTCTTCATTGGTGGTGTCAGGACCAATGTGGCTTGGACCACTTCATGACGCATCATATGTTACTGAAATGCTGGAATTGGCGAAGGAATGGGGATGGGTTAGTGAAGGCACTGGGATGGATCTGGAGAAGCTTCTCAGCATAATGATTGAAGAGAGCGATCCAAGATTGCCTCCCGGATACACCAAAATGGATGAGGTAATTTAAAACCATAATTCAATTACATTGACAAAAATGGCCCTTTCTGTCCACATTACATAACAAGGTTTGTCTATGTTGTGATCAGATGGCGAGCCGTGCAAAGATGAACTCACCTTCGTTGAAAAAGATGATGAGTGCACTAGTTAAGGTAATGTACTTAATCGAATTCTCGCAGCTTTGATCATTGTAGTAACTGATGTGTAGGTACAAAGCTAAAAAGCTCTAATTATGGATTTTTGCAGGAGGGATACGCTGTTAGCAGATCTCACATAATCCCCAATGCACTCAAAACAGATTGTCCTATGTCACATTTTGTAAGGATTGCCAAAGATGAATTACATAGTTGATTTTTTGTTCTTTAAAAGTAAGGATAGTATAAAGATCTTAGTAGCCTCTGTTTTTACTCTAACAAGCAATTGAACAACCTCAAAAATAGTAAAATGTTGATAAGACAGTATATTGTATTAAGTTGCTAAAAAAAAAAGTGAATCTGTGGTCATTCTTAGTTTTTTTTCCAAAAGGGGTATTTAAGTGCACAAATCAAAGAGAGAAAATAGCAAAGTCAAAATCAACTGGTAAATAGTCTGCAAGCATTAAAAGCTCCATAAGGCAAAATCATCTTTAACATGATGTAAAAAACATCTTCAAAAAAATTTCAGACAACACTGAGACTGAGACTGAAGCTAAAATATAAGGGGTGGTTTTGGATTGCCCGCTTCTTGAAGTCTTCAAGCACGAGGAGCAGCAGGAGCACCACCGGCAGGGCGAGGAGCCTGACCAGGTTGTCCAGGCTTGGGAGTATCCTCCTGCAAAAATTATCATTTTCGAAACCATTTCAGTCAGAAACTTGCAACAAGATCAAAACAAATGGTTACTTTAAGATTCACAGCAGAACTAAACTAGTTCTAAAGTCAAACCAACTGCAGAGTTCTACTTCAAACCAACTGAAGTTGCAAACCATTATCAAAAAACAAAACAGACACTTTGTATGTAAGACTAACGAAGTAAAACTGAATGCCTAAGGACATAATCAATAGGGAAAAAAAACGAATAGAGTAACTTAAAGTGATTGTAATGAGAGCTTACCTTGCGTCTGGCAAAACGAGGTGGTGGGGTACGAACCCTACGGTTAGTGCGGGATCGGACTCTCACAACGTGAGAGTGGATTGCACATGAGACACAATATTGCATCTTAGCGTAAAGCTTTGGGAGAGTGTATCCTACAAATCCAAACAAAATAAACGAAAATTTAAAACACACAATTCAAAATCCAATGAGCAATGAGGGTGAAAAACCGGAATCATTATTCAATAAATACCGTCGTAGACGCTAGCTTCTTGAACATCTCTAATAGCAGCTTGTTCAACAATGTTCCTGACAATGAATCTCTTGATCGCTTTGTCCTAATCATTCAAGAGAAACCAAAATCAGATCATATTCATTTCCAATCAGAATCTATCTATGACAAATCTAGTTAAGGGAGATCGAACCTTGGGGCAGCACTTTCCACAGTTGGAACACCTAATGGGGTTCACATGACCACGGTTATGCTTGTTCCTGCCACCATTCCTGCGCTTGAAAGTCTGCAAAAACAAACTCCAAGTCAATACGAAAATCTTTTTTTTTAAAGCTCTCCTGAAGATGAATCTATCAATGAACGAAGATGACTTGTAGAACTTGCCATGTTGCTGCAGAGAGCTTCAAGCCGTTTGCCTCAGTTCTCTTGGTTTGCGGCGACAGGGGAAGAGTGCAGTAACCCTAAAAAACGCAAAATAATCTCTAATATATGCATACGTTTCCCGTTTAGGGTTTTATTTGAGTGGATTGATTATGAAATATTTGGGCCTGTTCTTGACGCATTGTAAAGCCCAGGCCTGCCTCGTCATTCACGAATGTTTGTCAGTCTTTTTGCAAGCGGGCCGCGGAATACAAGTTATAAAATCTTATTAACCAATTGTTTTAGGAGATTAGTGATTTAGAAACGATTATATAAACTTTTGAATTCACTAAGACTTTAAATTTTATATTTTTCACAAAAAAAAAAACAAAAAACAGGGTTATGAAAATTTAAATTTTTTTTGTTTTTTATTGAAAATTTCATTTATAACTTCTCAAATAAGATTTTGTTTATTTTATTAAATTCGTAGATTTTTTTTCATTTTTTTAATAAAGTAATTCGTAGATTTGTCACATATTCTAATTATTTTATTAAGTCAAAACAGACCAAATGTATTTTATTTAATTTCTGTAACAACAAAAGAACATTAACTAGCAGATTATGGCTTAAAAATTCCATAATAAGACTCATAAGTACGCAAATTAATTTTAGGTATCCAAATATTTTTATTAATCAGCTTTATAATCCTCGTAAACTACTATCATCACAACCTAAGTGACTCTGGTGCCTAAGCCTCAAGGCCCTCATCAACTAACATCAAAATTACAACTTTATTATTTTTTCAAAGTACATAGCATTTTAAACTTATTAGTTGCATCTTCGCTGCTTGCGTATTTATTACTCAAACCTTCTTCTATTACAAACAAGACAAGAAAACAAACCCAAAAAAAAAGACTCACATTTATACACACATAAAAACTCAGTCTATATCAAGATCACGAGTGTGCTTGTCGAATATATCCGCGGCATATTTCCAGTTGATCACACTCCATATGTTCTTCAAGTACTCCGCTCTTGCATTCTTGTACTATATTACCCGCACCAATTGATCAAAGTTAATATTCAATTACATGATTCGCTAATTACTAAAACCAATATGTTCTATTACTCTTTTATCAAGGAGTATTATAAATGAGATCAGTACTTGTGGATAGTAGGCATGCTCCCACACGTCAATCCCGATTAGAGGAATCAAGTGTGATCCTTTAGTCACCAATGGATCCTGTATTTTCTCTATATATCAAATCTTTTTCTATTTTTCTCAAAATCTTGAGAGATAGCTCATGTTACAAATTTACCTTAAATCAATACATTGATCTACGTACCTGATTGGATGTGGTCTCAACTACAAGTCTCTTTAGCTCTTTGTCTAATCCAAACCACTAGTACAGACATTATGAAATACAAATTACCAACCAACAAATGAATTTAAAAATACAATTAGTCAAACATTATTAATTATATAAATACCAATTTTATATATCGTCATAACCGATTTTAGAGAAACAAATGTGTCAAAGTTCATCTTTCTTACATACTACACTACATAGTGAAATTTTACCACCCATCCAGATCCCTGCACAGCGGCTCCTTCCGCGTTCATCTTTTGGATCAATCCCTCTAAGGATCCGAAATGAGCATCAATTGCCGAAGACAAAGGATCGTGCGGTGGCTTGCCACCTCCTTCCTACCATTTCAACTTGAACCCATTCGAATTAAAGAAAAGAAAGAATATCATAAATACAAGACGGAATGACGAAGAAGTAACATATTCGTACATGAACAGGGGCTAGGTTTTTCCAGAAGATTGCATGGTTAACGTGACCTACAAGGAACGAAACAAAAAAAAAACAAAAAAAGCAATCAAATCTCTTAAGACTAATTAACAAGTACTGATCAGAAGATTTAAGGTTGGGTTTTGACCTCCGCCGTTAAACTTGATGAGGCTTTGGACCTTGACGACGGATGAGTGATCACCGGCGGCCATGGCTGAGCGAAGGTTGCCGAGGGCTTTGTTGTACTGAGTGACATAAGTCTGGTGGTGTTTCTGGTGGTGCAGCCGCATGATCTCTTCGCTGATCGCTGGCTCTAGCGCATCGTAAGCGTACGGAAGATCAGGAAGTGAGGCTGTCTTCATTGACTCGAGACATGGGTCCATGGTTTCTTTTCCTCGAGGGTCCATGGTTTTCTTTCCTCCAGCGTCGAGACTCGCCGCGAAGATCACAATTATGAAGATGATGGAAACAACGATCCTCATGGTTTTATATACACTAGAAATGAAGCGAGAAGGGTTGATTTATTTAGCTTAGTATATGAGGATATAAAGCCACGTCAGCCTTGACTGATCCACTTGTCGATCTCTAAGGCTTCATGGCTTTAGGCCATTTGCACAGTTGCTCGATTTGTGTCACAACCTTAGGTTCTCCGACTTGTGACCTGTTTATGATGTTTGTAGGTTATGTGCTTTGTCGGTTTGTGGTTTCTGGTACGAGTCTACGAGAGAGGTAAAATGCAAACGTGATATATACAATAATCCAAAGCTTACTCTTATGGATGTCTTCCGATTTTTTTTTTTATTATCGAGATGAATCACGCTGTAACACGTGGCAAAATAGGAAAGGCCCGATGTTTTTGCAAAGATATAAAAGAGCTGGTGTTTTATAAATCTCGCCATTTCGGATTATTGTATATATTGAGATAGAAAAGGTCTACATTAGTGGGCGCTTTATGACCCACTAAGCAATAAGCAGCCACGTGTCATGTGAATATTTACTTCTCTTGAATAGTTGTTTTCCGTCGAGTTTGACTTGCCTTAAATGAATATGGGATTCATGGACTGTTTTAATTGGATTTTTTTTTTCAATAACCAGTTACTTGGATTGACTATCATGATTATGATAAGTAGCATATTTTTTTTGTGTTACCATCCAATCCAATTCAAATATATATTTTGTTTTAACTAGCCTAATCTTTAAAAAAATGTCATTTATAACTGGGGAAAATGTGGCACAGTTCTTTAAACAGACAAAGCCCCATATATCATAAGAAACCCAAACTGTTCTCCTAAACAAAGGCCCAATCCACTCTAATAAACAGTACAGCGTGGAGTCTTACGTGGCGTATTTAATGGTCTAAATTATAAATGACGTGGACGACACATGAACTCCACAATTTAAATCTTCTACCAGCGCGTGCCCGCCCAAGCCATGCACACAGCTAAACCGCGTCGCCACGTTCTCCTTGCCCATATCGCCTTCTCTTAACTAACAACCGTTCGATCAAAATCGAACGGCTAAATTGGGTCTCAATTGGGTCTCAATCATATACACTTTCCAGGGAATAATCACCTACTTAGGCCACCACAGAGTTTTTAAGGATAACGTGAAGAATAAGTTAAACGCTATTTCGGTGATCTATAAATCTCAACCGTCCGATCAAACAACTTACAAATCCATGCTGGAGAAAATTAAAAAAAAAAATCAGTTATATAATTAAATCATCATTGTGTGTGTGGTTGCGTCAGTAAAACGTATAAGGCAAAGCATCCATTGCCATTGGTACGATTGGTTCTATAAAGAAGCAAGAAGTCGTCAAATTTTAATATCGAATTTATAAGATACATTGCGTGAAGCAATCTCCAATCAATTCACATCGTCGATCTTTATCTTCTCCGATTCTCTCTGCATTGTTTCGTCCGGTGGAGGGATATGGCGGCGTCTGCAAGGATTTGTTGCGGAGGAGGAGGAAGTGCATGTGCCGTTCGTTGTGATCGGCGTCCGGTGACGGCTCGATCGTCGTGTGTTGTTCCGGTGACTAATCGACGGAATTTGTGCGAGATTGGGAAGATTTCGATGACGATGAATGATTTAGCATCACCGTCTGCGGCGGTGAAGATTGAACGGACGAATATCGGAGAAAAGAAACGCAGCGGATCTGTTGTATCGCGGGAGAAGCTTGATGTGTGGTTGAGAGATTCGGTGGTTGAGATCGTGAAGAATCTGAGAGAATCGCCGTTATTGGTGCATTTATACGCGGAGGCGAATGGTGGTTTGACTACGACGGCAACGAATCCGGAGGCGGAGGAGTGGCCGGCGATGGAAGGGAGATGGGATAGAGGAGAAGAGAGGACACCGGAGGGAGTGATATTCGTAGAGAAGCTCGCTGATGGTGACGTAGCGGATGGAGAAGGAGATGATGATTACGATGGAATTAACGACAGTGGCGCGTGTGGAGAAGGTACAAGCGCGTGGGGAATAGTGGCGCAGGGAAGAGGAACAGATTGTGGACCGGTTTGTTACCTATTGAAAACGACCCGGGTCGGATCGGGTATGGGGACGGTTTGCACCCATTTCTGTTTGGTTAAGGTCAAAAGTTTTAGGGAGACGGCTATGTCACAGTTGAATAACTCATGGTTGGTGCAGACTGGTCAATGATGAACAGTGATTAGGTTTCATGGTGGTTGAAGTCAAGGGATTGATCCGTAAATTTATTTATTCTCTTGATCATATACCTTTGTTACAGAACATAATCTGTTCAACATTTTTTAGAAATTTGGATTCGTGATTTACAATTGTAAATTAAAAGATTTAAAGCTTAAGTGCATTGGTTTTATAGTGATTGGTTTGATCAAAGAACATTGTTAGTTTGTTACTAATGTACAAGTAAAAAATATTTTTTTAATGAAGGCAAGTAGACAATTAAATAGGTAAGACGAAGAGTATCTCTAGAAAATATATATTATATGCATCACATAACAAGAACAAAAGTGCAGATGAATTTGAATCCTCAAAATTTGGAGTGACTCTAACCTAATGATCGTAGTGCAAGCCAAGAGTGATGACTCTATCCTTGTACTTGTCCACCTAATCAGTTATGTACATGCAGAAGCAACGTCAGAGTTCATAACCTCCATACCTTAGCCGCGGAAAATTCCGGGGTCGAACTCCATAAACGACGGCGAGGGACATGATCGTGATGGAAAATTATGGATTCTATCATTGGCTCATTACAGTTAACGTTCTCGCCACCTGAGATTTGCAAACGGTCGGACCCCTACATTACTTGACTTGGATCTTTGGACAATGGACTTAAGATTTTAAGGCCTTTAAGTATGGACAGTATAGGCCTTCATTCGTCTGGGCTGTATTTTTGGCATGAAACTTTAGTTTTTTTTTTTCTTTCTTTTTTGATGACAACACCCATGTATATTTTGTTTTAATGTTAAGATTTATAACATATTCTGATATATTTTTTGTTGATACAATGCAACTTATTCTACAATTAGAAAAGGAAAAGAGAATCCAATAAAAATGGAACAAGATAATGACAGATTTTTAAGTAAAATGTAAAATTTTCTTGTCCAACAAACAGTAAAATGTATTTAGTAAACCGAAGAGATTGATCGATATATAATTTTTATACGAAAAAAAAACTATAAATAGAAATGGTCTCCTAAACAACATTTTTTCATTTAACCAAAAACCAACATTTTTTCATGTTACATGTCTCCAAAATCCGGTTATAATGAATTGTTGGTTTAATAATTAATATTCTCGTTTAGTATTTTGGTCAAGTAGTTTGTATTTAACACTCTCTTGGTTCTGTTACAAACTTACAATCCTAAAGTTGAAATTAATAAGATCATGTGGATAATTCTCGTCGTTCAAACACATTCATCTTTGGATCATTGCGGAGACCACACAGATGCTAATTGTGTTTTCAGTTTCAAGCCTTTTCAAATTCATCGATGTTTCTCTCCTTGAAGAGGTTATAGAGGTCACAAGCTCATATGGTTATTCAAGTCGAAGATGGAATACTTTCATCTGGAGGGATTATGATTAAAAGTGATATACTCGGATATGTTGAATTGTAGGTTTAATGATTTACACTCTGGAGTAGTAGTTCATATTTAAGCTTCGATACTTTTTTCATTCTAACTCGAAGTGAAGAAAACAATTCCCATATTTTTTCTCTTCAGTCTGCTACAATCCTAAAGTTGAAATTCCATGTGAAATGAGAAAACGTTAGCATATTGGCATAGAAAGTCAAAACGTTAGATGACCACCTCAATTTAATGTTTAATGTTATAAACGTTATAAGTAGCATATTGGAGTAGTTTATATTTAAATGAAAATTTAAAACTTATGAATGAATTAAAAAGTAGAAATTTTGCAAATTACCGAGGCTCGGTTTTGCTTGGGACAACGTGAATTTAGTCCATCTTTGTCTTCTATTCTTTTATTGAAATGATAAATTTTATTCTTCGATTGTACTCATTTCTTCTTTCCCAACTCCGAGAAAGAAAAACGTGGCCTGTTTCGGACAAGGCATGCTCAATTCCTCTTTTATTGGCCATTGAAACTAGGGTTCTTCTGTGAAAATGTACTTATAAGTTATAACACTCAAAAAGCCAACTGAATAATGTATTTTAATTACCGATTCTTGAGACCTTCCCTCGATTCCCATAATGCAATAAAAATCAGACTCATTAAAGTGATGAGTTTTCGCAGAGTCCCATGCACATGGTTGCAACAAATGAAGCTTCTCAAGTTCTTATACTAGTGACTAGACTTAGTTCATATACTTCTTGATTCTTAAGTTCTTATACTTCTTAAGTTCTTCAGACAGCACCATCACACACACAAGTTCTTATACCCTAGCCACCTCTTTCTTGATTCTTATTTTTCTTAACCCTAAGTTTTTTGTTTGTCTCACAAGAAAACTCTACCTTTTATGACTGCTAAAAGAAGGTTCAAAACCTGAAATGAAGACTACATCTTTCATTCATAATAATTAAAGATTTCATCAAAAGAGTCCCAAATTATGGTACCCGGTGAAGACAAATCCGATAAACCCCTAAAATGTTATAAGAACAATAAACATAAGATGCTACAAACAGTGAAACTAACAGACACAAAAGATAACACATAAGAGATTATCAAAAAACAAACACAAACAAAGATCTCTCTTACAAGCCCAAATGAACGAACCGGATTCCTCTTCGCCGGAACTTGGTGAAAAAACATGTTAGTTTTTACTCTGTTTTCAACTTGAACCCAACTCATCTGAGCTCCCTGAAGGGCACCTGATCATCCTCAATATGTTAACCGCTTCTCCCATATGTGGTCTACTTGATGGAACCTGAGATGTGCAAATAAGCCCTAGCTTTATCACTGCAACTGCTTCTTCTACCGGAAACTTCCCTTGCAGCCTCGGATCGATACATTCATCTGCTCTTCCGTCTTCAAGAGCTTCTCTCACCATATCACACAGAACCACAACATCATCTTCCAGATACTCCACAGGCTTTTTCCCTGTAACCACTTCAAGAACCAACACTCCAAATCCATAAACATCACATTTCTCTGTAATTTTCACGGTTCTACAGGCAAACTCTGGAGCCATGTATCCCAAAGCACTCTGTATTTTGCTGCTTAACACATACCTGTCTAGCATTGGTAACAGCCTAGCTAATCCGTAATCTCCAACTTTAGGCTCACCAGAGCTGTCTAGCAATATGTTGCTTGATTTGATGTTGTAGTGGATGATGTTTGATTGGTGCAGGTAGGCTAAGCATTTCGCTGTACCGAGGATGACATTGAACCGATCATTCCAAGAAAGCGAACTACTACCTCCTGGTGACTCGTGTAAGTGTTTATATAAACTCCCACCAGAGAGGAACTCATAGATAAGAAGCTGAAGAGATGTTGTCCAGTAATAACCTTCGAGCTTAACCAGATTTGAATGCCTGAGTTTCCCGAGTTTCTTGACCTCTCTTTCGAATTCTTCCTGAGACTTGACAAGACTTGAGACAGTGAGCTTCTTGATAGCCACAGGATACCCATCTCTGATAACTGTTCTGTACACTGCTCCAAACCCGCCTCGACCAAGCTCACAGTCCTTGTTAAGCAGAGCATGTGTTCCCGTGCTGAAATCGGGTTCACCAGAGAACATCACGAGCTTCCCTGAGTTGCTATCAGTGGTGGGAGATCGGCTAAAGTCATCTCCGCCCGAGAACGTGAGTGGTACAGCTGATCTTGAAACTGTTGATGCACGCACTCTCAAATTAAGGACTGTGATGGCTATAACACCAACCACAATGGCTGCAGCAGCACTAATGGCTATTAAAGAAGATATACTAAGGAGTATCCTTTTGTGCCCAGCACCAGGAGGCACTAATTCACCCAAATAAGGATCGATCGTTGCATTAGGATTCAAGACAATCGGTTTAGGGGAGACAGCAGGACAAGACTTATTGACAACAGCACCGCAAATTCCCGGGTTTCCTGATACTGAATTAGGGGATAGACCATTGAAGATACCACCTGCTGGTAATTCTCCAAAGATGTGGTTATGAGATATGTTGAAGGTGCGAAGATAACCGAGATTAGCCAACTGTTTAGGAAGGGTTCCTGTCAGGTTATTGAACGATAAGTCCACTTCTTGGAGGTTTGTAAGTTTTGCAAGTTCTGGTGGAATTGAGCCTAGCAGCTTGTTATGTGACAAGATCCTGAAGAAAGAAACATGAAACAGAACACGGTTAAGACATAATCTTCACTTGGAAAACCTGAAACCTTTAACTGAATAACTTGATGAAAAACAACTTACAAAGACCGAAGGGAACTGCAGTTCTTGATGGAAGATGGAATATTTCCCTCTAACATGTTATTTTCCAGTCTCAACTCCTCCAAAGAAACAGCTCCACCTGTTTCTCGAGGAACCGTTCCATTAAGCTGATTGTGACTCAAGTCAAGGACGCTCAAGTGCTTTAGTTCCCCAATGGTACCGGGGATAGGGCCAGTAAGAGAGTTTCTGGACAGCTTCAAACCCTGCAAGTCTCTAAGATCTCCTAGACCAGCTCCAATCTCACCAGAGAAAGAATTGCTTGAGAAATCCAACACCTGGATCTTTTTGATACCTCCGATGGAGTTATCATTCTTCAATGCAGAAACTTCACTAGAACCATCTTGAAATATCCACATGGGAAGCTTTCCGGTAAGTGAATTCCTACTAAAATCCAAGGCCAAGAGGTTGATACAGTTGGCTGTTGCGTCGGGCAAACTACCAATAAACTCATTCCCAGAAAAGTTGAGAACTTTCAGAGCTAGAAGGTTGCCTATGGAGTCTGGAACCTGCCCTGAAAACATATTCATGGAAAGATCCAAAGTCTCAAGACTCCTCATTTCTCCAATCCACTTTGGAACTTCACCTTTAAACAAATTCTTTCCCAAGTTCAGATAATAACACAAACTGAGCTGCTGAAATGTATCTGGTAAGCCCCCTGATAGAGAATTTTCACTAAGATCAATAGTCTTCAACAGCAAACAGCTCCCAATTTCGCTAGGAATAGAACCAGATAACCGGTTTCGACTCAAATCAAGGGCACGCAAGTTGTTCAATTTATCAATCTTTTCAGGAAACTCTCCCTCTAACTCATTCCTCGACAAATCAAGCGATCTAAGAGTGTTCAAAGACCAAATCCCCAAAGGCATAGAACCAGAAAAACTATTAGAAGACAAGTTCAAAGCAGCAAGAGACGAACACGAGCTTATACTAACCGGTATCTTTCCGGTTAACTTGTTCTTCGCCAGAGACAAAACTCTTAATGACCCACATTGCCTGAAAAACCCATCAGGAAGTGAACCAGACAGCCCATTGCTGCTCAAGTCGACAACTTTAAGGTTAACAAGGCTCAGCAGCAAATTAGGGCTAACGATTCCCGTGAGATTGTTGTTGGAAAGAGAGAGCTTATGAAGAAACTGAAGCTGAAGTAGCCCACGACCAATTCGACCAGACAGAGAGAAGCCATCTAGGGTTAGCTCAGTGACTCGATTCGTTCGTGGATGGCATTTGACTCCGTTCCAACTACAAGGACTGTAGTCATCTTCATTCCAAGAAGCTAACTTTAGCTCCGGATCTCGTAAATCAGCTTTGAAGACAATGAGCCCCAAAACGTCGTCGTTTAAAGGCGGGTCTAGAGATCTCACCGGAGCCACCACCGACACCAACAAGACTGAAAAAATCAGCACTTCATACATCTTCCTCGACCTACTTCTTCCTTCTACAGATTTTAGTTGCGGAAGAACTCCATTTTTTTTTAGTTCCTAGAGCTGAAATTAGAAAGAAAAAATTGGTGAGCAGAAAAAAAAAACGTACAGCTGAAAATAAAATAAAAAATTTGTTCGCTTTCTGGTGTTAGATTGAGTTCAACAAAAGAACAAAAATCCAGCACAACGGCTACATTTTCTACCAATGGAAGTAAAAAACAAAAACAAGATGAAAAATCATGTAAACTAGGACTAGAGATATGAATACTAAGTAGCTATAATTTACAGGAAGTAAAAGAAATTTGAAATCCTCAAGAGTATAAGTTGAAGTACACGAGGTTCAAATGTTGAGTAAAACCAGCAATTTTGAGCTTTTATAAAGTGATTTGTAGAAGAATAAGAAAACGAGCTTGTGGAAAGTTTCGATCTGGGAATGAGAAAAGTAATGAGCAAATTCTTACTTGAACAAAATTCTCTCTGGTGAGCTTTTAACGACGAAAAATGATTGCAGCTCAGGCGAAACTCCACCGGTGAGGACACGAGCTTCTTCTTTGTAGGTTTGTAGCTTTGAAGAAGAGTGAATTAGCGAAGAAAAAGAGAAGCCAATAAAGAAGAAAAGAAAGCACAGTGAGAGAGAAAAGGGAAGGCTGAGTAATTAAAAGCTGCCTTTATCAACGGGCTGGAAAGAAGAGAGTGGACCCCAGTGAAGAAGGACGTGGGGCCCGAGGAAGGTGGGTGGACTCATTTAACTCGAAAGCGACACGTGGATTAATATAGTTGGCTTTGAGAAATCCGACTTGGCAGACACGTGGCTTTTTTCTTCTTTTTTTAGCCTTTGTTATCGGTTCAGAAGTGGGAAAATGAATAAATGATTGGCCAACTCATAAAGAAAGTAACAAAAACTGAAATTACTAAATTATCCTTCCGAAACAATATAAACTTTTCTTCAGTGGGTTAATATGCTCTTCTCTTCTCTGTTTGATTTAATTAGTTAAAAATAATCTTTCACAAAAATTGGAAAGAGTTTGGAATGTGGTTGGTTCTGTTATTCTTATGCGGAGAGTGGGCATTTTGGGTAATATGCAGGAAGAGACAGTGGTAAAGTGGTCACAATAGATTTTGTTTTTATTTATAATTTTCATTTTTATGACTTATTTTGTTTTTGAATAAAGAACACTAAAGTAAGTTTGGTGAGGTTGATGACCTGGAAAAAACTATTTTTGTGGTGTTAGAAAATCACTTGTTCATTAATAATTGCAACGATAATATTATACATTTATTAACAACGTCCTGGACACAAAAATGCAGGGAACAATGTAAAGTAAACGATGAATAAAACTAAATGATGGATCTTGATATTTTCTTAGAAATTATATGAGTTTTTCAAAGTAGATCATAAACCTAAGGATTTTGGTTGACTTGGAGGAGCGACAGATGTGAATTTGGGATCTTCTGTTTGTGCAAGGAATCATTCATTCTGTGAACTTTTTACAGATAGAATTGCGGTTGAATAACTAAGTGTCAAACACTTGTTGCCACAAAATGAAACACTTAAAAAAACAAATAAGAGAATCGTAATGATAAAAATAATATCATCTGTTAAGTATGGACTTGGAATTTTTTTATTGTTGTCTTCTCGTGTGAGATTTGGTGGTCCGCTTCAAGACATTTTTACCAGACTTGGGTCTCTCTCCATACCTATGTTTTAATTTAGTATATTCCTTTTGACAGTAAAATTAATTATTTTTAAAAAATGAAAAAAAAATGAAAAAGAACTCTTTTCCCTATGAAGAGAAAACAACCCTTCATGGAAGATTTTGGAATTTACCATTTGTTTTCTATTTACATTTTCACAAGAAGGCCTTTTTAATGTAATTTAAAATTTGAAGTATAGGTCAAATTCATAGTGTTTCGAGAGCTTTGAAGGAATTTTTTGGGCAGTGTGCGCCGGATGTAGAGAATTCACATTTACTCTTCTTCACTTTCCATCTCGCTCTATTATTTACTCTTTATTTGTTTTATAGTTGGAGTATTATTTATTTCCACATTTAATTTTTACTCGAAACTTCTGCTGTCATAACAGGATTGGCATTTAGGACCAACCATTAAAAGATAAATTTTACTTTCCGCTGTTCTGCAAAATTATTTTGTCTGCAATTTCCAATTTTTCTTGATTGTTTTATTTTAACTTTTTTTTTTTCTATTCCATTAATTTTGGATAAGATGGGTCCAAGTCCAACCCTCCCATTAAAGCCCATCAAGTATTTAAGATTATTTAATGGGCTCAGCCGATACAATAAGGCTCAGGGCTTCTTGAATGCACAAATCAAACGGGTGTGAGTGACGGTTGATGACTCCTATCGGCCCGAGCTCATAGTTTTACTTGGGGGCAATGCAATATGTTTTTAATCTTCGAACAAATTGTACTATTTTTAAGACGAAATATACATTATACACTCTTCATTTTCGAATACCATTTCTCCAGAGTTATGGTTGATCACTGGATGGGACTATCGAATCTCCTTTGCTGATCTCCAAGATTATGAAAGTGTATGTCCGTAGAAGCATTATGCTTCTCGATTAATTGATAAAATCAAATGCCAATATCTATCATAGAAAGAAAAAAAGAGTGTGTCAAATTTTTTGCTAATATTTTAAGAAAACTAAGTATGTGTCAAATTAAATTCTCTTCTTTTTAGGTATTCAATTGTTACAACGTTATTTTTGATCCGGCAATTATTTCAACATTGAAATCCCAGTCTTCGCCTAGACTTCCAAGATCTTGAAAACTATGACTTAGTCAATGTGACTGCTTCTTCTTCTACCGTGTTTATCAAACAAAACACTCACCGTCGAAAAAGGTTAATCAATTGTCGGAGGATAGAAAACATATACACGATCCCATGTAAAAACATAATCTCACCTTCATTAACCAAATGAAAAAAATAACAACCTACTCCATGTTTTCTTCTCACATCGATCAACCATCTAGAAATCAAATACAAACGTGTATGTCATGGAGAAAAGTTTAGTTGAATTAATCTATGTGTACAACAACAAAAAAAAAGTTGAGACGAAACTGATTATATGATTGGAGATTATATTACGTACTGACGTACGTCGCGTTCAGAAATATTTAATAATCTTTCGAAAAAGATGGAATCAACATAGGATCCAACCTTTATTTACGTGTCCCTCTCTTTCTCTATAATATACTTTCGTGTGTGTGTCTAATGTGTTTGTTCATAGATCTTTTTAGTTATAGTTACAAATAGAGTGTGGCACAGAAAGCGGATGAGACACAAGCCGTGAGACAAGTGACACAGAAAGATTTTAAAACCAATGAATCAAAATCAAAAGAGATAGTTTCATTTCTTTCTCTGTCACTTGTCTCACCCTCATGTCTCACTCGATTTTTGTCCCTTTGTTCACTATTTTGTGTTTTTGTAACCAGAACACGACACTTACCCCTACTTATATAGGGACATTTTTTTATGTATTGTTCCCTTTATATTACTTTTCGCACTACAAAGAAATGGCAAATTAAAGATTAGAAAAGGACCAATTCGTCGAGTTGTACTTTGTACACATATAGAATATGGATGCTATTTGAGATGTTTAAGCCTTTGCGTAAAAGGTAATGAACAGTGTCTATAAGCATTTTCTCCTATTTTCCTGGGCCTGTCTAAGCAATCAAACATCCTAACCCTACTTGGTATGTATAAATCTCTAGATATATCTATAAATCTCTAGATATATCTATAAATCTCCATGAATATACCCATATATGTATATACGTGTGGATTCGGCTACCTCTGAGTAATACGACACCGTATTTCAAAGAAAAAGATTGTGAGTTGGAAAAATTAAAGAGTTGAGACTCTAAGGGGAGAGATGCTTAATCGAGCAAGAGTGTAATTGCAATATGAATAATATACACTATATGTATAGTACAGACACTCATTATAGAAGAGGACAGAACATATATATATGTTTTTCGACGAGAGTTTTGTTTTCGTGATTTAATCTAGGTTTTTCACTCTACAAACCTAATGATTAACTCATGGCCTTAGTCCTATAGTAATGTAAACTCAAGCTAGATTCGAACATCCATCGAAGATAGAGAAATGCTCGTTTTCGCTGTACCCGAAATCGCTGCCAGCTCCGAACACACTGAGATCCGGAGAACTCAATTCTCTGATAGATGCACTAGCTTCCCCACAGACGTAAATGGCCTGATGATGATGATGATGATCCTCTTCGAACACCATTTCTGGCCACACCAGTGATAAGTCGACGTCATTCTCAGTGGACGAACCATGATGATGATTCTCTTCCTCCTCCTTCATCGAGGTCGTCAAACTAGGACTCTTGTGCTCATCCGAATCCACGATGATCTCATCATGATGATCACAATTCTTGACCTTAGGTGTTTCTGTGTTGGTCTTACACGTGTGGTTTCCGATGTATGTGATGTTGAACATCCTAGGTTCGAGCTCCACCTTCTGGACTTGCTTTGTTGCCTTGCACCCTTGAGTATGCTTGTGTGTGCACCTAAAGTAACTTCTGCAAAACATTAGTGAAAAAAATAGAAAAATGTTAGGCCAAAATTAATATTCAACAACCAATTAAATTCAGACCATATTGATGGCGGTCCGTGTCTAATAATGCCAAGTAACATGTCGCATATGAATATGAATATATAGGGGTAAAAAGGACCTTGGGAATTTGGCATTAAGAATCTCCTTTTGTCCATATTTCCTCCAAGAAAATGCGTCGTCAAATCGAGTCGACTCTATAGTCCAAGTCACCGATCTCTTCCTGCTCATAATATTAATGTAAATTGATAAATCATTTGTCTCTTTGCCTACTAATTAATGATTTTTTGCTACCAAAGCTAAATGTCTTGTTTGTTTGTGACCAACCACAAGAGTGAACCCTAGTTGATTGTTTTTTCTTTTCTTTACGAGTATGAATATCTAAATCGCTAGATTAATGGTATGATCGGTCTAATAGAATCACGAAGAATTGATGATATTAAAATCTCTCTATTAATATTGTAAATAATTAACTAAGAGAGAAAGAGACAGGAAAAGGTTAAACTTACTTTCTCTTGTAGCATCCTCTTTTACCCTTAACGGGTCCCAATCTTTTCCGACTATCGCCGGAATCTTCAAACTTGCCGTCGTTATCGCATGAAGCATTTTGAGATCCCTCAACGGCGGCGAGAGAGGAGGAGGAGGAGATGGGTTCAAAGGAATCAAGAACAGAGATGGAGTTATTGAAAGACCCTAAGACTTTAGCCACGAGATCCACCGCTGGACCAAGACCCGACTCGGGCTGAGAGAGGAGTTGCTGAAGCTCAGTGGTTAACTTGTGTCCTTCAACGAGTTGGTCCATAACTTTAAGCTTCTTTGCTTTATTAGTAATATCCATTTGTTGATTTTTTTTAGGGAGTTTTTGGTGTGTGTGGGGGTTTTTGCTTTCCTATTTGGTGTGGTGATATGATTAAATGAAAGAAGAGAAGTGTGTGTAAAATATTAGGTGGAGAGAAAGATTTGTAACAATGAGCTCTTTTTGTTTTGTTGGGTTTCGTTGATTTTTTTGGTTTGGAGAGAGGAAGCTGTGAGGAAAGGCTAATGAAGATAGATGGAAAAAGATAGTGAGGGGATGAACTTATCCACCCTTTTTATTTTGCTTAGGGGAGCTTCGTGACGTAGCTCGATGACGTGTGAGGTGATGATGTCATTTATTCTCCTCAATGAGAAAGAAATATAGAATTTTGCTGAAATCCAACTTAGGGTCACTCATTATTTTCTATAACCAGATAATTTCTTGGAAAGAAATTGAAATTAATAAAAATAATCATGGAAAACTACTTGTAAATTATATATTAGTCGATTTATCAAAAATTTCTCTTTTTCAACATATTAGATGTTTTCAATAATATAATTTAGGATTTTATCTTTAAGTATTTTTGAATGTATGTATAAATATACATACAATGCACACATAGGCATATTCAAAAGTTATAAATGTTTTCTATCTTCAAATGGATCAAAGATTCAAAGTATAATGAAGATAGTAATAAAACTCATCAAGTTTGTGTAGGCAACTATTATGTCTACATATAGTATATATACATACAATGCACACATAGACATTCGAAAGTTATAAATGTGTTCTATCTTCAAAAGGATCAAAGATTCAAAGTATAATATAATGAAGACTCATCAAGTTGTGTAGACAATTATAATGTCTTATATATGGTCCAAAAAACCATTCAATAAGGGGTGGGGGACAATAGATAGTTACGAGCCTATGCCAATTGATCAATATGAGTTATTGTTTCTGCATGTTAGGGTTGTGCTCTACTAACTGGAAATTTATGTCATAATTAATTCATATTCATATGTATATATAACAAAATATTTATAGTGTTCTGACATCTTTATTCAAATCAATCGATCATATTCAAAATAATTGATCTTTAATGAAACAAAACCTCAGATTGTGGAGGTGGTGAAAACGGTGCGATCGAAATCGTATAAGTCATAAATGAGGCAGAAGCCGCTGCGGTGGTAATGAACAAATGTGAATAAATGATTTATGCAACTAGAGTGATAAAAATAATCATTCTTGATTTAAGAATGATTATTTTTATCACTCTAGTTGCATAAATCATTTATTCACATTTATCACCCTGGTTTATATAGTTCAATTTTCGTATTTATAGAATAGTGTATGAATGAAATATGTACAGTTGATTGTGATGTGCAAAAAGAGTTAGTATGACAAAAGGGCTGAGTGGGTATCGTATAAATGGTACCAATAATTGGACAACCGTAAACATTATAAAGTTATTTTATGCGATCAAATTAAAAGGGGAAAAAAGGAAAAAAATGGGAAGCTTCGTAGATCATATCTACAATGAGAAAGTTCTGACTGAGAAAAGAATAAATCTTTGTTCGAGAACAGACAGAAAAGTGAGAAAAAGACTTTAAAAGGAAATTCAATGGAAAATGCAATTTTTTTTAAAAAAAACTTTACTTGTTAAAGCTGAATTGCTTAAAATTTTTACAACGTTGAGGCAAAGAAACGGAAGTTTCTTCCATGACTCACTTTCTCCCTTATATTCGATATCTCTCCCGAATAAATAATTAATTCATAACATATATTATCTGCATTATAAAAAATACATTTAGTAAGCTTTTTAACAAATATATATATATATATATATATATGCGGTTTTAACTGTTTTTGCAGTTTGAGAAATCCTTAAATAAACGTTTTTTATTTATTTTTATTGGGTAGAAAACATGAGCTAATGAAAATTCTAACTACTTTTAATTTCTTGAAATCCATATCAATCATTAAAAGTTCCTTGTTTTTTTTTTCAACTAACGATGACATAATGGGCATTATTGTAATGAGGGGAGGTTGAATATACTCCCAAAAATTGAATGTATATCTTCAAGCCACTTGACATGTACGGACCCGGGAAAATACAATCGGCTTTGTGTTTGGTTTGTTTTAAACAAGTTGGCCACTTTTGCAGCCCTTGAACAGGTAACGTTAGTTGGGAGTTACGGGACCATGTCAGGGTCTAATTAAAGAATGATGTGTACATTAATTAGGACTTCTATACGATCATATGATATCTTTTGTTTGCATAATGTTTTTTAAGAGGCTGAATATCTCAATTAGACTTCTGTTGATTACATGAGATTTGACATTTGATTAATATTCGATTGTTCTTGATTAAGGAGACTCTTGCAATGTTGCCTTTTTTCAGTTAAGAGGATCATTGTGCAATTAGAAACATGATTTTTTATTTCTTTTGACTTTTCCCATCTCATTTCTTAAAAACGGCATGTTTCTCAAGTGAGTATGTACAACGGTATGAAGTGTGAAAATTTTCAAAACGGCACATTGTTTAGGTGTGTATGTGTATAATGGCATGAAGTGTGAAAACTATGTCTTCTTCTTTGCTCTGAATTCGAAAACGAATCGTTGATTTGATTATAGCCATTTCGTTACAGAGAGATCGAAAGCAGAAATGGCAGGAGAAACAACGATGTAAAATTGAAACATAAACAAGATAAGATTTTAATGGTTATGTCCGAGGATTGGTTGGAGCAATTCCGAGGCCGTCTCTATTATTTGAGGTTTCGTTTCACTCTGTTATTCAACCTCTTTCAGTATGTACTAGTTTCAGCGTATTTACTGGTTAAAGTTTGAAATTTTAATTTTTTTTGTTTGTCTCAGTGTGAGCTCATGAAAGTTTCTTGTCGATTGTGCTGTGTTCTCGTCTCTATGATGATAATGGATGCAATAGGAGACAAATCATTACCATTATTTACAGCTAAATCGGAGCATTGAATAAGAAGCGGTATACTTCAAGTTTCATAGAATAAAATTTACTTGATTCTTCACTCAAACTCGCACTAACAGTAGAAACTTGTAACATTGGGTTTACTGATGTCTCAGTGTGGATACATCATTTAGGAGCAGATTTTATGTTCATATGATCTGGACTTTGTTTCTATGTAGGTGCTGATTTATTTTTTTCAGAAAAATCAGACCTTTTCATTGATCTTTGTTACTTTGAGGGAGCACACATCGCTTGGGTTTGCTTTGTTTTGTGCTGAATATATGATTTATCTGGATGGAATTTGATGGAATGCTTATGTTTCAAAATCTCAAGAACTCTTTTTTGTTTTGGTTTTGTAGTTTCATGATTACTTGTTTTTCCAACTTAGGAGGGAAATTTAGCTCTGTCTCTACTTTCTTCAGATGTAACCTGCATTATGTATAAGTAAACGACCAGCACAACTTCTGTAGAAAACCAATTTATCTATTCAATCTATTGATTTATCACCCGTAGAAAAACAATTCATGTAATCTAATCACTCACAAAAAAAAATGAAACAATGTATACACTGTTTTGTATCGCAGGTAAAGTCTTGAAGTATGGGGGAAAGATTGAGCAAGCTTGCAAAAATGCTTATCTGTATGCTTGTCATCAACCTTTCTTGCCGAAGAATAATACATCAGAGAGTGATCCAGATGAGTTGATGGGAGAACGCAGCGGTGATACTATGTGGTAATGCATTGGTGAAGCTATTGGAGAACGTATTTGTGAACCCATCATGTAATGCAGTGGAGAACCAACGGGAGTATGAATTGGTGAAGTGAGAGGTGACCGTATAGGTGAATTTGGCGTTTGATATAACGCATGGCGTAAACCCACAATTTCAGAAGACTCCGTTGTGCTGTAGATATGAGGATATGGTTCAGAGGTTAGTCCTGACTTCTCATTCTCTTTCTGGAAATGGTCTTCTAATATCTCTTCTTCAGCGTCACTATCTAGTTCTGCCATTTTACTTAGAGATTCATGGCCCTCCGAAGATACCCTTGAACCAAATTGTGATATATCTTCTTCGGCCTCACCTTGTTTAAAGGTCTGCCTTAGATTCTCTTGCTTATCTTGAAACATCTTCAAATGAAATGAAATCCTCTCTTGCTCAAGTGTCTCATCAAGATCGAGCCTGAATATATCATCCCTTAGTTCAAGTGTCTTGTCCAATTCCACTTTTTCGTTTTCGTACTTCTCCAAATGCAGTGGTGGTTCATTTTCTGCCACTACGCCTAGTTTTAGCTCTTTGGTTTCATAATCATCCACCAGCCAAGGCTCGTCCCCATGAGTTACAGCTCTTTCTTTTGAACTTCCACGGTCATTAAAGGAACCCCTTGAACTAGATTCTGATCTTCCATCAGCATCCTCATATGGTTCAAGCATTGTCTCTACCTCATACCCATGGTGAAGAAATGTTAAAGCTCTCCCTGAACCTGAGGTCCATTCAAATGTCTCATCCAGTTTCATTGATTCATTTCCGCACTCCTCCAAGTGCAGTGGTACCGTATCTTTTGCGATTTCGCCTACTTGTAGCGCTTCCATTCTGCCATCAGTTTCCACCTGGGGCTCCTCCTTATGCAACATCTCATTTTCTTTTGAAATTTCATGGTCATTTAAGGAACCCCCTGAACTCGATTCTGATCTTCCATCAGCATCGTCATCTGGTTCAAGCATTGTCCCTTGCCCATGCTCAAGCAGTCGAAATGTTGGAGCTCGTTCTGAAGTCCATTCAAATGTCTCTTTCAATTTCATTGATTCATTTTCACCCTTCTCCAAGTGCAGAGATATCCCATGTTTTACTATTTCGCTTATTTGTACCGCTTCAGTTCTACTATCATTAACCAGCCGAGGATCCTCCTCATGAAGCACATCTCTCACATTTGAACTTTCATGGTTATTGAAGGAACCCGTTGAACTGGGTATTGATCTTCTATTAGTATTTTCTTCAGGCACTGTCCCTAGTTCATACTCATGCAGACGAAATGTTGGAGCTCTTTCTGAAGTCCATTCAAATGGATTGCTTTTATATTCCTCCAACTTCAACCTGTCTCCGTCTACCATTGTCTCTGCCCATGTTTTTTCACTTGTATATTTGCTTCCTTCCAGATAAACTGGTTCTACTTTTCCACAGGAATTTTCCATGTTCTCGTTTTGAGGCTCCATTTGATGAGATACCGATCTCTCTTCACCTGTATCGCTTATGATTGTTTCACCTGCTTTCTCAACAGAAACAACAGGTACATCTCTGAACATCGTGCCTAGCTCAAGCGTTTCATTTGTCTCGTATGTTAACTCTTGTAAATCAGACCTTACTATGTCAAAAATGGTGTCATTCAACGCTTGTCTTTCGCTTGAGCTCCCATAATCATACTGGGACTGCTCTGGTATAGCATCTTGAAACTCAAGAAACACGGCTGTCTCTTCTGAACTTCCATGGTTATTGAAGGAATCCTTTGAACTGGATTCTGATCTTCCATCAGCATCCTCGTCTGGTTCAAATATTGTCCCTAGCCCATTATCATGCATGCAAAATGTTGGAGCTCTTTCTGAAGTCCATTCAAATCGTCTGCTATAATTCTCATAGTTGCTTTCATATTCCTCCAAATGCAACCCCGCTCTATCTCCCATTGTCTCTTCCCATGTTCTTGCTCCTGCATACCCACTTTCTTCCAGATAAACTGGTTCTAGTGTTCCATAGGAGTTTTCTACATTGTCGGTTGGAGAATCCATTTGACAAGATACCAATCTCGCTTCACTTGTCTTGTCTTCTATGATTGTTTCAAATGTTTCACTTGCCTTCTCGAGAGAAACAACAGATCCATCTTCGCCCACCTTGCCCGGCTCAAGAGTTTCATTTGTTTCGTTTCTAGAATCCTCTAACTCATACCTGACTCTGTCACTAATGGTCTTACCCAACTCTTGTCTTTCGCTTAAATTCTCATACTTATAATTGGACTGCTCCTCATAAATTCTGGATTTTGTGACTGTAGTCTCACCTGATTGGTCAAGATTTCCTATAAACCTATGGTTCTCGTTCACCAAAGATTTCAGGGTAGACTGTGGTTTAGCTGACATTGCGTAAGAAAATGTGTTTGATATGTTCTCCGTATCTTCATTGACTGCTGTATCCTCGAATGTTTCACCATAGCTTGAGCTGCTGTCACAGATAGAATCTCCAATGTACCGAGATTTCTCCAAATGCAACCCCTGTTTGTCTCCCATGATCTCTTCCCATGTACTTTCACCTCCATATTCTTTATTATCTTGAGTCTCCTCCCAATCAAGCTCGTGAGTGTCTTTGGTATTGTCAGACGGTACCACACTATGAGATACCAGTCTCTCTGCAACTCTCTCAGCTTCTTCACTTGATTCACTCATCCTTTCGTTCTTGTATACTGGAACCTCCAAGGACTCACCTGATCCTTTTTCAACTATCTCTTCTGGCTTAATAATTTCATTCTTCTCATATTTAGACCCCTCTAAATCACACCAGAATCTTTCACAAATGTTGTTATCCATCTCGGTTGACTTTTCTGAATGAGCTTCCTGAGATTGCTCTAAATGAATTTTTGAAGTCTCTCCGACAGTTTTGCTTGATGCAGGTTGTTGCTCCATTAACATGTGGTTCACCAAAGGTTTCAGATAAGTTTGTGATGCCTCCAATTTCGAATCTAAGAATTTGCTGGATATTTTCCGTATGTCTTCTTTAATCTCCTTATCCTCAAATGTTTCCCGACTCTGCCTTAAGATAACAACATCTTTGCTTTTGCAGGTTGCACCTCCAAAATCGTCGTCTAAACATGGCAGATGACTTTCATTGGGATAAATCTCTTCATGACCTTCTGAAGCTAAATCCTGATGATTAGTAACAGGCTCATCAACAAAACCCATGCCAGAATCCACAAAGCTAGGTGAATCCATGATATTATCTGCTTTCTCTCTAATAGAGAACTTAAGTACACCGGAACAACTGCCACATTTCACTTGATATCTGTTATGTTTTCCGTGGGGAGACACCTGAGGAAGCTGGAGAAGTTCCAAGCAAAAGGAACAAGTTGCAAAAGGTGCACCGCCCGCTGTAGGAAGAATATGACGCTTAATCACCGGATTTCTCTCCCTGACATTCCAGTTTTTGTCCCTTAGATAACGCTTCTCACTGCTTGTTTCACTCTTAGAAATCCCTACGGAATGGTCAGAGTATGTGGAGCGATGTGGGTTTATAGCTGCTTGATAACGACGCTCAGAGTACACAGACTGCTGCTGGCTTGCAGAGCTACTGGATTCATAAATATTATGATACTGAAGATCATGCAGCTGAGATTGAGAAGACCAGTGATTGTACTTTCCATCAGATGTCTCACCTGGAAAATGAATTGGCGAAGCAACAGAAGGTTCTTGAAACCAGCCTTCACTTCCGTATTGCTTGAATTGGTTTGGTTGATGATGATAATAAGACTGCTCGGATGCAGAAACATGAGACCCGTGAAAAGGACCACTATAGCCATATTCATATGCAGGAGAAGGACTTGCAGGATAGAAAGGAACCCGAGGTGGATCTTCGTATCTCCCCTCATGTTGTGTCCACTGCGAGGCATTGCTGCGTGAGTTATATGGAGAGCTTCTTTCTGAAGCAAACGCATCAGAATCACCAGGACTCACACTGAACTCATCAGCCCTTCTCATCCATTCTCTGTGGATATCAGATGCCTCATGCTTGTAAACAGTTTCTGAATTATGATAACTCCTTTCAACAGAAGGTGATGCCCTTGAATTGTACTCCCGGTGATTACTCCTTGTTGGAGTTTTACTACCACCTTCTGCAGATTCTAACTCAGTACTTGAACTGAGGTTTTGAGAAGAAAGGAGAGCCTCAGGAATAGTGTTACCATTGCCTTTCAGTTTCCAACGGTTTGCTGCATTCAAAGAAAGAAACACACAAAAAAAAAAACAAACTTACGATGTTACAAGGTTGGTTACTTGTAAATATGAGTAAGACTAGGGATTTAAGATGGCTATGGTACCATGAAGAATCGAATCACATCCATCACATTTGTAGGAAGTCGCATCTAAAGGTTCCTGGAGAAGCATGCGGCACTTGGGACATCTCACGATTCTAGACTGAGAAGACAATCCGGGCACAGTTTTACTCCTCATGCCTCTAAACATATGCTTCAAGTCTTTACCACTTGCCAACTACGAAAAAAACAAAAAAAAGCACATCTTCAGCTCAAATCCAGAAAGACCAGAACCAAAGAACTAGTAATAGGAAGAATCTGAAGATCGAAGAGAAAGAGAGAGGAAGAAGATAAAGAGAAGAGAGAGGAGTCACCTTGGAACGGAAAATGGAGAGGAGCCTTGGTGAGGGTGAAGAATCCGAGAATGGTTCAAGAGTTTTCTTGGTAGAAGATTGGGATCTGCTCTGTTTCTTCTTCTTCATCATGGTTTGTTGATTGACTTATATTTGATGAATGATTCTTTTTTCCTTTTTTTCTTTCTGGGTTTGATTCTTTGTTGATGACCTTTCAAACAAGCAAGTTGGAGAAGATATTATTATATGACTTAAGATCAGGCACATGAACTAACATTAACAAATATATAAATATCAAAATAAGTAATGGTCAAGGTAATGGTTTTAACAGACTTTTATGTATTCGTTTACTTGTTTACTTATTTAATTTGTCTTCTTTCATTTTTATTTTCCAGGAAAATTTAGATCTGAGAGTTGCATTGAATTGTCACCATTGGATTGGGAAGTTGAGGTCCAGCTCCTAAGTCTTAACGATTTGGATTTTTGAAAAGTCAACTTTAGAGATCGCCAAGAACCAGCCCTTTATTGTTTCTTTTATTTTTGTGTTTTTTTTTATATAAAGAACGAATCACTCGGTTTCATGATTTAATCATAATTTTAAAAATAAAGAAATCAACGTGCATCTTAGTAATTTGGCAACATAAAAGCAAATGGTTATTGACAAAACCATTTTGAGTTTGAAAAATACGTTAAACTTTTCTTTACCGTGTTTGACTGTTTTGTTCAGGTTTTCAGATAGAAGAATAATAACACAGCAAAATAGAAATAAAATTTCAAGTGTAAATTTAATAAAGAATTAAATTAAACAAATATGCACAAGAAGAAATTCGTTTAGTGTTGGAAATATTAGAGCCATTTGATGTAAAAAAAACAATAAAAGACAAGCAGATGCATCTGCATAAAACAGCTCTAAAGAAGAATTAGAGCCATGGCTGCTATTAAAACCTTCATCACCAAACTCTTCTCCATCTCCAGTGTTTTTTTTTTTGTGATTTTTTCTGAGAACAAAACGTTAAAAAAGAAAGCATCAATCTTACCAAATCAGATCTGTAAGGGTAAAATACACCAACAAAGAAACAAAAACACTTACTTCATCCGCAAGTAACTTGTGGTTTTGACAAACCATGGAAAAAACCTAACTCTGTTCTGTTGAGGGTTTAAGAGTTTTATGGTTTTCTGAGAAAGAGATTTGCAGCTGCAGCTGTCTTCTTCTGAAGCTCTGAAGTTTCAGCACCAACAAGTTTATCCATTTGTCTCCCATCTTTAAGGAACACTACAGTTGGTGTAGCTTCCACATTCCATTCGTTACTAAACTCCTGTGTTTGTTTTCACCAATTCAATCTCAATTCCTAAAACATATTATCTATCTTCTCAAAACACACAAGTTTTTAGTTTACTTACAGCGAGCTCTTCAACATCAACGGTTACAAATATCATTGAAGGGTATCTAGAAGCAAGCTCTCTGAATACTGGTTCTATCTTTTTACAAGGTACACACCACGGCGCGCTGAAATTTACCACAAGCTGTTTTGATTGAATTGATCAATCAAGCTAAGTTACTCAGATAGAAAAAAACAGGAAGAATTGGTAAAAAGATCTGATAATTTGAAGAAGAAAGCTTACAATCTTGCCATTGTTATTAGCTTCTGTGATCTTTTCTTCCCATTTCTCGATTCTGTTTACTGGATGGACATTTCCTTTGGACCCGTGTTGGTTTCGGGTTTGAGTCTTGTTGTTGCTGCAGCAGCAGCAGCATATACATGACCATAACTGTAAACACATATATGGACACATTTTTTCATCTATGGCTAATGAAACAATGAATTGCTACAAGATGTTGTAGAATGTTTTATTGATTACCTTTCTACAACAAGGAGTTCTTGCACAACGATTTCCCATCAACTCTTAAACACAATCAAATCCAAATTTGCTTCTCATTGATTCACAATCACTCCTGAATCAAAACTTCATCAAACCAAACGAAAATCAAAACCCTTATTTTCTTTTAATGTCATAAAATTCGTGAAAACAGAGGAAATTCATAAGACCAATCTCATAAAAAATGTAAATTTGTGCTCTTGATCGAACTGGATCAAGGGATTAACCTCTAAATCCTTTCAACTTCAGGGGATTTGTGTTCTTACATTTACAACAGTTTTACCCTAAAGGCAAAAAGAGATTGAAAGATCACAATTTCCTGTGGAAGATTCAGAGAGAAAAACAAGAAGAATTCAGATAAGGAGGGAATCACAAGAACGTTCGATAAAAGCAATGAGGACGTATTCTTGGTTCTTCGATGGAAAACTATTATCTTCTTAACGATGAAGGTGGTTTTGATTAACCATAATAACTGATTGCTAATTTTCTAAAATAGAAATTGGTCAAAAGACAACATAGATATGATAGTCTCATACAGCCTTGGATTCTGTATTGGTTTCTTTTATGCTTAAACCGGGACGAACCGAAAAGACATAAACTTTACCCTCTTTCTAGCCAAAACAGGTTTATGTAGAACAAAAGTTGGCCTTCTCTGATTAATTACAAATCAGATATAGTAACATACTTTGAAATTTATTCTGCAAAAGTTTGAAAGTTAAGGGTTTTTGAACAGAGAGATTCACGGTGATGTTTTATATCTACTGAAGATGTAAGTTCGTGTGCGTGTATTGAAAGAACTGACTAAGAACTCTCTTTTTCGAGCTTTTCAATTTCTTCACGTTGCTTCCTTTCCTCTTCTTGAAGTTCTCTTTCGGCATCTTCTTCCTCTTCAATTCTGTCAAGATTGTCAAACTCTTTGGTTGCTGCCATTGCTTTTACCACAGGATCTCTTAACTCAGAGATTAAACCACCACCAACTCTGTACTCTTCTTCATCACCAATAAGGAATAAACGTTGATCAGGACCAGACGCCATTGGAATATCCACTGCCAGTAGCTTCATGTCATGCTGAGGAAAAACAGATATGAACATCAGAAATACACCAAAACTCGCATATACCATGATAGAGAAATGGAAGCACTGATACATTCAGACAGCGATATCTCTCACAGTAACATAAAAACAGAAACAGAGTCAAAGAAGCAAATGAAGAACAAAATAACCAACCGAAGCAAAGAATCAAATATAGAACCCTAGGTCTTGTTATAGAGAACCCCAAACCTCACCAAAATACTCAACACCCTATACATCATAAGCCTTTTCTATATATACTCGATGACTAACAAGCTGAAGTGGCATTGTTAATGAACTATTATCAAGCCCCTAAAAAATGTTTACATGCCTAAATTTAAGGTAACCTTGGAAAACTTTTCCAGAACAGATTACTAATAATCATAGTGATAATAATGTGATCAATCTAAGAAAAAGTGCTCTTTATGTAGAGGGAAAGTAGAGAATGAAAAAACCTGGCCTTTCTTCTTCTTGACTTCAACACTAACGAGGCCCTTTCTCTCAGAACCTTGAACAGGGAATAGGAGAAAGCAACGCTTGTTCCTAATTGTTGGCTTAAATTTTTTGAATGTTATGCCACCACCTGACATCACATAAGCACGCAAATCTGATCCTGCCAGAGGAGCACCCATAACTTCAAGAACATCAGCCGCTGTATTGAGCTTCCTCATAGTGATCCTATAAACTTTATCAGGATTTATACTGAACCTTGCACGAAGGTATAAACCCTAACAGAAAAATATAGATATTGCTATTAGCAACGATAACTCTATAACATAAAAGAGGAAGAATGTTCTGACAACAAACCAAAGTTAACATCCGTATTTGCGATTCTTAATAGAAAATTGGAAGGCTATATATAAAGATTAACAAAAAAATACACTTTGCTAAGGAAGATCACACTTAAATGATGTCATCAGCAATGCAAGATTGATTTAACCGAATTTTATACCTAAAGGATTGATTAACAATCAGAACGACCTACAGCTCTAGTCCTGGTTCCCCTCGAAGCTATCTCAATTTCACATAAAAACATTATAAATAGTTCCACCTTATAAATACCTAGCTACTACTAAATCGAATCCTAATTTCTAACTCAAAGTTGGAGTCTTGGAGATAATGCCAAAGTTATAACAGATATAAACACAGAGAGAGCCTAAAACTTACAGCAAATGCAACAATGGCAGAGGAGAGAGCAAGGAAGCCGTACTTGGCCATTCCCTCAGAGAGACCAACGAATGTGTTAGCAATTCCAAACATGATCCTCCACAAGAAAATACAAACAAAAACAGCTCCAGCTCCAAACACCACAAGGTTATTCTTCTTCCAAAATGCATCAATGTGCAACCCTAAAGCCCCTCGGTATCTAGCAAAAGTCGAACTAATAGCTTTGATTGGCTTGTCAACAACCTTTTTAGCGAAATTCCCATCGACTTTTCGAAATCCAGAGCTCGAAAACAATCGAAAAGCCGATGCAGAGTTCATATTCACATGGGGCCTAACCAAGACTATGCCGCAATTCTGCAAATTAGGAACGATCTTAGGAGTGTATAGAATCTGGGACAATCCCACATTTCTCGAAGTGGGTATTGATGAAAAGCTATGGAAACTGGACTTAGGATGAAGCTGAGAAACCCAATTTGAAGGAAGAGCTGGGGAAGAAAAAGTTGAGGGTTTTGACCGGCCAGCTGTTGTGAGTAGGTTAACTCTACTGTAATGCAATTGAATAAGTCTGTGAACTGCTTTGAAATCGGAGGGTTTCACCATCTTTTAGGGTTTAAGATCAATCGTCGATGGGGTTTCACCAGAAACTATATAAAATACGAGCGAGAAAGAGTTCGATTTATGGATCAACGAGTCAGAGTTTTGTCTCTTTTTGATTCGACGCCATGAGAATACATTCGTATTTAGTCACTCGGAGTCAAAAAACCCGTCACCGGAGCTGATAATTTCGATGGTGACCGAATTGAAGATTTACGGGCCGGGTCGGGTCGTGTCGTATCTGAATGAGGCCAGTAAGATAATTAACATTTTGAATAATGAGAAGTTTCACAATAAATATTCTTTGCTTGTATTTGAAAAAAGCTATATATATATGACGACAGTTGACTTAACCCATACAAAGATATATAATCCAACGAATTAAAAAAGAAAAAAATTCGGAAATTTTCTACGAAGACAAAATCATACAAGTTAGAATACAGAGGAACGAAGTCATTGAGGAGAAGATTATAGCATCAGGATCGAGATTTTTGTAATCATTGAAGCAGCATTTTCTTCCTCATTGATCGTGTTTGATTCTTCGCGCTGTTTTCGTTTTATAATCGGTGAGGATTTTGTTCATCTCTTATCAACGATCGTATTGAATTCTTTTGCAGTTCTTATCGTTTGATCGGAAACTGAAACTGTGGCTCTTTTTGTGTATGTTTTCGTACGCGATTGTTGAATTTTATACGAAATTGGAATTGACGTTATTAGGAATTTAGGATTTAGGAGTATGAACTGTGCATAAGAGTTCGTTGATCATGATGTATGATGAGCAGATAGGGTTTCTAGGTAGATGAGGTTTGATCATGCTGGTACTTGATTTTTTTATATGGCTTCTTTTGGAGAGAGTTTATTATTGAAGTTCCTATAAGGCATTGTAGTATTCTATCTTCTATTAGGATTCGGAAGAGTTCAGTTGTTGTATTGTCTCTTCTTTGATTTTGAGTTTTCTTGATGTCTAAGGTAATAAGCTAAATAACAAGGGTTTGGCATTACTCACCACTCTTTTAAGTTTTTGTCTTTCAGCTCCATTTCTTTTAAGTGGGATCAATTGTAACGTTTTTTTTTCCTGGTTATTGATTTCAGCTTGCAATATTGCAACGCCCTTCACGTATTCAGGAAAAATGAGTTCAACTATATCGAACCCTCGAAGAAACTTCCAACAAGGTGGTTATGACTCCCGGAATGCCTGCACTTCGGGATCTTTTGGGACCCCAGAACCAGATTTTAGTGACAGTGATGAGGCAGAGTTGGTTTCTGTTTCTTGGAATCAGGATTACAGCTGTTTTGCTGCTGGCACGAACCATGGTTTTCGTATATATAACTGTGAACCTTTCAAGGAAACTTTCAGGCGAGAGCTCATGGATGGAGGGTTTAAGATTGTAGAGATGCTTTTCCGGAGTAATATCTTGGCGCTTGTTGGTGGTGGACCCAACTCTCAGTACCCTTCAAATAAAGAATTGATTTGGGATGATCATCAGAGCCGCTGTATCAGTGAATTTTCTTTTCGGTCGGAAATTCGTGCAGTGCAGTTAAGAAGAGATCTAATTGTCGTTGTTCTTGAGCACAAGATATATGTCTACAATTTTATGGATCTAAGGCTTCTTCATCAGATTGAGAATGTGGCAAATCCAAGGGGACTATGTTGCCTCTCTCATCATATGAATACATCTGTCCTGGCCTGTCCAGGTATTCGTCGAGGAGAGGTCCGAGTTGAACACTTTGGCCTTAAGATGGTGCAAATCATTAATGCTCATGATTCCAATATCGCTTGCATGACCTTGACATTGGATGGCTTGCTCCTCGCAACTGCCAGTACAAAGGGAACTCTGATTAGAATTTTCAATACAATAGATGGAACTCGTCTTCAAGAGGTCTGGTAACTATGAGCTACTGTTTTCACTTTTATTAACACCATCATTGTATCATATCTTGTGTAAAGTCACGTTTTGATTAGGATTCTGTCAAGGTTTAACAAACATATCTGTCACGAATCATTTAGAAAGACTTTAGGACCTGTTAATAATAGTAATGAATTTTTATGCAGAGCATATGCCAGTTTTGTATGTTGATTACTGATTGGTTAGGTATGCTTTATGGAATCAAGTGCTGCTATGTTACAGGTCCGAAGAGGAGTAGACAGAGCAGATATCTATAGCATTGCTCTATCACCAAATGTGCAGTGGCTTGCAGTATCAAGCGACAAGGGGACTGTTCACATCTTTTCTCTGAGAGTGAGGGTCATTAGGGAGGACTCACACTCAACTGAACATGAGTCTTCTTCAAATTCCCTGCAGGATCTTGTTTCTCCAGCCAGTGGTGTCAACCCCGGTTCGTCATTGTCATTTCTGAGAGGTAAAGTAGAAATTAGGTGACATATGATGCCTTGTTTCTTCTAAATATTGCTTATAGAATGAAAGGGCAGGTCGCTAAGTCATTTTGAGACAGTAAATATGTGAAACTTGCAAGAAAAATAAGAAGCTAAATGAAACCTTGTAGCTTGAATCTAGAAAATCATGGCGCTTATGAAATTTATGTGTCACTAGGAAAGTTATTGTTTTTCCATTTCATCTCTCTTCTCAACCGGCAAATTCAGGAGTAGATTTCATAGTTATAATTGGGTGCCTGGATCAACACGTGCTTCTGTCTTGTACTTAACATCTTTAGACAATGCTGCAGGAGTTCTGCCAAAATATTTCAGCTCGGAATGGTCATTTGCTCAGATCCATGTACAAGAAGTCATCCAGTTCTTTGCAGCATTTGGTGCTCAGAACACAATTGCGATTATCGGCATGGATGGAAGGTAACGAGCCTTTCTAAATCTCTCTAAATAAAATCTCATCATCATCCACAAGAAGTCATATGTGTTTCCACCACACAAGTCAGAATATCAAAAACATATAATAACCAACGACCTCTCGTCTGACTTATCGGCCTTACAGTTTCTACAGGTGCAATTTCGATCCAGTGAACGGAGGAGAGATGACTCAGCTTGAATATAAACGTTTTCTGAACCCAGACAGCTGCCCGAAATAGTCAGAACCGCATGCTCTGTTCGAGTTCTATGTAAATAAACCATTGGCTCTGTATATAGATATAGTAAATACTGCATACGATTTGATTCTTCCAAGCTTTACTTGATTGAATGTTGTATTCTTGATTGGAACAATGTGTATACCAAATGATTTATATCTACAATAATTTCTAGAGAAACAAACCGAGATTCGATTATTGAGTATTAAATTTAAAACCAGAATGTGGTTTGCATTACGACAAAGGTGATGGGCATATTGGGCAAGAAGGTGCAGCTTACATGGCCATTGCAACAACCTTATTTCTAGAATACAGAACTGGTTTTCCTGTGGGCACAGAGAGTCTATAGTTTTGAAGACAGGCCAGTGTTGTGGTCAAGGGCAATCATCACTTTTCCAATTGCCTTCCTGTCTTTGATGGCCCCAAATGCAAGATTGGCCTGTAATTCAAACAGTTAGTATTTTAACAACGTGTGTTTGAATTTTGATTTCATGAAGATGATGAATTTGATATTTTTACCTGGGAGAGACTATAGATATGAGAGATGTGAATAGTGATCAACCCTCGGGCAAGCCATGACAGTAACTCTTTGATGGAATCTTCAAGAACACTGGGTTGATGGATCTTGTAGCTACCCCAGTAAAGACCGTGCACCGTCCAGTTCTGCACCAATTGGTTACTACAACTCATCAAGACTTGACTCTCTCGAGTAAAAAGCTTCTTCTTTTCTCTATTACAAGAAAAATCATTTACCTTAACAAGAGCTATATTAGCGGGAATGACGGGTACTTCACCGCTGGCAAAACCAATCACTAAAATGTGAGCTCCCCACTTCAGAACTTTCATGGACTCTTTGGTTAATTTCCCTCCTACAGGATCATATAGAACATCAACTCCTTTAAGCTTTCTTTTCTTGATGAACTCTTTGACACTTGAAATAACATTTTCAGTGCCTAGATCAACAACATGATCCACTCCCATTGACTTCAACAGCTGAATCTTCTCAGCTCCTCTGGCAAAAAAAGTAAACGCAATATAAACCAGAACCCAAGAATGAAATGAGTATAAACAAGCATATATATATATATATATATATATATATATATATATATATATATACCTAGCTACAGCAATAACAATGGCTCCACAAATCTTGCCGATTTGAACAGCTGCAAGTCCAACGCCACCAGCAGCACCTAGAACCATTAAGACCTGCATCAAAAATCAATAGAATCTCTGTCAACCTTTACGAACTCAGATTCACATCAAGCAAAAATTTGAATCAAAGAGATGAGATTTTTACTTGACCAGATGTTAAACGAGCTCTATGAACAAGTGCTACATGAGAAGTCCCAAACGCAACAGGAAGTGCAGCTGCAGCTACCATGTCACATCTTTCCGGTACAAGGAACAGGCGAGATTGATCAGCGACGATGAACTGTGCGAAGGAACCGAGATCGGCAAAAGAACAGACGCGATCTCCGACGCGGAATTTGGTGACGGCGGAGCCGATGGCGTCAACGATTCCGGAGTAATCGGAGCCAGGGATGAAAGGTAACGCAGGTTTCTCCTGGTACTTTCCGAGAATCTGAAGGTAATTGGCGTAATTCAAGCTCGTAGCAGTAACTCTGACTCTCACCGCCGAATCTAAGTTCAAAGGCGGGATCGGATGAGTCTTGCCCACCTCCACCGGAGATTCTGGACTCCCTGGCTCCGTCGCCGTCGGATCCCCTAACTTCACGCAAACCAATGCCTCCATTTTTGCTATCTCGAGCCTCAGGGAAATGGAACATTATCATTGAGGTTACTCTGAAACGACGTCGTTCTACGTTTTAAAACAGTATTTTTGTAACAACATTTTTAAATTATTTATTGCCAACCGGATTTAACCGAACCGGCCATTTGTAAAAGTCAAGCATAGCCATTTGTAAAAGTCAAGCATAGCCATTATTTATTGCTTTCTCACCTGGAATTGAAAGGCGAAGAGACGAGAGATCCACCCTTGGATCCCTGAATTCTCCCAATCTAACGGCCAGGAGATTCCTCTTCTGTATCTTATGGTTTCTCGCTAAGACTTCGCCCGCCGGAACAAACAAAAAACAAAACCTAAAACCTAAAACCTAAAACCTAATCCCCATCTTAACCATGGCTTCCAGAAGAAGATGGAAGCTTGGATCGTGAGTTACCATCTTTTCCTTTTCAAATTGTTTTTTTTTTTTTTTTTTGAGAAATGAATTGATATGCAGTTGTACAATTTGAAAGCTTTAGAACTCTCCATCGTCCTTACCCTTAAATGTTGTAGCTTTTTGAGTCTTTGGGTATTACTTTTACAGATCGAACAAGAAGACGAAGAATAAGAAGAAAAGGAGTAAGATGGGAAAAGAAAAGGACCAAACTTTCTTAGACCTTCCTTCTGATCTCTTACAACTAGTAATTTTCCGTCTTCCATTAAAAGACAACATCCGTGCTTCTGCTGTCTGCAAAACATGGCACAAAGCTTGTGTTTCTCTTCGAGTGGTAGATACATCTCCTTGGCTTATCTACTTTTCCAAAACAGACGATTCCTATGAACTTTATGACCCATCAATTCAAAAATCACACATTCTTGAGTTTCCTGAGCTATCTGGTTTTCGAATTTGTTACTCCAAAGATGGTTGGTTACTTATGTACAATGCCAATTCATTTCAACTCTTCTTCTTCAATCCATTTACTCGTGATCGCATACCCATGCCTTCACATTGGATGGCATATGATCAAAGAATGGCTTTCTCTTGTGCTCCTACATCTACTAGTTGTGTGTTGTTCACTGTCAGTTATGTCACTGGGAGATGCATCACTATCAAGACATGTTCTCCTAATGCTAAAGAGTGGAACACATTTGTGTTTAAGAATCGATTACCACAAAATTACAACGCTTTCGAGCAGATTGTCTTCTCCAATGGCGTCTTCTACTGCCTCACAAACACCGGATGCTTATCGCTCTTTAACCCATCTTTGAATTCTTGGAATGTTCTTCCCGGGCGACCTCCTAAACGTCCTGGAAGCAACGGATGCTTCATGACAGAACATCAAGGAGAGATCTATCTTATTTACATGTATAGCCACATGAAGCCAACAGTGCTTAAACTTGACCTTACAAGCTTTGAATGGACTGAGAGGAAAACACTGGGAGGCTTGACGATCTATGCAAGCGCTTTGTCTTCTGAAACGAGAGCCGAGCAGCAGAAGCCAAGTGGAATAAGGAACTGTCTGTGTCTCTCTGTGTTCCATGGATTCAAGAGGACTTGCATAAATCATAAGGTTGATGAAGAGAGTAAAATTTGCTTCAAGTGGAAAAAACATGATCCGTATGAGAATATCTGGATCATGCCACCACTCAATCTCCTTGACCTCCCCTTGTTTAATCAACTTCTTTTGTAATGGTTATAGAATTTTTTTCATAAATATTCAAACACATGTACAATATACTTGTTTACACATACTTATGTTAAAAATGGGAAAATTTTCTCAGAAGCTGGTACTATTATAAATTAGTGGTAACAGAGACAAACCACTCTGGGTTTTGATTTCACGCTCATAAGCTGATTAACAATGTTGAGTCCTAACTTGAACAAAAATTACAACAATCAAACAAACAAACCAAACAAATAGAAATGCCAACCATATCAAACTGATGATCAAGCAAAAGAAGGGAAAAAAAAGAAAAGAAATCTGCTGCCTATAATAAAACTCTATGCAGCAACATTGTATGATCAGTGGAGAAGCCAAACTTGCAGGCTTGTACCTTCCTTCTTTGAACCAGTGCGGAAAAAACAAAAAAGTAGCCACACACAAAACACACAGAACAAGAAAAATCCGGCGTCAGGGAGAAAGAATCAGGTGGTTCGTTAATGGCATTGTCTTCTTCACTTAATCATCTGGACCAAGCAGTGAAACCTGCAGATTTAAGCAAGCCTGTCATGTCTGAGAATAGCACTTTTTTTTTGGTTTTCGTCTGAGACTAGCATTTTAAGAGAAAGATTGGACTTTCCGGTTATTTTTTGCTTACATTGCAATCGAAAGCGTATTTACGAGCAAGGGCTATGGCTGCGTTACGTTCTTGTTCTGACTCAAAGGTTAGTATGAAAGTTAGACTCTTTCTTGGTTGCCAGAACAATGCCTTGGTAGGAGCTTTACTACTGTCTCTAACTCCACAGAGCTAAATATTTCATATACCAAAAAACCACAAAAACTTGTAAGAAACTGAATGTTAAAGAGATGTTTTTGTGAAAAAGAATGAAGAAAGAGTCTCTAGATACCTGCATGGATGTCGAATATATTTCTCTCGCCTTTGTGATCCATCCTCGAGACAGCTTTATCCTCGTCTTTCCAACGGTAAAGACATGTGATCGTGATGCATAGTCTTGTCCATTCATCTGTGAGATAACCACCTGAAGAAGAGTTTGAAATGTTCAGCTTACCAAAACATGAACTCAATGGAACTCTTTGACATTCTGAAAATCTTAACATACGCTGAATTCACTGTTAGATTTTCGCATCAGAGACTCTACGCTGGATTGCAAGCCAGAATCTGCAGTTCAATAAGCCAAACATTCACTTCTGTGTCCACTTAAATTATTTGTACCTGTCAATAATTTTCTTAATACCAACCAGGATCAACTGGATCATCGGTTGTAACTGTGAATTTTTGTCCATTCGAAAGAATGTCTGCCTGTAAGATCCTCCCAACATCAAATGGTTCTGGAGCATATATCGATTGGTTGGCACCTAAGAGCAAGATATGAACTGCTCAAGCGAAACTTCATTCATTTACCAAAAACCAAATGGTGAAGCAAACAGATAGGACTAGTTACCAGATATAGCTTCCCTTCGACTAGTTTCACATGCTGCTCGATACCACTGGATCGAACAGTTGGAAAGATCTGGAGCATTGTCTAAAACATTGACACGGATTCTTAAGCAAGAGCCAAGAATTTGTTTGCCTTCCAAAACAAATGGACAAGACTTGGATTCCTCTGCTCTCTTGATTATTGCTATCTTGAAATGTTTGATAAAGGCAAGAACAAAGAAGTGAGCAAAGACCAATTCTAGCGAAAAAAACTTAAGAGCAAATATGTTGAAACTAACAAAAACAGACCTCTTTATGAAGTTTAACAGAATTCATATATTTCTCTTGAATTCGATTCCTTAAACCATGAAGCTCGTGTTGCATGCCCATCACCTGGATTACAACACTCTTTTATAACACATACTGTTTATATATAACTTTTAGTGTGACCCATCAATTATGAAGCGGAGAGCATTAACATGCAACGAAATTGGTGTAGCACCTTTGTTGGGTGATGCATTCGTTTGATTTGCCTAGCCTCTTGAACCTCATCTACCAATTTCTCCACATCCTATAAATTGAAAACATGAGTTGACTAACTTCACTGTTTCAATATCAAAATATGAATCTAGACTAGATGATAATACTAACCGGGCCCTGAGCTCTAGAAGCTTCAGAACTCCGTTCCTGTTCTTCAAATGCTTCTCCAAGTCTCAGCACAACAGCCCTTGCAGTTTCGATCTCAGCACAAGCAAATGACTTTTCCTGATTTACCAGTTTCTTTGCATCTTCTGTAGCCTGCTTGAGGAAGTTTCCTAGTTTCTTCCCTTCAAACTTTTCTTGAATCAATTCACCTTCATTCTGAGTTAACTTGACAGCTAGAGCTTCAACCTATTCTCAGACATCACAATCCATCCAAGCCACATAAAAACGTTAGTTTCAGAATGAACAAGGAAGCTTATGTCTTATTAAAGATAAAGAAATGTTAACCATGGAAATAGCCGTCTCCACATCCTCCTTGTTTTGCCCATCTGTGCGTCCTCTCATGTATTCTAAAGCATCCCTTAGCTTCTTCAACATAACATGTCCCTCCAAAGAAGCCACTTCTCTTAACTTTGCCTAAAAGAAGAGTTGCATGAATATATTTAAAAAAATAAATATGAAATCATAATAGAGAACTTAGTAGAGAAGAAATCAAACCTCATCAGCTAAATTAACAGCTGCAGCCAGATTCTTGTCGAATTTACTAGCGAGGTCACGTACTGAAAGCCGCTTGTGCTGATCAGACAAGAGTTCGCTCTCTTTCTCGACGGTCTCTTTCACAGATGGACCTTTTTCATCTTCTTTTGGTTGCTCTACAATCTGATTATCAGGTCCTAATTTGTATGTTGGAAAATGATTAGAAGCAAAGCTCACATCTACTGATACTGGAACAGATAATGTCCTTTCTTCTATTTCAGGACACACTTTCGTCATTTTCCCGGATCTTTATCTGTTTTAACAAAAAAAAACAAAGAGCAAATCAAGAATCATTAAATGATTCATTTCAAGAACACGAGATTACTGTATACTACAGTAAATGCACTTGACAAAAGTTTTAATTTATTTTATTGATCTGAATTGGAAGAAAATTAGCACTTGACAAAAGTTTTAATTTAATAACAAGAAATGCATAATAGAATCGACCATGTTTGCACTAATTGAGAAAAATTCAGAGCATCAAAATAATAAATAAAATGCAGAATTTTCTAACTTCTGCAACCAAACATCCAATATCATGAAACACGATACGACAAAACTCAGGAGAAATGCAACTAGAATCAATTAACTCAAAATACAAACAAACTTACGGATATTCTCAAGACCCAGAAACACAGAGAATCTCAAGAGGAAAGAAGAAGAAGAAGAATAAAGAGAAATGAGTCTTTAATCTCTCTCTAGTCTTCGTCGTTGGAGCATCTTTTTTCTTTTGTTAGCTTTTACAAAAGCGTCAAAGACGACATGATAAATGGGAAATGCTGGGAAGAAATAAAGAGACACTTTTGTTCCTTTCAATCTTCTATCTCTCTCTCTCTTTTTCTCACGCCATCATCGTTAAAACCCAAAGAGTGCAAAAAAGAAGAAACGATTATTTTGTTGACAGTGTCTGGTCTCTTAGTTTGTTCAAATGTAAAAGCCACGACGCGCTGGTTCATGGCGTTTCAGGCTCACGCGCTGGCGCTAGTTGTCATGGGCTCCATGGATTTTCTTTTTCACATTATTGATTTTGTGTTTTCTAGTTAGCTTTGGTAAGAATCTTAATTATGATCCTTTAACCACCATTATTATATTAATCCCTCTGTTTATTCTTTTTCTCCTTAAGCAAGGAATCTAAGAAATCAAACTTCCAAATTTAATATAGAAGAGTTAGCAAATTCTACACAAAGAGCGGGTATGTGTCAAATCCTTCTAGCACATGTAATGTTAGATTTAAGTACTTAACGAAAGTTACGAGATATGCAAAGCATATCTAAGTTACAAACATTATAAAATGAAAAAGAAAAAGAAAAGAAACATTATATAGAAATTTTGGAGAGTGGTGACTTAGGTACTGTAAGATTTGGCGTGTAGTCATGAGTACTACATTTGGTGGAATCTATGTAGTTGAAATGTCAAACTCAATTAGTTTTCCCCTAAACAGAGCTCTCAAACGCTTTAACATCACGAGTTATATATAACAAATATTGGTAGTTACAAATATACAATCGTTAGTTTCTTATGTTTTCTTTTATTTGATTAATTAAAGGGTTATGAACCCAAATTAATACATCTTTTCATCAGATTTGAAGCTTGTCCCAAACAAGATTTGAACCCTGATTTTTGGAGCACAATCTTCTCCGGCAAACAACAAGGGCCGGTCATTTCATCGAATCATATGGCATAACATTTTGGTATTTTACTCAGTGGTATAGTATTCGCTTCTACACTAATAATTTTGCTAAAAATTTACCCATCCTTTTTGATATTAAGATCGACTGAATTAAACAATTAGTTAGGTTGATCATTATCAATTTCGTGGTCCATGGTTGTTTAATTCGAAAACTCATCACACATTGCATCATTAAGACCAGTAGTGGGACATAGTTAATAAAATACTTTAATTTGAAGGAATTCCTTAATTACATTCCAAAAATTTAATATTCCATTCTCACTAAATTGTTAAAAAAGCCTAAGCAGAGCATGTGATATTCAGGTCACGTTAACATGAATAGATGGTTCAAACATCATAATCGCACTTTTACTTTCTGCTTGTGGTATAACAAGAGAGTGCTATAATAAAAGATACATTTGACTTTAACACTAAAAATAAGTGATCGGATAAAAAAATAATAGATTGTATCATTTAAATTGTATCACAAAATAAAGTGATGTATTTTTAAATTACTTATTTATAAATAACATAAATATTTATGAGTTACAATCAATTATATTAACTGATGTTTTAATTAACTAATTTGATATCAATTCAATAAAAATGATTCAATTTTTATTACTTTGTATCATTTTAATAAAACTAATATAAAATATAAATTTACATCAATAATATTAGATAATTGACATTTTTAAAATAATACAAAACAAAAAATATGACAAAACTTTAAATGTCTCACAAGAGAAGAAACTGCAAAATCAAGTGTAGTTACATATCAATTAAATTAATTTTGTAAGCTGTAAAGTATTTTCTTACTTAATTCTTAGATAATAAGTCTAATTTGTGCCTTAATGATGTGTGGGGTCATCTATGACTATAATTAGCTCTAAGCATTAAGCATATGCATATGGGGTCCATGAAGAATCCAATGAACTTCTATTACCAAACCTACTCGCCATCACTTTTTTCACTTCTTGTCTTTTTTTTATGGCTTTTAGTACTTATTGTCTACGAAGACCACTTATCTGTTGTTGTTTTTTTTTTGTCGACAATTTGTTTTTGTTCTTTTCTTTTTCTAATTTCTATTTATCGTAAGAGTTAAGACGCTTTGACGATTATCTATTAATTTTGATAAAACAAGAAGTGCAATTGTGTGAGAGATTCTTTACGATATTTTTTCTTACTATTGGATCGGTTTGTTTGTGGGCTTAGACGATAATGGCCGGATCTATAAGATCAAGTTGTGTGGATTGGCAAATCGGATACTTTAATCTGACGTACGTAAATTGACTTCTAACCTTCATATGTGCTCTATAAGCTTGGTGCAATTTCATAGATTTGCGTTCATTTTGAGCTAGCTATTAGACATATATGTAACCACAATTTTAAGGTCGATCCAAAAACTTTTAGCTTAAGACATAGATATACATCCAATTATCCATATTTGGTGGGTTTTGGAAGCAACATCACTTAACTTGGTTCATTTTGGTTTCTTTTTGTGGGTTTTAATTATTGTGGGTCCGGTAGTATTGGGTTTAATATATCCCTAAAAATTGCTCTTGTAATTAATTGAGCATTTTAAGCCCTAAATTTTCAAAAGGAAAGACACCACCACTATCTACAGTAAAACACAATGTGTATGACGTGGCAAGAGATTATTGGTTGGAAAAAGAGAATGGTGGTGCAGATGCTGTTATAAAGAAATTTAGGGCCTCATTTTTTTATTGTTAATGAACCACCGTGTTACGATTCTCTCGTCTCATCTCTCACCGGTCTCCGCCGTCATGGCTTCTGAGAAAGAGGCTGCTTTGGCCGCCACTCCTTCTGATTCTCCCACCATGTAAATCTTTTTACGTTTCTATTTCTCTGTTTGGGATCTGCCTCTTTTCTTTTTTTATTTGGTGGAATCTTTGAATGATTGATGAAATTACAAAAATTTTAATTAAATTTTGGATCTAATTGTAGGTTCATCGTTCTTCAATTGAAACGACAAAGCTTTATAAGTTGTCTGCACTCTGTGATGTAGTCTGTGAAGCTAGTTTTTTTTTTTTCCTTTTTTTTCTTGTTTTATCGAAGTTAGTTCTCTTGACCGGAGCACTTCTATTTACTGATGTAATGATGGATGAGTACATTGTAAGTATTTCTGATTGAGTAGACTGATCGTTGTTTGACTCATAGAAAGAGTGATGAAACTGTTGCACAAGTCATAGAGATTATCTCTGATTTCAGATGGATTTTCAAGAGTTAGTATTATTCTAGTGAGGGACTACAATACTGATGTTAGCATTAATTTAGTTTATGCTTAAACTTGCAGATTTGACAAGATCATCAACAAGGAAATCCCACACACCACGGTTTATGAGGATGACAAGATACTTTTAATTCTTTAACCTAACCCTTTTGATACGCTCTCTTCTCTATTGCACCTGGAATATTCACATCTTGTGTTTTCAGTCACTGTGAAAACGGGACCATTAATAGATTGCCTTCTTTAAGTATCTTGTGTTTGTGCAATATCCGTCGTCTACTCAGCTCATGTAACCCTATATTCTCAATAGCTGGATCTTGTATTTACCACTGTGAAATCAAATCTCTTGCAGGTTCTAGCTTTTAAGGACATAGAGCCCCAGGGTCCTGTTCACATTCTCCTTATTCCAAAAGTGAGGGATGGCTTAACTGGCCTCTCTAAGGTATGTAATTCATTTACATCTTTATCAAAACTGGTCCATTCATAAGTTAGCCTGAATATGTAAAAGCCAAAAACATGAGAATTGTTGCACTGATCCGATTAAGACAGATAACCTAGATTATTGCTACTGTAGGCTGAGGAAAGGCACATCGACATCTTGGGCCGTCTTCTCTACACTGCTAAGCTTGTAGCAAAACAACAAGGCCTAGAAGAGGGTTACAGAATTGTGATCAATGATGGTCCACAAGGCTGTATGTATTACTTTATAGTTCCACCTTTTCAATTAGCCTACCAAAAGAACATCATTCTTAATGCATGTGACGTTCTTCTGGTTTTTTAGGTCAATCGGTGTATCACATTCATGTTCATGTCATTGGAGGACGCCAAATGAACTGGCCTCCTGGCTAAAAGATCACTAGAAGTGGATTGTTGTCCTGGTCAATAAGAGGGACGCTCAGAGTTTGCTCCCATCTTCTACTATCTCGATAAATTAAAAAGCTTTGGACTTAACTTTTATGATTGTTATGCAAAACCTTATTTTATGTTATGAAGAGAAATATTTGACTGCTTTCTTTTCTGAAACTCCTGTTTGCTTTTGTTTTTTCTCTAATGTTGACTCTGTAAACGTTTACTGCGTTGTCAAATGTCAATGATAAAAAAGAAAGCTTGAGCCTTTTGGGAAACGAGAGAGCCATCTTTGAGGAATTCTAAAGACGCATGAATTGACCTTGTAAAACATTCACTACGTGTTCATGAGCATCTGCAAATTTTATTATATATAAAAGTTTGGTAGCGGTCACGTCTTTACTAGTTTTTATATGTCTATATAAACCTTTTCGTTTGCGTTCAATTAAAGATTTGGTCATATCTCTCATCATGGCGGAGGAGAAACCGAGGAAGAGCCTGACCAGCAGCAGCAGTAGAGGTTCTTTGAAGACCAAGAACCCGTTTAGCCGATTTAAAGACGAAGAAGAAGACAACAAAAACAAGACAGGATTGTCGATGAGGAAGTCGTGGTCCACGGACTCACTTGGTATGCTCAGCAACAGCAACCGATTGGGGAAGATGGTATGTGTATGTGCTCCTACAAAGCACGAAGGCTCATTCCGATGTAGGTTTCACCGTTCATCAGCCAACATCCATGGTGCAACTACTCCACAACTTCATCTTCCAAAGCCCTTGCTTTCTTCTCGTCGTCTCAATGACCAATAATGTCACATAGTCTCTTGCGTTATTCACAAAACCAACACTTTCCCTTACATGTGATTTATCCGTATGGTATTCATTTGTTCATGTATGTATGGTGAGCTTGAAAAATTGTTGACAAAACAAAAGGAGAGCTTCAAAGATTATTGTTTTCATTTGGCTGGTTTGGTTTGAGTCGTTTGACCAATAAATTTGTTGTACTATTCGATAGTAGTGTACACAACAAAAACATGATATTAATTCTTGACAATAGTATTCTTATAAGGCAAGGAGAGTAAATTTATTTGATTCTCTGATTAGTACACAATGCTAGAAGTGCATTTGAAGGTTTCCTCTGTTTACATACAGAAACTAACGGTAATGACATTCAAATATGATCACTAATTTCCACATCATGATCAAATCGCAGTGTCTTCTCATGCCTCGTAATCTTTAAGAACCACCGAATACCTGAATCAGAAAACAATAGTATACAAAACCATAAATCCAAATTTTTATAATTTATGGATGTTGGGTTGTACTTAACCGGAACAGCCAATGAACCAGGGTAGGGTCAGATTTGGGTTGAAAATCTGCCACACAGACACTATGAGCCTAACCACTAACCAGCAAACTAGACATTAATCTAGATTATAGTACTTATCAATGGGGTACTACATATAAAAGCTATAAATACGGTTTGGACAAGCATACGATCCATTAGTCGAGGAGGTTTTCAATGTGGACTCGATCCAGGTTTGAAAGGTTGATCTACCTGATTATACAATATGAATCCGATTCTGGCTGTATCCCTAAGTTAAATTACTATATAATAGGTTGTTTTGTGGATGCTTAAAGATATTCGTCTCACTTAATTCTACTAAAACAGGACTTCATTGTTCTTCAGAAAATAAGATAAAAAGTACTGACCGATGCTAGAACATCCGTGGAGAGCCCAGGTTTGCTCTCAGATATCTCATTGTTAACTGATTTCTTCTGTCTAAATTGACGAATCACCCTAGGCGGAAAGACTGGTGCTGCTTCAATATTGCTACCCAATTCTTCCTGAATCTTCCGTTTCTGCCCACCGCAAAACCAGAACAATATAAACCAAATATCAAGTTAGACTAGTGAGATATCCAGAGTTTTGATAGCAGTTGCTTCAGGATCACAAACTACAAATTTCAGACAAATAGATACAAACAGATGGGAAGGAAAGGATATTTTTGAATTTACAATATTAGAAAGAGTGAGCACCTTCTTCATTCGTGTATCTATCTCGGTCATGGCACGCGACTTCTCTACTTTAGATAGATAAAAGTCCTTCTCTCGCTTAGCAGCAGAAAGAACCATATTTAATTTCTGTTCCCGTATAGCACTTTTGTATGCTGCAAAAAAAAGCCACCCTTTGTAGATTAAAGATCATATAAAAGTAAATGGTCAAGGAAGTTAAGCAGAGAAATTGTGCGGTTAACAATACCGATTTCTTCAGTAAGATCATCCCATTTGAATTTGGTTAAGTATTTGATGTTCCAAATATCATAGTACACTGATGACTTCTTTTTTCCCCCTGAGAAAAGAAAACAGCAAACATTAATGATCTCTTAAGCTTTAGATTTAACCTGTCAACTAAGCATACTGATATGATTCATAAGGAATACCAATTTGTTCTCCATTTAACATATCTGCAACCCTTTTAGCAACACTTTTCTTAGAAAACTCCACCCACCTACAGTTCATAAACAAAAGGAAGATATTGAAAACAATATACGAAGAACCCAGATAATCAATGTGGAGAAGTGTTTTGAACATACCCTTCAGAAAACAATTGCCCACGAAATCCACCAGCTCGCTTGCGGTGCACTTGTGCTTCAGGATCTGAACAGAAATCAACGAATGCATCAGCCAAATTTTAAATACAGAAACGCATATTGATATGACCAAGATGTTTTTTTGACATTAAACAAGGACTCAACTCACCTTCAGGTGCAAGATAAATCCTTCCGAGTTCTCCATATTGAGATAGAATCTGGCGAAGTCTAACGTGATCCATGTGTGGTGGGATACGACTTAAGTAGCAAACTCCTCTATTGTCAGCCTTAGAAGCTTCCTTTAGCAATTTCTCTTTCAACTTCTTTTTCTTTCTATCAGCCTTTTGACTCTTCATTTTTTCATTTGACTCCTCCTTGGATATTTCATTCGCAAGCTCGTGAGATTCCTCACTCTGCATCTTCTCAAGCAGCTGCAAAAACGATTACAAAAGCAAATTTTTATGAATTTTCCAGCTAAATTGAAATAATAGGTCTACAACCAACCATTTCATTCGTAACTTTGCAGATGAAAGAGACCTTAAGCTCTAGACAACGAATCAACAAATTTAATAACTGTACTCCCTCTAATCGGTTTTTGCAGTCCTAAAACAGAGAATGAAACAAAAGCAATCTCAATCAAAATCTCTCTTTTTTTCTGAAGGAAAAAGGGAAACTTTACCGTAATGAGAAGAAGAAGCTAGTGACGTCGGCGACTAGTGCTCTCTGTTCGGAAGAAGAAGAAGACGACGTCTTTTCTCTGTTCGCTTGTTTTAGGGTTAAATAAATCCGGTTCTCGTAATGATCTAAAACCGGTATTTTCGGTATCCGGTTATCGTTATTTCGGTTTTTTTATGTCTGAAGCGGTCCATCACTGAGATAAATTAATTAGGCGGCTTCGCACGCATCAGACTTTCTTCTTTCTTCCTCTCTCCTTTGTTTAACTCAGGAATCGTCGTCTCCATCTATTAGGATCGACCCGTCGGGATTTGTTGCTAAAGTATCAAAATTTTAGAATCGGCTTGCTTATATTGCTCTAATCGTAACGTGTCAATCGGTGATCGTTTTCAGATTGGAAGCTTTTAAGCAAGAAATGGACGCTGATTCCAAAAGATTCCTGTCGACACTTAGATCTCGATCTGGTAAGCTTACCATCAAAATTTGACCTGGTGTTTGATTTTCCTTCGTGGGTTTTGTTTTGCTTACTTTTAAAATGGTGGAATTTGAAATCAGTGTAGTTATAGTGGCTTAAGTTGCTAAATCAATTGATTAGAGCTCGTAACTTAGGGCAATACTTTACCGGATAATATGTTTTGACCGCCCATATTCTCAATCGCTAGAAATGTTTTGTATATGCAAGTGAGCTCAAAGTCAGATTCATATATTAGTTAATTCCGGGTCTAGTTTGAGTTACAGAGTGGGTTTTGTTTATAGAGCTGTAATAGATGTTTTGCTAGTGAATTGATTTGAAAAATATACAATCATATCTCATGTTTTTTTCACGATTTGATGGATGTGTCCCTATCTTTGCCTAAAAAGGGTAGGCCTTTCCTCTTAATACTCTTTATAGATTTTCTTAGAATATACAGATTAGAGGGTATATGATCTTTAATTATTGGATTTAGCTTGATTCTTGATAGTTAAAATTTTCATTTGAGGTTGCTTTGCTACAGAGAAAGTATGCTAAAATACACTAAAATACGATATTTTTCTCAGGTGGTAGAGGATAATTCCTCTGGTTTGTTATGTTTAGGATTTTGGGTATTGTTTAGTTGTATTTTCTTTTCTACCCTCTCTAAGTCTTGAATTTGGTGTTGAGTTTTGATCATAAAGGTTATGAGAAGTCAGATGAAATGCTATGACTTTCCCCTTTAAATGCAGAGATCTCTGAAGAAATAGATGGAGACGATGATTTCCAAGAGGTGTTTGCTTGCCCGTTCTGTGCAGAGTCATATGATATCATTGCCTTGTGCTGTCACCTAGACGATGAACATACGTTAGAGTCAAGGAACGCGGTATTCCTTTCTACCTCGCTTAACAATACTCCTGCACACTATAAAGTTACATCTTTTAACTACCACATTTTGTTAGGGAGTCCAAAACTTTGATCCACAACCGTATGTTCTCTTACTCTGTTAGTTAGATGTTATCATGAGGAAAGCCGTTATTTTGCAGGTATGTCCTGTATGCTCGGTAAAAGTGGGAGTTGATATGGTAGTGCACATAACACTTCAACACGGGAGTTTATTCAAGGTTATCCTTTTTTCCGTAATACTTGTGTGTTTTTCACTTAAAGTAGCTACAATCTTTAATATCATTCACAGATTTTTCTTAGTTTCCTGTTGAATTCCCTAATAAGTTCTACTTGCAGCGAAAGCAAATGTCACAGAAAAGCCGCAGTTTACATTCAAGACTTTCTATTCTTCAGAAAGAGCTAAGAGAAGGAAATTTACAGAGGTTGTTAGGAATTCCTTCTCGAATTGGTACAGCTGCATCGAATGTAACTCCTGATCCTCTTCTGTCTTCGTTTGTTGGACCTACAAAATCACACATATCTCCTGTGATGCACCAAACCAAGAAAATATCAGAGAAGAAACAGTTGGAGCAGTAAGGTTTCTTCTATATTCAGGACTTGTAGTAGCTATTTAAGTCTTGACTCTCGTTCATGAGAAGCATTGAAATTTGTGCAGCAACAGACAAGTGGGAGTCTCACCTGTCTCAACAAAAGATCGGGAAGAGCAGACAGAAAGATCTGAGTTTATTCAGAGGCTCTTAACATCAGCCATTCTCGATGAGGTGTAACCGAGCAAAAACAAAGAGTGAATATGCAGATGAATTAAATGAATCTTCTGCAACATCAAACTTAGAAAATCTGGTAAACAGGAATCTCTAATTTCTACTTTCTGTAGAAAAACCTACAGAGACAGACATGTTTTAATTGGAATCTTGATTCAATCAACTGTTTAGGGTTTCAGAGGAAAACAAATGCTTAGGAGAAGAAGACGAAGAAGAACAAGATATCAGTGTGTTATATGATCTATACCTATATCTATATCTATATACATGTTAGTGTATGTTATAAGGATACAAGGGTAAGAAAAATGTTGAATAAATTGTGTAGAAATGTGTTATATCAAGGAATTGAAAACACTAAAGATGAAGAGAATATCTGTGGTTTTGGAGAACATTAGATGAAAGAAACAGAGCAATTAGTAACTCGGACAAGAATTTTTTTTACAATTAAAGCCAAAGCCAAGAATAAACTCGTCTCTGTGTGTTTTTCTCTAATAACCAAACTTATAACAAACCACATAAAGCTTGATTGAGAGTTTCAAAACGCAAACCAATACAAAGAAAAAGTATGAGCAGACTGAGATCAAGTAGTGCAATATTGCTTCATTCCTTGTTTGATGAAACCTCCAAATAAACCATAAGTGTTGGATTCTTCATCTCCACCTAGTGAATGTGACTTAATGAAGTTAGTCAAGATATCATCAAAATCCTCTGGGATCTCTGGTGGCTGTTGAAAGCTCATCATCTCAGAAGAGATATCCAAGTTAGATGGAAAAGGCAGTAGTTGCGGCTTCTGATATTGTGCTGACAGATGAGCATGCGATTGATGTGAAACCAGTGGAAGTAAACAAGACTGTGGTTGGTCCGGTTGATGCGGCTGATGCTTCTGATAAGCATAATTTTGTGGCTGCGATTGATGCTGAACCAGTGGAAGTAAAGGATACTGTGGTTGCTGCTGCATCCGTGGTTGCTGATACTCAACTTTAGAAGGCAGCTCAACCTCCTTTTCTAATGCTTCAACATCTATAATTGCAATGCATTCTTCTTTCTTCAGCTTCTCTTTCTCTGCTTTCTTCTTCTTCTTTTTCCGCCATTGGAGTCAGATAGATCTTGCACAGAGAATGATCCATCTACACACACCAACCAAAACAAAAGTCACAATAAACTCCAAAACTCACAATCTTAATAACTTGTAACCCAAGAAAACATGCATACCTTTTCGTTATTGTGTGAAGCAGACTCAAAATAGTATTCATGCATTAACCAATCTCCTTTTACGCCATTTGGTTGTTTCCCAACGAAGTAATTTAGTGTGCTCATGTAGCCGACTACGCCATGTCCAGCGTTAATCTTCTCGGGAGTTACTGTTTTTTCCAAGTATCCTCCATTGATGCAACTCTTGTTATTTTTTCCACCTTTACGCATCTTGGTCCACTCCGTTATAAAGAACCATTCTTTCTCATTAGCTTTCTTGAATTGATCTGTTTCGAATTCAAAAAAACAGAGCCAGTCATTCACATACCAAAAAGAAAAATCAAGAATTAAGAAAGGAGTCGACGGAGACAAACCTGTAAGTTGTTGTGGATTGTACTCGTAGATGTTGACGTGATGAATGGGAACATTGAGCAATACGTATCTGTTGCCTTGCGAGAAGGGTTTCAGGTAATACAAGATGAGTTCTTCGTCGCTTGGTTTAAAGTTGTATCCTGGCGGGAAAACTAACGGTTTCGTCGACGGAGAAGAGAAGTTATCAGCGAGCGAAGAAGATGAAGATGGAATGTTGGGGTCGGCGTTTGGTGACGGTGGTTGCGTTTTCGCATCCGGTGGTTGTGTTTCCCGTTCAGGCGAGGATGTTGCTTTCCACTTGTTTCTTGACGGAATGACCATCGAGTGGCTCATTTGAGAGACTTCACAACTTTAATCGATGGCTTTTAATAAAATAATGAGCATTTTCAAGGTCTAATCTATGTATATATATATACAAGTCCTAAGTAGTAGTACTAACTCGATTTCTATAGGGAATTGAAAATTAATTAAATGAAATTTTTTTATTTATGCGTATTCCTAGTTTCTATTGAAATAATGAAACATAAATAGATAAGGGGAGGTTCGTATAATCGTATTAACGAAAGTAAAATTAGAAATATACTTTTTTAATCAGATTTTATTTAATTAAGATTGATTTCAAATAAAAATGAAGTATATAACCCTTGTAAAAAAAATTTGCTGAAAAAGATACCACTTCATATTGAATTCCGAAAATATAAAATTTTGACTTTATAATTTAACTTGAAAGATTTTTATTCTATTTAAACATCCACTTAAAAGGGGTTTTCGTTAGAGTGAATAAGCACCAAAAATAAAATTCATTTTCCTATATAATCAGAAGAAAATTTTGTACAATAAAATGTTTTGAATAGAATAAGAGAGGCAAAGTATCTGAGTAGATAGGTCTTATTAGTTGTTATTGTTTTTTGATCAAACTCTTGTTAGTTGTTACTATGCAACTCTAGTACTAAAAGTTTGGAGATGTAAAAGGAAAGATGTGACAATGGGCTCGCTTGTTTAATTAAAAACTCTTTAGAAATCAAAATCCGTTTTCCTTTTTCGTAACCATTCTATATAAATTAAAGCTGTGACAATGGGCTCGCTTGTTTAATTAAAAACTCAAAAAAAATCAAAATCCCTTTTCATTCTATATAAATTAAAGCTAGTGTAGAAGAACATTTTCATATCTCTCTCTAAGAAGATCCAAACTCTTTGTAGGCTTATCAACACTTTCTTCCTCTTCTTCATCTTCGGATTCAGACTCGACTATGGGTAAATCAACAAACTCGGGTTCAATCTTCTCGCCAAATATATGGTAGAAAACCCAATCAGTATCTGCAACTGTCAACGGGAGGCTAATTTCATTCATGAACCATTTATATTTTGAAGGTTCGTTTGCATCAAGAAAACAAATATAATCGGATTCTTCTTCTTTTTCAATGAGAGTAAATGGACGTTTGATACCAACCAATTCACCATTATTATTTGTATCAAACACGTAAGTTTCTTCTCCAATTGGTGTCCAGAGATTATGAGAGTTAGCAGTAACTTGGTTGTTACGTTTTCTGCAATAATAGCACCAATGATCTTGTCTTGGATAGCCTAAAAGGTTTTTAAAAAAAAAACAGAAAAACTTCAATTAGTTCATTCATAAGATAAAGATGAGTTTTCTTAAGGAAAAAGTTTACGAACGGAAAATATCACCAGGCAATTGACGAGGATGATTTGAGAAGATATCATGACACTCTTCAGGTATCGTACAAGTTTTCATGGGCTGTCCTGAAGCTTTTTTCTTCAAAAAATAATTTGAAACCACACAGTGTTTAGGACGAAACTTGTATCCTACCGGCATATTTTGCAGCATATTGGATCCATTCTCAGATATCAATGAGTGCAAGGTGTTGTGATCGAGAGATATGGTGAATCTCTAAAGCAAATTTTGAGATCAGAATGTATGAAACTAGAACTCTAAAAATTGATCGGATGAATAAAACTTTGTTTTCGTTAACTACATATTTATATATTTAGTTCTTAATGTAAATGTGGAATATTTCTAAAAATGAAATAAGGAAAACTATATGTAATTTAAGTAATGTTCCCATTTCTTTCACCAAAAGACTTTTCTTTTTCCCCACGTGCAACGCACATGCTTCACTAACCTAACCCGGTATTTTTGGTATCCGGTTATTGTTATATTCGGTTGTTCAGGACCGGTTATCACTGAGATTCTCATCTTCTTCCTTGTCTCCTAAGCTAGTATTAATCAAACTGTAACCTTTGGGACGGTGATTGTTTGCAGATTCGACAATATTTTAAGCAAGAGATAGGACGCTGATTCAACTGTTTAGGGTTTCAGAGGAAAACAAATGCTTAGGAGAAGAAGACAAGAAGATCAAGATACAAGTGTGTTATACCTATATCTATATACATTTTAGTGTATGACAAGGATAAGAAAAATGTTGAACATTGCCGATGAAGGAAACAGAGCAATTAGTGAGTAACCAAGACAAGAATAAACTCGTCTCTGTGTTTTTTTCTCTAATTACCAGATTGACAACAAAACTCATAAAGCTTGACTGAGAGTTTCAAAACGCTAACAAAAACAGAAAAAATATGAGCAAAACTCTATAGATAGAAAAAATGAGATCAGATATGTTTCTTCATTCCTTGTCTTAAAAAAAAAAACCACTATAGTTGGATTCTTCATCCATCTAGTGAAATAATGTGCGGCAGATCAGCTTGCGATTGACGCGAAACCAGTGGAAATAAATAAGTCTGTGGTTGATGCGAATCCAGTGGGGCTAGCAAAAACTGTGGCTGATGCGGTTACAGATACTCAAGTATAAGAGACTGCTCGACATCTATAGTTTCAATGCATTCTTCTTCTGCCTTCAACTTCTCTTTCTCTTCTTTCTTCTTCTTCTCCTTAGCTGCCTTTGGAGCCAGATAAATCTTGCACAAAGCATGATCCACCTACATTTCCCAAACCAATCCAAAACTCGCAATAAAAATCCAAAACTCACAATCTTAATAACCTGTATCCCAAGCAAACATACATACCTTTTCGTTATCGTGCGAAGAAGACTCAAAATAATATTCTTGCATTAACCAATCTCCTTTTACTCCATTTGGTTGTTTCCCAACGAAGTATTCTAGTGTGTTTTTGTAGCCAACTACACCAAATCCGGCTTTAATCTTCTTGGGAGATGCTGTTCCTTTCCAGTATCCTCCAATGACGATACGATTCTTCTGTTTTCCACTTTTACGCCTCTTGGGTCTCCGATATAAAGAACCATTCTTTCTCATTACCTTTCTCGAATTCCTCTGTTTTCAAATCGAAAGAACAGAGCCATTCACATGCAAAAACAAAGAAACAAAACCCAATTCGAAAATTAAGAAAGGAATCGACGAGAGGCAAACCTGTAAGTTGTTGTGGATTGGACTCGTAGATGTTCACGCGATGAATGGGAACACTGAGTAATGCGTATATGTTGCCTTGCGAGAAGGGTTTCGAGTAAAACAAGATGAGTTCTTCGTCGCTTGGTGTAAACTTGTAACCTGGCGGGAAAACTAACGGTTGCATCGACGGAGAAGAGAAGTTATCAGCGACCGAAGAAGATGAAGAAGGAGTGGTGGGGACAGCGTTTGGTGACGGTGTTTGCGTTTCCCATTCCGGCGGTTGTGTTTCCCGTTCCGGCGAAGGTCTTGCTTTGCGCTTGTTTCTTGACGGAATCGCCATCTACTCATCTAGTGGTGGTTCATTAGAGAGATTTTACAACATAATGAGCATGTTTAAGGGCTGATTTATAAGTAAGTACTACTAACTAATTGAAAATTAATTAGATTAATAATACTTTTTATGTGTACTCCTATGAAACAGAGCAGATGAGGGGAGGTTCCTATAATCGTATTAACGAAACTAAAATTAGAAATATATTTTTTAAAATTTTTATCAAGATTGACATCAAAGTAAAATGAAGTAAATAATCCATTATTTTTTTAAAAAAAAAGTTATCTTGATCTAGTGAAAAAGAAAGATGTGATAATGGGCTCGCTCTTTAATTAAAAATCTTTAGAAATCAAATTCCCTTTTCTGTTTTTTTAGATCAAATTCCGCTTGACAATGTTTTAGTTTCATTTGTCATGGTTATTATTTTTGGGATGAAAATGTCAGTGTTAAACTACTGAAACTAGTTTCTTAATATGGTTACCACTTTAAAACTTGTCAGTAATTTTACATACTTCATTAGTACTGTTCATGTCATATTTTCTCAAATCATGTTGCATGATTTTGCAAGTCTTAGCTTCTAGGGACATAATTCCCCAGGGTCCTACGCACATCCTCCTTATTCCAAAAGTGAAGGATGGCGTAACTGGCCTCTCTACGGTACCTAATTCACTTACACCTCTCAAAGCATGGCAATTGTTGGACTTCATCACATTAAGAAATGCAAAGCTAGTAATGTGATGTTCTACTATTGCAGGCTGAGCAAAGGCATATCAACATCTTGGGCCGCCTTTTCTACACTGCTGAGCTTGTAGCGAAACAAGAAGGCCTAGAAGATGGTTCAGAATTGATATCAATAATGGTTCACAAGGCTGTGAGTATTAATGTACGGTTCAACTTCTTCAATTAGTATTAATTATACAGTTCCACTTCTTCAATTAGCCTTTTTCACATTCTACACATCAACGAAAGAGACATCATTATTGATGCTTTTCAGGTTCTTGTGGTTTTGTAGGTCAATTGGTGTATCACATTCATGTTCATCTCATTGGAGGACACCAAATGAACTTACCCCTTGGTTAAAAGATCATCTAGAAGTAGCATTGTTTTTTTTTTTTTTTTGATAAAAGTTTGAAGTAGCATTGTTGTCTTGGTCATAAGAGGGACGCTCAGAATTTGCTTCCACCCTCTATTGACTGTATGTTAAATCTTGTTTTATTTTATGAGAAAAGTATTGTACTGTCTTCTTTTCTGGATTCCTGTGCTTGTTTTTATTAGTTCTGTAAACATTGCATGTAAACTTCAATGATAGAAGCCTTCTGACAAACTAGAGAGAGACATCTAAGACATTCACTATACGTGTTTATGAGCATCTAAGACATACACGAAATCTTGAAAACGCAAACCAAAAATGTTGCAGGGTCTCTACTCTCTAAACAACAATCACAACAAGATTGAAATATACGAAAGCTTGACCTAAATTTTCCCAACACATCGGTTTCTTGTCTTCCAAATAGTTTGAAAGTTTTCTGTGGGAACTCTGTTCCCTCTTAAAATCTATCACCCTTTGATGTCTGAAAACAAAAACCAAAATGTAGCCCCTTTGACCTCTTTGGCAATGTCTTCAAATGTCTCCATCCACATCATCATAAGAGAACATAGCATAAAAGGACAGAGCATGCATCAATTGTTGATATGTAATGATATGATGAGGCTGTTGTTGCAAGGGGTCATTATTGATTCCATTTTGGTTCTCATAAGAGTGTTGATACCCAACTGACATTAAGTATGGCTGATTTGACAAATATTCGACTTGAGACATATGCAGCTGATGTTGGCTTTGCTTATTGAAATGGGTGTGGTTGATACTCAATACGGGGTTACAGTTGCTGATACTCAACAAGGGGCTACATGAAGTCATCATGAGATTAATCCATCTATTCCACGTTCAATAGCAACTCTTTCCTTCTTTTGATTATCTTTCTCTTCTTCCTCGGTCTGAGACAGATTTTGGTACAATGTTGATACAATATTGGTACAATGTTGATGAATGTTGGTCATGTTGTTGATATTAATACCCTAGTCATAAATTTTTATGAGTCAACTAACAATAAATGAATATGTAATTAGAAGGTAAGCAATTATGCACACTATTTCCATCAGATATCAGTAATATGACCAACATAAAAAAACTAGTATAACTATATTATTCATATATTGATTAAATGTTATTTTCTTTAAAAAAAATTTTAGTTTCTTTTTGATATTTTGCTGTTCTCGTGATTTTTTTAATTTGGTTTTTGTTAGTTTTATTATTACCTTTTTTTGTTTGAGTAATAAGTTGTAATTAATATTATGAGTGCTTAAGTGACTGGTGAGGTGGATTATGAGCTAATGGAAAGAATAGAGAAATAAATAACATATGTATATATATATATATATAGTAAATGATAACACCCGAAACTAAAAATAATTAATGTGGTACATGATCAATTATTTTTAAATACAAAAAAAAAGCTACAATAGGAGGAGAAAAAAAAAAGTTGACAAAAAAAAAATTATAAGCAAAATATAAGTAAACATAAAAATCAAATGACAAAAAATTATAAATTATAGGTTCATTCAGATTTCAAAAAAAAAGAAGATATTTTTAATTACTAAGTAATTAAGTATTTACCCACGCTTCCGTGGGAAGAGCAAAAAGGTCTTGCTGACTTGAGAATTAACTCATTAAGACTTAAGAGGTAGAAGTATACATTATGATAAACAACACTTAATCTAAAATTATGAGACTTAAGAGGTAGAAGTATACATTCAGATGCAAAACCACAACTAAGGGCGCTTGTCACTAGAGCCTTGGTTTCGTCTCGTCTATGGTCATTGCATACTTTAATTTCTAAGGTGTCTAGTGCTTTGAAACTTTTTATGTACTTGGAAGTTTGTTAAGAAATTACTTTTTTTTTGCTTTTGATAAAAGGTTTTGTTTAAATATGTTATTATAACTATGTTAGTCGCAAACGCAATATACATGCAAAGTTGCAAGAACAGTTTGTCACCAGTAGTCGTTGCAAGAACAAAGACCACCTGCAAAGTGATGAAATCTAACTCTATCCCTTACAATAATTTCCCTATTGAAAGCTTTTGCTACACATGTTGTAAACGAATGACAATCTCTGCAAACTCTTAGATTCTTTGTGATCCGGAGAGTTGTTCCTACAGGAGTTCTCATCAATCCATATGCAATGGCCAATTTTTCACTGTGAAAGGTATCTGCAGATCCTAAACACCGATCAGAGAGAGTAGGAGCAGTTATGTTTGAGTCCTCTGGCTTGTAACCAGCTAGAATGGCACAACGATTACTTCCCCTAGTTCTGAGTAAATAAGTGAAGACTCCGCATGCATTTTGTCATCAACGACAAATTTGTGAACTTGATTACCAATCTCAATCCAACTCCAGCCTGGAACTGTATGTAAATCATGGCTTCTTATCAGCTTTCTCATTCTAGCAAAACCTTGAGCATCATTGGCTGCAGAATATATCGAAGTCATAAGCACATAATCCCCTGCATTGAAAGCCTTGAGCTGCACTAATTTCTTCATGGCTACTTCTCCTAATTCCAAATTCCTGTGGATTTTGCAAGAGCCAAGCAGGGTTCTCCACAATACAGGATCTTCATGGGAGGAAAACTCGTGTATCATCTCGAGCGCCTTATCAAGCTGACCAGCTCGTCCATAGAGATCCACCATGCATCCATAATGTTTAACATTCGGGCTCAAATGGAACTGTGAACTCATGATTTCAAAATGTTCAACTCCTTCTTTAACTAGACCTTGATGACTACAACCTAACAACAACCCTAGGAATGCGATGTCATTGGGTCTAACCCCGGAATCCACCATATTTCTATAGAAAGAGATAGCCTCTACGCCGTGCCCATGAACTCCATACCCAACAATCATTGCGTTCCAGGTCGACCCATCTCTCTTACGCATCCCATTAAAGACACATATCAATAAGAGCATTACTCACAAAGACACTGCTCTCACAGTGAATGTCACAGGCAATCCTGTGTAGCATAACTCCCATATTCAAAGCGCTAACGTGAGCACAAGATGATAACAAAGCAACAAGCGTGTAAGCGTCAACGCACACACCTTCATTTTCCATACGTTTGTGCATACTCAACGCCTGATGATGTAAACCAGCATGAGAAAAGCAAGAGATCATAACGTTCCAAGAAACCAAGTCTCTCACAGGCATTTCGTCGAACACTTTGGATGCTGTCTCTATACTTCCATTGGCAGATTAACACCTAACGAGACTAGTGGATACAATAGCATCATCAGAAAAACCAGATCGGAAAATCGAACCGTGAAGCTCCAAACATTTCGGAATCAAACGGAGTCTCTCACAGGCTTTGAGAGCAAAACTGAAAGTGAAGATATCGGGACGTGAAACAGAGGAGATAAGCATTCGATTATAGAGGAGAATTGAACAGAGAGGAGAAGATGATTTGGAGGAGCCACGGACAAGGGAGTTCCAAGCCGGCGTTGATGGATCAGAATCGAAACGGTCGAAGAGAAGCAGAGCGTAAGATAAAGAACCGGTGACTGAGACGGCGCAGAAGCGGAGGAGATGGTTAAAAATGGAAGGATGATGTTGAAGACCATTGATGATGGCATGAGAATGGATCTTACGAAGCTTCTTCATATTGTTGCGGCCTTGTAGCATTCTCACTATCACTCTCGTTTTTTCACACATCGTCTCTCTCCCTCGCAAAAAAAAAAAAAAAATTGAATTAACGGTAACTAACAATATATATATGAAGATGTGATTAGTAAAATACTAGCATTAATGTGATTTATTGCCATCAAATAGTTGTATAAAATCGTGCAAATCTATAATTTTCCGTAAAATTCTAGCAATTAGTTGAAATTTATCTCTCTAAATTGACTTAAGTTTATTTAATTTTAAGGTGAAGGGTATTTTCGTCAAAACACTTCTATAGTACAGAGTACAGAACATCATAAAACCCTTATTCAGCTGTCGGCGTCGTAGCTTCTCTTATCGGACGTTTGCTTTGTTCCCCTGCGGACATATCCATCAGAGAGTAAGCCCAACATTGCTCAAAGAGAATTGAAAGATCGTAGAGAGAGCATCAATCATGGCCACAAGGTTCGTAGCGATGTCAAATCTCAACCTTCTGTCTTGTCTTTAGGGTTGATTTTGTTTAATATCTCGTCTCTCTTCTCATTGTTAGCAGGAGGTTAAGAGCATTCAAGAGATGGATGAAAGCTAACGGAGTTGATTGCAATGACGCTCTTCACCTCATCGACGACCAAAACGATGGTGTCTCTGTGAGAGCATTCTGTGATTTGAAGGAAGGAGATGTTGTTGCCAATATTTCAAAAACTGCTTGTCTCACTATCAAAACCAGTGGAGCTCGTGAGATTATCGAATCAGCTGATTTAGATGGAAGTTTAGGTCTCTCTGTTGCTCTCATGTACGAGAGAAGCTTAGGTGAAGAATCTCCTTGGGCTGGATATCTTCAGATTCTTCCTATCCAAGAAGATTTGCCTCTAGTTTGGTCCCTTCATGATTTGAATTCTCTCTTATCTGGAACTGAGCTTCATAAGGTTTCTAACCTCAATCTTGATCACTATTGCATCTGATTGTTTGATGGAATCTTGGAATTTTAGCTGAAGTCACCACCACTCATCAGTTTGAATTCTTGTAGGCAGGTTGTGAAGGAAGATCATGTTCTTATATATGAGGATTGGAAAGAAAACATTTTACCACTTACTTCTTCACTGCCTCAGAGTGTTGATCCTGATTCGTTTGGAATCAAAGAGTATCTTGCGGCTAAGAGTCTGATTGCTTCACGGTCTTTCCAGATCGATGACTACCATGGATCCGGGATGGTCCCTCTTGCAGATCTGTAAGTTTACCTCACATTTGTTTTTATTACTATTTGTCTCCATAGGCCTTGTTAAGCTAATTTGTATCCACCATAGAAAGTTGTTGGGATTCAGCCCAAGCATAATACCCTTACACATGATGACAATTTCATTATTCATTTCAGAAGCATCTATACAATAAATGGTAGAAATGCTTTCCTGTATCAGCTGTTTTTGCTCACTAATTTTTGCATTATTTTAAGCTCATCGGTGAAGTTTCTATGTTTTGTTTAAGGTTGTATGCTTGGGATGTAGACTTATATGTATTTTATTGTTGGCCGACCGTTATAGTCATATAGAAGCTTTCTTATTTTTCTTTATTCACTCCTCAGACTTGTGGGTTTTTATTGCATCTTGTATATCGGTCAATTTGCCTTGGATTATTTTTGTTGGTGCTTATTTATGTTGTCCTCAAAAGATTTGCTCTATGTAGACTTTAAAGGTCTCATTAGGTTCAATCACTTTGATTAGACCGCGTCTGTTCTAAGTCCTGTCAATGATTGTAGATAATATATATGTTAGCCTATGAATATGCTGATTTTTTTTCACAGCCTGCTTCAGGATTGTTGCATCTTGGTTATTTACCTAGAACTGTGCTTTTCCATTTTGAGTTTTTTTCATATGTTGGAATTGGGGAAAAATGATCCTTGAAAGTCAGTTTGATGGCAGTTTTTGATAGAGTAAATGTGATTCTAGCCTGCTCTGTGAATTTTCCAACAAAAACTTGATGATTTACTCATTGTCTACTCTTCTGAATCTTGCCTGTTTACTCCATATTGCAGCTTCAATCATAAAACTGGGGCAGAAGACGTTCATTTCACTGCTGAATCATCTAACAGTGAATCCGATACTGAAGCTGATGAATCTGACAACATTGATGCTGCAAATGAGGCCACTGATGAAGATGAGCCTTCCAGTAAAAGTTCTTCCTCGCCTGAGCAATCTTTAGAGGAAGTTCCTGATGAAAACACTGATGACGAAGCCAAAGAAGAAGAGGAAGAAGAAGAAAACTCTTCAATGCTGCAAAACGATTTATCCGGTCTAAAAATGATTATGGTGAAGGATGTCCAAGCTGGAGCTGAGGTATGTATGCATTTTTCCTCCCTAACTATTCGTCTGTTAGAATCATATTTCATTTGCATTGATGCCATAATCTCTTTGTGTAGGTATTCAATACATACGGTTTGATGGGTAACGCTGCATTACTCCACAGGTACGGATTTACTGAGCCTGATAATCCTTACGACATAGTAAACATAGATCTAGAATTAGTAACCGAATGGAGCTCATCCTCATTCACAAGCCGGTACTCCCGAGCTAGACTCGCCTTATGGAGAAAACTAGGTTACACAGGATGCGAGAGTCAAAACTCTGAATACTTCGAGGTTTCTTCATCCGGAGAACCCCAAACCGAGCTCCTGATTCTACTCTATATACTGCTCTTACCAGAGGACGCATACAATAAACTTGATCTAACTATATCAACAACAAGAGCTTCTAAAGAAGGAAGAGAATCTTCTTCTTCTTCATCTGCTTACGAGATAACTATTGGGAAACACAAGTTTGTGTTAGGACAAAGCGAAAACGATATTCTTCTGACAGATGGTGTTTGTGAAGCTCTTCTTGCTATTGTGGATAAGCGGGAGAGTTTATATGGATCATTGAGTTCTTTGGAAGATGACATTGTTGGGCTCAAAGCTTGTTGTCTTCCGAGAGACAGGAGATTGTATCATTCACTTGTGTTGCGTGTGAGTGAGAGGAAGATTCTGAAGAAGCTTAGGAGCTATATTCGTACAAGGGTCGATGAGTTTTCTGGCGGGAAGCGCCGGAAGAAGATGATTCCTAAATCTTAGCAACATGCAAATTTTGCTCGTTGAATTTTCAATTTTCACACCATTGTTTCTTTTTAAAAAAATTTGGTCTAGACCATCGAATTGGAGCGCTTTGATCGATTCTTTTAAAACTATTTATAGACATTTTTGAGATAAAAAAACATAGGAATGAGTTTTAATCGCGAGTATATTGAGTAATCTTCCGACGGAAGCAAAGAAAGCGTGACAAAAGCCGGCAAGTGTCAGACTGGTAGAATTGTAATTACGGAGAAAGCTAAGGGGTAGTTTGGTAGAGCTAGACACGTGGCACGTGGGAGTTAAAGGATATTACAGTCTTACAGAATACACAGAGACAAGACAAGTGCTTTTTTGTTTTTGTTTTTATTTTTTTTCACCAAGGCTAAGGAATTCATTTTTTCTTTCTTATAAATATTTTTTACAGTCAATTACTCAATAGAGTGTGACGGAGAGATTCTACTTTGCTCTCTTTACTTCGTCTTCTTCCTCCAAAATCCAATCTCACTACAACTTTTCTAGGGTTTCTTCGTCTTCCTTTGGATCTATGTGAATAGGTATGTAACTGATTTGAGTTGGTCTTCTTAATTAACCAAGTAAATTGCGTCTTGAATCTTAGCAATTTTTCTGTTCGCCTGATTTCATTTTCTTGTTTGGATTTAGATCCTTGATTCAGATTTGCTCAAAAGTTCTGCGTAAGCTGTTGCTTTAGATTATCTCACTCTGATACTTTTGTACTTTTTGCTCTGTTTTTGGATTACATTTGTGGATTTCCTATCTTCTTCTTTTTTCCCCGGAAGCGTTTACCGTGATCTGGTTTTGATTGATCTTATTTTTCTTGATTTTTCGTCTGAAAGATGTGTTGATTTGTGTAGATCCTTTGCATTGTACTTTCTTTATTGTTTTTCATTCGATTTTCTCTTCATTTCGGGATCATGGTACTTGCTCATTTCTAGCTCAAATGTGGTTGAATCTCATACAGGTTTCTAGTTTTTTCAAATTGATCATACTCATTCTTTCGTCAGTTTTTCATTGGATTGGCTTAATTAGTGTCTACGGAGCAATTAACGATCCTGTTTAGAGGATTTTGTGTGTTCATCAGCAACTAGACTTTGAGGGTCTCTATTATTCATGATTGAGCTACGGTTTTGTTTAAGACAGATCAAAGATTAGATTCGAAGATTGTAGTGATTAGCATGAGTATGGATGTTCTAGTCTGGGAATAAAGGGTCTAGTGTTGAGGGAAACATGAGACTTTCCTAATTGGGTGAAACATATGTTGTAAAGTTTGGGTTTTTATTTGCTGAATTTATGACCTGTGTTTAAATTGGATCTTGTAGTATGCACTAAGTTGAGGTATAAGCTTGGAAAGTAGGAATATGGCCAAAATCTCTTTGGTTTACCAACTTAGCAAAAGAGTTAGCAGGAGTTGGTGATCAGTTCTCCTACCGGCTTTTGCAGGCTAATTACTAGTACCTGACTTTACAAGCTTCTCAAGGACCTTTGTTTTTCTAGTTTTGTACAAGAATGTCAAGTGTTCGAAATACCCATTGGTGTCACAGATGTCAACGTGCTGTTTGGCTTCGAGGTCGTGATGCTGTCTGTTCCTATTGTGGAGGAGGATTTATTGAGGAAATCGATATAGCACCTAATAGTCCCTTTGACATGCTCAGAGCTCACAGGGATGTTGAACGCGATGCAACCTTTGATCTCATGGAAGCTTTTTCAGCCTTTATGAGAAGCCGCTTAGCTGAAAGAAGCTATGACCGAGAAATCAGTGGAAGAATTGGCTCTACGGGTTCTGAAAGCTTTTCTAGCTTAGCTCCTGTATTGATATTTGGTGGTCAAGCTCCTTTGAGATTGGCTGGTGGAGATAATAATTCAGTTGAAGCCTTAGTCAATGGCGCACCTGGAATTGGTATCACACGAGGCACCAACGCTGGTGACTATTTTTTCGGACCCGGTCTTGAAGAACTGATTGAACAGCTTTCATCGGGTACTCATCATCGAGGCCCACCACCTGCATCAAGATCATCAATTGATGCGTTGCCAACCATCAAGATCTCACAGAAGCATCTCAAATCATCAGATTCTCACTGCCCGGTTTGCAAAGACGAGTTCGAACTGAAATCAGAAGCAAAACAGATGCCGTGTAATCATATCTATCATTCTGACTGCATCGTCCCGTGGCTGGTTCAGCATAACTCATGCCCAGTCTGTCGTAAAGAGTTACCATCAAGAGGATCTTCTTCAAGCACACAGAGTAATCAGAACAGAAGCACTAATGGAAGAGAAAACAACAGAAGAAGGAACCTTTTCTCTAACCTCTGGCCATTCCGCTCGTCTAGCTCAAGCTCGACTCAGAACCGCAGGGACACAAACAACACAGCCACTTCAGAAGAAAGCCACTATAATCATCATCAACACCAGCAGCAGCAGCAACAACATCAACATCATCAACAACAGTCCCATATGGGTTACAGTGGATGGCCCTTTGATTATTAAAGGTCAATCTAAAATTTAACTCTTCGTTTTCACTTTGGTCTTTTGTATTTTGCTTGTGCTTTGTCATGTTCTGTCTTTCTTTCATTTGCTTTGTTCATTGTTTACTGTAGATCTTTTGTTTCTGTGTTTCACGGTTTATCAACTTTGTGTTTTATTATAGATTCTTTATCACACATGTTAGCTTGTTATTGAATTTGCATTAAATAATTCATTGTGTTTAGATAAATGTATGTTTCGGCTGGCGCCAACTAAACGTTGATCTGTCTTTTTTATTATTATCATATAGGTATTTCATTCTTCAGTTGCTTTGAATTTCTTCTTATTTTTACGTTTGTTTTACTTCCACATTTCGTAAGCAAAAGCTGACATACCAGAACCTGAGAACTATAATGTGCTAACAAAAGCTTGACCGTTCTAGAATCTCGATCTCATTAGTATTAGATTTTGGCTCAGTTTCAGACGAAAGTGATAGTTAGATAACCAAATTGCGTTAGGCCAATGGTGTAACATCAAGTTTCTTTTTGCTAAAGATATATATATATATTACTGAACGTTTTTTGGGCTATAACGAATATGCTAACCCACAAATAGTAGATTCCGATTATTTTTTCTGATTTTAATGATTCGCTATGTGTGTTCCACAAAAGTTATACGAAAAAATTTTAAAATATCACAATTTATGTTTTGATTTCAAAACTACCTCCAAATATTAAAATGGCAAAGTTAGTTTATGAATGGTTTTTAAGAAAAAGTTCCTACCGTATGAATCTTTCCTAAACCTTTAGAAACCATTCATAAACCTAAAGTTTGTAGTATTTTTATAATTTGTCTAAAATTTTTATATTGGTGGAACTAAAACTTGTTTTGTGGTCTTTTTAGAATTACATAAAAGAAGATATCTATATAAACAACATTTCGGAGCCGTTCATACACAAATGAATTAAATAACAGTTTGATGTGTTAATTCTTTTTGAGGTGATGCATGGTTTAGCGATCCATAGAACATCTAGAAAACAAAAATGGATCCCGTTCGATTCTATCTATATATATAAAAAAATTATATCTGAAAGAAATGGGAGATGGATATAGAGAACTTTTGTTCCTATTTTATTAGTTTCTAGATTGATTTTGATTAAGTAATGAATAGCATTAGCCACATCACACAAGGTGTAGAAATTATGATAAGGATCGTAAATCAAGCTCTGAAATAAAATTCATGTCACCGACGAAGAAGAAGCTTTAAAAAGAACCACAAGATTTCTGCCATAGAGGGAAAGTGACAAAAAGTCTTTGACCTAAAAATCTTCTTTCAGATTTTTGTCTCTTCCGTGATTCAAGTTTCACAACTACTTGTCTTCTCAACGAGTTACTACCAATTCTACATAGAATACCCCATCATCATAAATTTCCTTTCTTAAATATTTTGATATCAATTTGTTTTCTTACTAGTAACAATATATCTATGATTAAAAAACTAAAAAACTAACCATGAAAACGAATAACAGCAAATAAAAGTTTAACACTAATCATAATATATATATATATATATATATATGATAACATCTAGAATAGTTAGAAAGTCGATCTAACTAATAATATAACTAAAAATTGCATTACCAGTCAATTTTTTTTTTTTTTTTGGCATCTTGCCTAAAACAAAACTATAAAAAAAATAAAAAAAAATTCGAAATTCAAACTGACACGAGCTCACACCCACTAGTGCAACTGCTCGGTACATAATTTACTAAACAAATGTTAAATGTAGAAGAAAAATAAAAAGACAAAGCAACACATACTCTTCTCACAAAAGGAGGAAAAAATAAAAAAAGGATTCACAATTGTCATTTGCAGAGAAAGCTACTTCACTCCTTTTTTTCTTCCTTCCTTGCTCCGTCTCCCTGAGCCCTACATTTTTGTTTCCGTCGACAATAACCGGTTTGTTGCTTGCTTTTGGAGCATCTTCCTTTCAAGTTTTGTTCTGATTTGCCTCCGAGAGGGAGAGAAGCCGGCCTTTGATGGGTGCGGCAGAATCTGAAACCGATCGGAAGATTTTTGCTAATGGATTTGGAGTTTTTCCGTGAATGAATCTGTGTTTATTATTATGGGGAAGAATACCGACGAGGAGCAGAATCTCCCAGTGAGCGACGGAGCTGCTACGGCTAGGAATAACGGAAGAATAAGTAGATGTTGCTGCGTTTGGATCTCTAGCTGCTTTAGTCTCAGATGCGTTTTGATTCTTGCTTTTTCTGCTGCTGTATTTCTCTCTGCCTTGTTTTGGTTACCTCCATTCCTCGGATTAGCAGATCGAGGGGATCTAGATCTCGATCCAAGGTTTAAAGGTACTATCTCGTTTTCTAGATTCGTTCTCTAGGCTTTAGGATTCACGCAAATCTGGCTTGATGTGATTTGTGATACGGATCTAGGGTTTGTGATTCGTTGGGTTTCTTTTCTGTATTTCACATGGGAAAATGTAGGAGGAAGCTGATTGAATGAGCTGTCATGAAGCTGGAATAATTTTCTTTAGTAGAAGAAGCTCGATTCTTGAATAGAACCTTTGATTAAATTTTTAATGGCTATCTTCAATTTTTTTAGGAGATGATGTAGGACATGTATATTTTTTTCATTGACTTGGACTTAGAAATGGCTATTTTAAGCGTTTTCTTTATAATTTATATATGTGAATGACGTTGAAATTGGGTTTAAACTCTGTGGAGTTGAGAAATCCATATTTAGTATTCTAAACACCTTTATTGAATCAAGATTGCCTAAAAGGTGAAGTTTCTTAAAATGCTTCAGAATGTTGTATTAAGCTTAGCTCGGCAAAATTTGCTTTACTATGTTTTTAGTATTTGGTAATGTTAGCATGAAAATGGATCTCTCTGCAATGATTTGTTTCCATTTATGCCTTATTACGTTCACCAAAATCTTTTTCTGCATTTTCTTTTTGTTACTATACAATCTATTCTCAAAGCTGGTTGGTAGAATCAATTATGAACCTAGACCTAGTTGGTGCATAGTTTAGTGTGTGACCTAGCTGTGCGAACACATTTCCTCAAGTGGCTCTGATTTGGTTTCTAAATCTAATTTAGTTGCTGTCACTTGTTTGGGCAGCCAATGTCGTTTATGTTTGAATTATGGAACTTATTCTCTGCAATTCTGCAGTTATAATTTTTCTTTCATGTTACAACTTATATGTGTAATGTGTTTATAATTATCTTCTTCTATTTATTCCCCTGTCACTGGAGCAACAAGTTCTAATTATCTATATCTTGTGTCATGATCTATCTCTATGTTTCATGATAAAGTACCAATGTCCCTTTTTGGTGTTTGTTTCTTTTTTGCAGATCACAGAATAGTGGCGAGTTTTGATGTTGAAAAACCAGTTTCGTTCTTGGAAGACAATTTCTTGCAGCTTGAGAATGATATCACGGATGAAATAAGCTTTCCCATGACCAAAGTAACTAAGCTTCTATCCTTATCTCACCTGCATGGATTTCATTGTTTCCGTATTGATGATTCTGTTTCTTTTCTTGAGCTAGGTTGTGGTATTAGCACTTGAACACTTGGGTGATCTTAACAGAACAATGGTTGTTTTTGCCATTGATCCTGAGAATGAGCATTCTAAGATACCTGCTGAAATTGAGAGTCTGATCAAGGCAGCTTTTGAAACGCTGGTCCAAAAGCAGTTGTCTTTCCGCTTGACTGAATCCTTGTTTGGGGAACCATTCCTTTTTGAGGTGCTAAAATTCCCTGGAGGAATCACTGTGATCCCTCCCCAGCCTATATTTCCCCTGCAGAAGGCTCAGCTTCTCTTCAACTTCACATTAAACTTTTCGATTTTCCAAATTCAATCAAACTTTGAGGAACTCGCTAGTCAGCTGAAGAAGGGTATAAATCTGGCTCCCTATGAGGTATGACAATTCTAATTCACAAGATCAGTCAATTGCTAATGATTCGGAATCTTAAATTTCTCTCTTGTTGAATTACAGAACTTGTACATAACCTTATCAAATTCCAAAGGTTCAACAGTGGCGCCTCCTACTATTGTTCATTCCTCTGTTCTGCTCACATTCGGTTCCTCTTCTAGGTTGAAGCAACTTGCTCAAACTATCACTGGCTCCCATTCCAAAAACCTCGGCCTAAACCACACCATATTTGGTAAGGTCAAACAAGTCCGTCTTTCCTCAATCTTACCAAATTCACCCGCCACATCATCATCCCCTTCTCCTTCTCCTCAACCTGAAACCCACCAACACCACTATCATCATCCCCGTCATCATCATCACCACCATCATGAGCTTGCTCCAGAACCTTCACTATCACCTCCAACTAAAGGCTTTGCACCTGTACCAGCGCCAACCAAACACTCATCTTTACCCCCGAGAAACCCGCCGTGCCCTTACGAGCAGAGGAGACCAAAAGCAAAAAATGCTCTGAACCATCACACTGCAGCACCAACGCCTGCACCACACCGGTCTCAGCCACATCCACCAGCACCAAACCCTTCCCCGCCACATCATCATGCCATTCCTGTATCTAGTCCACTTCCCCACGTTGTATTTGCTCATATCCCACCTCCATCAAAAAGCAGCCCAGAATCAGAAACGATCGGTAACATAACCCCTTCACCTTCTCCAACTCCATGTAAGTCTTCTCTCTCAATACCCGCGTCCATGTTTTTGTTGTCGACTTACTGAACTAAAACATCTCAAATCTTAAACAGCTTCGGCGAGCATTGGTCCAACCTTCAAAAAGGCATCATCGAAGCTCCTTGTAGTAGTAGCTGTTGTAATCATCTGTCTGTAAAACCAACAAAAAAATGGCTGGAAGTAGCTGCTTTAACGTTCAAGCTGTAAAAAATTAGCAGCAGTTCACAAAAGCACAACTCCTCCGGTCACAGCGTCAAGGTAATTGTATAAAAGGAACACAAGGCAAAAAAAATGTATGTATGAAAAATGAAGAGAGTTTTTTGTAAAAGAGTTGTTGAGGTTTGCAACACAAAAGTGTGACTTGCACCTAACATCCGAGAGAGAAAAAAAAAACTTATATATAAAACATTTTCTGTTTTTATTTTGTATATAAAGTAATCTTGTTTAAACAAATTTGTGTGTTTTCATTCCCGGCTCGAAACTTCCAACGAAAATGCAACATGGTCCATCTTCTTCGTTATAATTAATTTAGTATTACTATTACAGTTAGAAAAACATCGAGCATCCATTAACGACTTTAACAGTCGGATTCTGCTAAAACTGTTTCTTTTATGATGACAACGACAGTTTCATTGTTTACTAATAAACAGAGTTTTATACATATCTAATTTTGGCAAATTTCATTTTGTTTTTGTCTCCTACAAAAGCGGGAAAATCAGCAAAGTAGATAAGAACAAACATATATAGCACCTAATAAATTTGGAGGAAAGATGATCAAAGAAAAAAAAAAACTGAATTTGAAAAAAGGAAAAAAAAAAAAAAAAAAAAAAAAGGAGAAAGAAAAGGAAGGGGAGTCCCAGAAAAAAAAAAAGATTTTTTTTTCCGGTGACAGAGTGGGCTCCCTTACGCTCCACTTTGTATTCAATCTTTCTTCGTTCTTTCCCTGAATGCCTTCACCCGTATTCAGGGTACGTTCTTATTCGTCGTCTTTTTACCGTTAATTCATATCAACTAGGTCAAATCATTGAAGATTAATCCAGATTCGATGACTTGTTCTTCAAGCAATTGTTCTTGATTCTTAGGGTTTTCTCCTGTTTGTGTTATGTAAATGTAAACATTTGATTACGAGAATGTTGCTTCAACTTTGCAGAAACTTACGGTGATTTACATTTGGAGGAGCGAGGGATAATTATAATTAAGGTGTTCCAATTACGTTGCATATACATCGACATATTCGAAGAACATTTTCTTGTGATTCATGAACTAAAATGTACAGGTACTATGGATTCAAGCTATTCAAAGAACACCATCTTATCGCCGTATATAACTCGCTGTCCCGACGTTGATTTGTAGATTTCAACTCTTTAGATCTTTTAAATGATTGACGAATCCATCGAAGAAGAGTTGCCACCATTATTATTCTGAGCCAAAAAAAAGTATTGGCATGAACTGTATGGCCGTGGCTCTCGATCCACTAACCGACCGGTTTGCACAGTTTAGCCGATATTCACACAGATGCAGACTTCAATCTCTAACCAACCTCGACTTTAACTTTCTCGGTTCCAAACAAACCAATCTTGCTGGTTCTTCACACTCCTTGAACCACCGAAGTGTTTCTACTCCATGCTTTTCCATAGAAGCTAATAACCTAGATGGCTCTGCTGCTGCTGCTGCTCCGAGCATTGAAATCCTCGGTGGTCGAAGAGTTCCCACTATACGTGCCCTTGTAGCTGAAGTAACCATAGCTATGGCTTCCCGAGTTCAGCCTTTGCTTTTATCAAGTGGTTTAGGAGGTGTTTATCTCTTGCAAACTGGAAAAGGTCAGAGCATTGCTGTTGCAAAGCCAGTTGATGAAGAGCCTTTAGCTTTCAACAATCCTAAAGGATCTGGTGGCTTGATGCTTGGACAACCAGGGGTGAAACGGTCTATCCGCGTTGGTGAAACAGGAATCCGAGAGTTAGCTGCTTACCTTTTAGACCATCAAGGCTTCTCGGGTGTTCCTCCAACCGCATTGGTCAGAATCTCGCATGTTCCTTTCCATGATTTTGATGCAGGAGAGCTTGGACCAGGATATTTCACAGTTGCATCGGTCCATAGGATTGGTATACTTGATGTGAGACTTCTGAACCTTGACAGACACGCTGGAAACATGTTAGTGAAGAAGATACATGACCAAGAAGATGAGAGTTGTTATAATGGTGTTGGAGCTGCTGAGCTAGTGCCTATAGATCATGGTCTTTGCCTACCTGAATGTCTCGAAGATCCTTATTTCGAATGGCTTAACTGGCCTCAAGCTTTGGTTCCATTCACAGACACTGAGCTTCAGTATATATCAAACATGGATCCTTTCAAAGACGCAGAGCTTTTGAGAACAGAACTAGGCTCTATGCAGGAATCTTCTTTACGTGTTCTCATCGTCTGCACGATATTCTTGAAACAAGCTGCTGCTGCAGGGCTTTGTCTTGCAGAGATAGGTGAGAAGATGACTCGAGACTTTTACAGAGGAGAAGAGAGTTCTAGTGTGTTGGAGATTCTTTGCACCAAAGCAAAAGCAAGCGTGATTGGTGGAAGTGATGATGATGATTATAGTCGTGAAGTAGAAGCTGAGCTAGAGTGTGGAATTTTTCAGTTTGACGATGAATTTGAAGATACACAAAACAAAGAGCTTCCAGAGATGTTACTAGTGCCTTTGTTTCCAAGAGTTCCATCTATTGCTGCTAATCTATCTGCTCTCATGATGTGTTCACAAAACCAGTGGATTACTACATATGACATTAAAAGAGAAGAGGGGAGGAAAGATAGGAGTATCGTGAGGAGCAAGAGTCACCCAATCTGTGTGAATTATGATGAAACAGAAGGTGTTTATTTTGGGGACATGAGTGGAGATGAATGGGAGATGTTTTTACATAGTTTCCAGATGCTTTTGCCAGAAGCACTTAAAGGTTCAACAAGCAAAGGACCAAAGCCAAGATTTGGATCTTCTTGCAAGTTCTAAGGAAACAATATTAAACAAAAATAGATGAAATATTGCAAGGTTAAGATATATAGAAAACAAATGGGAAATGAAAGACTGTAGGGTTAAACTATTGATTTGAGATAACATAGAGAAAGTTAATGGAAAATGAGACGAGCAAAAATGATTAAGGCCGTCCAATCCAAATTACTTGTTATCTTCTTCTTTCTGATTTCTTTTATTGTATCACTTCATTAATATCTACCGAAGAATGATTATTGTAACTTATATACGCAATTCTCAGTGATTTATTTGTTCTATGTAAATTTCTTGTTGAAAGCTAGTAAAAATACAGAATTCAGAACAACTAAAAAGAGATTATTACATGTAAAGAAGTTGACTATTACATAAAAAACCGTTGCCTCATTTTGGCCCACACATTTTTATTCATTAATGAAATTTAAGACCAAACTAATTAAACTGGAACACAAAGATACCATATTTGTGTGCTTTTCTGGATATAGTCTTGTTTTTGAACATCCTCAAGTTTGGGTACAAGAGTCTCGAGTACATACTTTGTCACGATGTTAAGACAAACACGTCCCATGTGATAAACTTCTAGACAACATCCCTGTTGTTTCAACGGACCGTGGCTAAACATTTCGGCCGTGACATACATCGCACACCTTGAAGATACCTTAGCCATACATTGGTTAACCAAGTGGTCTGATTCAGGAACACCGGTTGCTGCAGATGCCATTGCAGCCATTGCGATAATTGTGAATAAGGCTGTAGCCATGGATTTGGTGACGGTAGTTGTGTTGAGGGCCATTATGTTTTTTTTTTTGTAGTGTGAATTGTTCAATTGCTTCTCCTTTTTAAATCCTAGGAAGTAGTAGTACTATAGGAAATGAAGTAGTAACAATTTGAGAACTCATGGATCAAAAGTATGTTTCCTATAAATTGTGATTAATGAGGCGTTTACTTGCAGTTATGCGTTTGATTTGCAATTAATTGCAAAACGCCTACGTTTATTTCGTTTTTGAGCAAGAAGTAATACATTGAGTTAAAATGGGCTATATACAGGCCCAAAATAAGACGTTTTTTTTATCTGCTAAGTCACATACAGAGCCGACGTGACATGTGGTTTTTGCCCTTTTACGATTACATTTTGTCTTTGTGAACAAAATTGTAAAAAACCATATCCCAAAAAGAACACGTTTGTTTGTTTGATCTTTTAACATGAGCCGGTAATTCCGGTTTTCCCCCAACCCAAAGGGTTTGATCCTATAACATGAACCAGAGGCCCAGAACATATTCTGATTTTTTTCAAAGCACACAAAAATGGGCTAAGTCAGACTGATTAACACATATTTGGTCAAAATGAAATTACTAAGAGATTAGATAGTTTATTTTAAATAGCAGAAGCGATTTAAACAATAAAACAATAATAAGATATTACGAGATTTAATGAGGTATCCATTCCAAACCAATCACTAGTCCTCGACTATAACAAGAGTTTATTAGTCATTTTAAAAACACAAATACAAGATAGACTAAAACCTCTAAACAAGTTTTAATACATATATCTCAAAAAAATGAATTAAGGTTACACAAATAAAATTAGTTTATTTCCCTTTAATCATGGTTATCTTCTTCTTGCATAAATTTTTGCTTTGTGTTCTCTACACTAGCAGCAAACCCGTCTCTAGGGGAAAGCAAAATTAGCAAATGTCAAGTGATTAAATTCAATTTCAAAAAAAAAAATCAAGGTTAAAAGGCCCAACTATTTTCAAAAAAAAAAATTATCAGGCAGTTTTAATATTTTTTTCGGTTTTGTCAGGACCCAAATTCAATTGTAAAAAAAATAATTAAAGTTAAAGGTTTCATTTTTCAAAAAAAAACAATTTATTAGAAGATTTTAATTTTTATGTTTTTTTTGGTTTTGTCAAGGGGCCATACCTTTGAGAAGGGCCTGACCAGTAGCAATCTCTTCTTAAGGTGAATCTCTCCTAAATTCCACATCAACACACACTTCACACAAGCTAATAGAAAACTTTATTTTCTAGTTTATCTGTTTTAACAACAATTTTGTGTGCCTCTCCAAAACTGAACACGTAGCCAAAAACGTAAAACGTCTCTTTCCTTTTCTATTAAGGAATAACATAAATTACAATCACAAAATTAATGTTAGAGAATAAATCATTGAACACATCTCTATATATAAAGAATCACATGTAATTCTCTAATCGCACCAAGTGAACAAAAAGACAACCACTATAAATTTCCAATATTTTAGCCAAGATAATTCTTTGTCTGCAAGTCAAAACCAAATAAAGAATCTAATTAAATAAATATAATTTCTAATAATAATAGATTCAACAAACTACAATTTGAGTTCGATTTTTTTTTCTTTTACGTCAAACAAATTTCAATGATATCATATCGAAATTACAAAGTTAGTATACAGAACTTTCAGAAAACAAATTAAACTAATGATCAAATGGAGGATTTGAAATATTTATTTAATAATAATTACCCTTCTAAATAAGACTATTATAAAACAAAACCTAAAAAGAAAAAGTTGGAGCAGGATATATTAAAAAAAGAAAAAGTTGCTCCTCTATCTTAAAAAGAAAAAAAAAAAAAAGCTCGTGGAGCAATTTTGTACACACGAGGCTACGATAAACCCACCACCACTCTAGCTTTCCCTGCAGATTGCATTTCAACGTCTACTTCCTCATCGATTCTTGGCATCATCGAGAGACCCGTGTTTTCGCAGCGGTTACAACACTTGATAACTTCTATAAACTTCTCCTCACTGTTCTCTTCTTCGTCCCCTTCCCTACCCCATAGCACCACGCAAACTCCCACCAATAAAATCGCCATTCCAAGAACCCTAAAATTTTAGATGTTTATTGAATAAAATTTAGTATAGTAGTTTAGACACAATATGAGGATCGAGCCATATGACCTAATCAATCAAAAATCCAGTGGTTGCTTACCCGCCAAGATATATATTTTGGCCAAGGATGAGGAAGCCAATGATGGATCCTATGATGACAACAAGAGGGTTAAAAGCAGTAACAAAGACAACGCTCTTTTGCTTCGTCATCATCCCTTGAACGTAGTATGCTATACTCGATGAGATTATGGCCTATAAAAAGATCACATTATAAGTATTATAGTTCCATTTATAACACAAGCTAATTAGTTATATAATCAGGAAGAAAGACGAACCGCATAAGCAGAGGCGAGAAGGTTCGTGTCAAAGCCAATGTTCCATGCAGAAAGGTTTGGTTCCATCACAAACGTTACGGCAGTGGACTGTAACGTGCCCATGAAACACACCATCGTCGATAATGAAAGGTGAGATGAGTATCTCTTCAACGTAGCCGCCTAAAGAAATATACAAAATAGTTTCTTAATTCGTTAGAAAACTGGCGCTTTCTTATATACATTATAATATGATCCCAACTGTAAATCATAATCCTTAGATATATATAATTTGGAAAAAGGTTTCCAAGAGTTAAGAAATCAGTCGAATTAAAAGTTAAAAGATTAAATTTTTTTTTACTTATGTATGTATTATAAGAATGAAAGAGAATAAAATATTTAGTTGAGTGTACTCTACAATTATTATTATTATTTAAAAATAGTGTACACTAAATCTTGTATTTAATCTATCTAAAAAAGTTTCATATGTAAAAAAAATTTAGATTATTTTCGATTTGTGTGTGTTATCCCAATTCCCAAGAAATCTAATAAAGTACCTGAAGAACAAAGAAGGAAGCCCAAGAAAATGAGGCGACAAGGAGGAAGACGGTGGCTTTGAGGTAGTCCTCGCCGACCGGCGACGAAGCATCGCCGTTGAGGTGAGATTGGAGAAATTTGATTAGAGGAGTTTTGAATAAAATCATCAACATGGCTCCAGCCACTATCACTAATGTCCCCACCACTTTTGCTTGGAATCTAACTTTTCTCATCTCCACCTTCTCCATCCTATTTTTTTTTCCACAAAAACATTTAAATCACACATCATCATCAACGTGCCATATTGAATACCCTTATATATAATTAATTATAAAGTTATATATGCTTTAAATTTAGGTACCTCCTCTGCCAAGAATAAAATAAAAAATTTTAGGTACCTGAAAACTATTGAAATGATAAAGGTCAAAGCAGGCACGATATTGGTGACGGCGCCGGCAAAAGTTGGTGAAGTAAGTTTAAGACCGGCGTAATATAAGTTTTGATCGATCAGAGGCCTGTTGTAAATAATTTTACAAAAAAAAAATGATAAATATTCATATGCTGCACATAAAGGGAATGTTTTTGAAAAATGAATAATTCAAGTTAAAGAAGACTAACCCGAGAAGAGCAAGAACAAAAATTTGCATGAATATTGGAAATGTCATCTTCGGCCTCACTTTCCTAGAACACCCAAATAAATATCAAGTTGTTATTTAAATGTTTGTATCCGGTGTGAGAACCGATCGAACTTTGTATATTTTTATATACGTCGATATAATGAATATATTACCTCTCGGAAAGAAGAGCAAAAGGTGCAATAGCGGCAGTGGCAAAGGCGTTACGATAAGCTACAAGGACGTAATGGCTCATGCCCCGGTCTAGTGATACCTTGGTGACGAGGTTCATGCCGGCGTATCCGAATTGAAGACATACCATTGCAAAGTAGGGTTTGGCTGATTCCGACATCTTTAACCCCATATCAAAACTTTCTTTCTTTTAAAGAAAATTAATTTATATCTCTGGATATACAATTTTATATAAGCGAAAGGAATTAGGAATAGAGAGGAAACACCACTTGTGGGGGCTTTGTGCTCTTCCTACGAACAAAATGGTGAGAGGTTTTTTGTGTTTATATAGAGCACACCATATTCGGATGAGTTCGAATGCCCTTTTGTTTTTTTTTTCTTTGATTATTTATTTATTAATATTTTTAGTGACGTTGGCATTTATATTCCGTTTTTGATTCCGTAAGAAATGTCTTCATTTTTTGCATTTCTGAAAATCAAATCTGGATAGTAGTAATTCACTACTAATAGTGAAATCCCTGTAAATTGACTGCATATACCATTTTAAGTTTTTAACATTTGACATATTCATTTTAATATTTACATGATTAATACTAAACTAAAGCCGAATTAAACAAATCAAAATGGGAATAAAAATTGATTTCAGTGTGACGGTGGGATTTTAGGGAAAGCAAAACACGAAACACAAGTGGACGGCGTGAATTAATTACAAGTGGTAGCAGAAATAAAGTGGGACCCAAAGCTTACGTTGTTCGTGGGACCCGCAGATGAAATAATGTCTGTAAATGTTGCAAAATCAAAATGCTTAGGAGAGAGTGGATTGGTTTTGTGGGGCCGTAACGATATCCATAAGGATGTGATAATTGAAGTCGTCCTCTGAATGCTGCTGATGCAATCTACAGAAACAGAAACACACTAAGAAATAAAGGGGATCAGTGCTTCAAGGCAAACATAAACACTAAGAAATAGTATGATTTATACATGTATATGCACACTATAAGTCTAAAACATTTGAATGTGTGTGTGTGCGCGCTCTTAACTTAATCACAAATTAGTTATCATTAATTAAACCCATTTGTTAGAGTAACTTGGGGAATCAAAATCAATGTTTGATGCAACGCCTCCTTTCCTTTCTCAGTCATATCGCCAATACCATTTGCTTTAATTTAGCATCTTATAAAGATTTTAGTTTTTGAAACCTAAAAATAGAAATAGATGTTTATCTCATGCCTATGTGTTATTTGGATATAATAAGTTCGTGTATAGATATTAATCCGCACAGCATGTAACCTAAAAGTGTTGAAAACAAGATAGTAATTAAGCACAATCTCTAATTAATAGTAATAAATTAATTAGCAACATTGAACCATTTTCATTAAAAAATTATACTAATGAATTAAAGATCAGCAAATCTCACTAATTAATTTATTGTGATATGCTTTTGTTAAAAAAATAGCGGTACTTCGGTATGTTGAAAGGATTAAAATAAAATAAGTTGGGCATGACCCATTACCTTCTCTAGAATATGCATTGATATCACTTTATGCGAGAGGATTGGATACTTTAAAAAGTTGGGGAAGATTTTTTCAAAGCTCATCTCTTAAAATCAATTTGATGGTAGAGTGATTTAACCATATATTGTGGATATTATATATATATATATATATGTGGTTAAGAATATTTGAAACATAGAGAAATTAACCATTCATATGATATGATATTTTTTATATTAACTAAACTAGGTTCAATAACGTACGAGGAATTAGATCTCGATTATGCATAATTTAGTCTCTTAACTTCTAATTTTCCAAAGCATGGCATTCATCAACTAGACAACTACCACTTACGGACGTGGCTACACATAAACATTTGAACTACTAACGCATAACATGACGATAACGATGACAACATTTTTAAATTTGTTTTATAGTTGCTAGCTACGAGCGATATCGATTAAATCTTGCTTGTTTCACCGTAGTTAGTTCGATGACAATTTAAGATAATCAATTTTAGTGACTAACGATTAAAAAAAATTACTACAAAAAATTTAGCATTTTAAGTTTTAAATCGTTGATTAGTCTTGGTCATTGTTGTTGACATTGACTATAAAACGAACATAATTTAGTTACTGGTTATAGTCTTAAAAATTACTACTATTTAACTCTCATATAGTGCCATAGACTACCATAGTATAATAATTGGACACCATCTATATTAATGTGACTGATAGATATTTATACATTTAAATAATAATAAGAAATGTATTTTGTTATTTGCATCTGTCGTGTATGTGTCAAGGTAACTCTTCCAAATGCTTTGATATATATATCGATTCGAATATATTCTTCCGGCTTAGAGATTTGGGATTATATGCTTCCAAATTTATGGGGCGATCAGTTAACCCATGGAGACAAAACATGGTACTTATGGAGATGCTAATTAAATCCTCGATTGTAAAACTGGTATATAGTAGATATGATTAGTTAAAAATTAGATAGACAAGAAGGATCAAGTGGGAAGAAGAATGTGGGTGCGTGTTTGGGTACCAAAGAGAAATGGAAACAAAGAGGCAAAAAAATCCAAATGGACATCTAATCATATTCCAGCATTTGCATTTCATCTCTACCCACTCACATTTTGGACCGACAATTGTATTTAATGGCTTCGTGGTTGAAATTAACACATATACAACTTACTCAATATTTCTATTCATAAACTATATATAATTCATAATGTTAAACATGTTCAAATTACACTTCCTTTTTTTGCAAGGATGTCCGACATATAGGTGACTTCTCTCCCCACATGATTGAAAAGAATCGAAGTGAAATGAGATGCCTATAAAAGAATATCTCCCACTATTCCTTCCATGTAGCACAGCCCCCTTCAAACTATTTTGCAGTTCTTGACATTCTCCCTCCATAAATAGTATGTTGAAAATCTTGAGACCATGCTATTTGGAGGGTATGAAAGATGGCTCAATCCCTCTATCATCAATGCGTTTTGATGTTTAACTGTTGTAGTCTCGATGATCCTGCAATTAGCTATGAATTTTTTTATATATATGTAGTATATTTGAAATAGAAAAACATAAAACTAAACCACAAATCAAACCGAAACATGGTTTTGTTCTCTTCTTATTGGTTTGTATTTTTCTTACCTTTCATGTGACATTCTCCTATTTTATAATATTTTATTAAATAAATCATTAAGTTAACACAACTTTCTCGTGCCAAAGATTTCTAAATTGACGAGATAACGGCCAAGAAATGAAGAGAAACATAAACTAATTAGAGTTTAGCTTTGCAAAAGATAAAACAAAAGATATGGGTAAAGAAATGAAGAGAAACATAAACTAATTAGAGTTTAGATTCCACCGGCCAAAGCTTTGGAGTACGTAAATGAACAGAATAAGACGCTAGCAAATTATGGGATTTGGAAAAGCGAAATGGGCCTCTATGTATATTGCTTCTTCATATCTCTTTTGTTTGTCTCTTCCTCCGCTCAAAAAGATACTAACAATCGTAGAAATGATTCAAGAAAAGGTTCACAATGTTACATTTTCACGTTACGTATATATATATATATATATATATATATTTATTATATAAGATAGTATTATATATATGTAATGGCTAAATTAGAAGAACATTGATCGTATAGGCTAAAACATAAATGGAGCCCATAGAGAAATCTTTGTGCCAAGCGTTACATATTTGCATGCTCGTTACTTTTTTTTTTTTTTTTTTTTTTTGAAATTTATGCTCGTTACTTATATATATATATATATATATTGTGGACTATTTCATTTCGGCTATTTGTAATTCGAGTCAGCTGGAAATATGAATTGTTTTAACATGACTCAACTTGAGTTTCGATCCTTTCTAAGTAATCATTTTTCAATTGTAAAACTAATTTGTTTCATTTACGTATTTGAATTTATTTTCTTTCTGTTAGATCGTTTGTTGAAACATTCAAACGAAAGTGAAATTACCTTAAAACCCCAATTTTTATTATTTAGCTAGTTTTTATTGGATATGCGGCATAATAAAACCAATAAGAAAGCTACCGTCGTATTGATTGACCATACCAAAGTTTAGTGACTGTTCAAAATATCGTAACACTAACTGTTGATGATTTGATGGTCAAAGATTAAGGCCGAGCACGAGAATACAACTTTAACTTAATACACACATATATAAATTGTTTTCACTTAAAAAAAAAAGTAAATAGAAACAAGTATATTATTTTTCAAAAGTGTTCAAAAAGAGAATTGCTTTTATAAATAATGAAGTTTGACTGATACAGACAAATACAATGCACGTAGATCAATCATAGATTCATAGAGATAACATTATTCATATGTATTTATATCATCAAAAGTTTTAATTTCTACTTTTTTAAGCAAAGCAACATCGGTGCACCCTTCTTTTCTCGTGGTATTTTGCTCTTTTATGTGACGAAAACACTATTCTTCTTTACTTTCTACTCTTTTTCTTATTGATAATAAGACATAACAACTTCTAGCTTTAAATTTTTCTAATGTGTGACGTTTCGCTAGCAAACACATTCCCATATTATAGAAAAAGGTATGTTCACGCGCTTTTTCTCCATCTTTTATAATATAATTATTCTTTTGAAACAAAAGGAATCGAAGATATGTTAGACCCTTTTTTCGACAAATATTTTCATTTATCAAAATCTCAAAAGAGAAAATATGTAATACATATGTTTGAAACAAGCTAACCAATATATAATACCACTATATATCTAAAGAGAAAGGCTCAAAAACATATTGAGCTCAATTTTTTTTTTAATCTGGTCTATGGAAAAACCACCCGATTATGAGGTAGACGTAGGTTATTATGTTGTTTCCATGTTTGTTTTAACAATAATGGGCTCATTTAGTCATGAAATATCTTCAGAATGAAACATATTCTCGCACACCAGTAAGGACTATGTTAATGAATCAATCAACCAAAAGATTGTCAAAAGAATAGCAAACTATACATTTAGATCAAAAAATTCGCATCCGAGCAACGCATGTTGTACCAACGAACCAATAAACGAAAGACATAAACAAAAATAACCAGATCTTGCAAAAAATGATGGAAGAGTCGGCAAAAACAAATGGTTTTAGCGATAAAATCGCTTGTCGTCTCTCTTTAACCACCAGAGCTTTCATCTTAACTAGGCAAAGATCCAAACTAACGATGATAAACTCTTTGCCTTGACGATCACAATCACCAAGCCAAAATCGAAAAAATGTCATAAATTTACCAGAAACAATGAAAGAGAACAAAAAAAAAATACAAAGATCTATAGCCTCCCACAACTTATGCGTGAAGCCAGTCAGCTAGGGAGATTAAAAAAAATTCCCAATATTTTTCTCTCTAGACGACTAGGGTTTTGAAGAGTTAATACATGATATGTTAGACCTTAATCTGATATTTGTTTCTACCGATGACAAGTTCTAGTGTATCATCTCTTTTTCAATACATTCATATTTCTATTTTCGATAGCCGGATCTCCAGAAAACATATATTTCTAGTAGTCAATACACATTTTATGCACCCTTGGATTTAAAACAAAATAAGAAATAAGTCTCAAACTCGATATCAAAATTATTAATTCTCTTTACAATTGAGTTGTGAGATATATATGGATCAATCGTTAAATTTAGTTCTGATGTTGGAATTATCTATGAATCTAATGAAATATCTAATGGATATTAAGATACTGACATGTAACGTAAAGGTTATAAGATGATTAAATATAAAGATCTATGCACATGCGTGAGTTAAGAAAACACTTCAAATGCAAAATCTCCATTCTTCATAAAAATGTATTATGGAAACCAATTTGTCCATTTCCTGGTTGTAACATCAAGTTCTTTGCTACTGCAGATAATCGATGAAAAAAGCACAAGCATATATATTTTTTAATAAAGTGTTTTGGTCAAATAATCCTTTTGAAAACATAAATATCTGAGAATAGCAGAAACATCTATATGACTCTTTAGGAAGTGCCCAATAATTTGATGAAAAATGTCCAATAATTTGGGCAATCTTGTTGAGTTTATCTTTCAGATAATTGAAGTATATATTATGTTATAGTGTATTTAAAAAAGATGATGATAGGTAAGTTTAAAATGTTTAAATATATCAAAAGATTTAACTTTTTGGGACCAAAATAGATTTTTTTGTTTGTTTTTCAAATCTAAAAGATTTAAATATTTATGAGCCGGGATAAAACTGTAGTTTCATGTAACGGTACCGTTCGTATGCTTTTTTGGTTTGTTCTCAAAGAGTTCTATTTTCGTTTACCAATCACGTCGTTATTGTCTTATTGATAAACGATTAAAAGTTAAAACTTGTTGATCGTTCTGTAGACCGAAATCTTAAAAAAAATTGCATGTATATGTTGAAAATGCATTATCATAATATAAAGTGGTTTTAAGAGTTATAATATCAAATCCACACACACCTTTAAATTCGCACCTAGAAAATAAATGTTTAAGTTAACTAATGCTACATGCGCTAAATGATTCATATCATATAAATTATACATGCGCTACAAAAAAATTTTAATTTATATAAATCATAAGAGTTCTGGACCTTTGGCCCATTATCTTTTTTGGTATCAAGAGCCTGAAACAAACTGTAACCCAATAAATCGGTCACTTTGGTTTTGGGGAGATTGGGAGGATGAAGATTATTTGGGGAGACCAAGGATCTGATTGGATTATGGGCCTGGGAGTCATGTAAGCCATGGTCTGGGTTTGAATTATATCGAATCAAATCTAAAAAGGGCCTATTTTGGGCCCGGATGTAATAATTCACAAATAAATGGGTCCCCAAATAAATTGAGTCTTTATTGCTATCAAATGAACCTCTTTTTTCTGGTTTAATTAATACTAGCCACCACGGCACTCACTGCCGGCCCTCAGAACATCCACATTAGTGATACTCATAAGAGTGTCTTTAGCTTTAATTAATATTAAATTTAATAATATTCTAATTTAAGACATTCCACTAAGCTTACTTTAGTTTTTCACCTTCCATTAGTGATACCCATGAAAGGGTGTCTTAAAAAAAATTCTGAACCAAGATTACAAATTCAAGCGTCAGTATATATAAAACAAGATTCACGGGCATAACTCGAATATAGTTAGCTCTTTACTCTTAACTAAATCTAAAATTTGTAAATTACAGAACCTATTAAGCTCAGAATCACAATTACATGAAATCAAAGTGGAAAAGTGAGGCGATACATACTTAACATAAGAAAAAAGACGAGTATGAGCCTCAGAACCAGGAACCAAAGCGAAATCAAGGAAAGAAGAGATCACAGAACCGGTGAGCTTCCGTCGTAGTCACACGGTGAGACGCACAGCCCGAGCTACACGGCAGACTTCCTTGGTATACGATCCAGTATCAAACAGAGCTGCAATCTCCTTCAAATCTGGCCCAAAAAAGCTTTCCAATTAATTCAATTTCGAAACACATAAAACAAATCTAGTAGCAATTGTGAAATTAAGCGAAACTGAAGCATAGAGATGGAGATTTACCCTGTAGCGTTGAGGTAGGAGGAGAGACGGCGGATTGAGTTGAGGTGTGATTATCTGTCATCTCCCAAGCCGATTGATCAGAATCGATTCATCTCCCAAGGCGAACAAAGAGATCGATTGCTCAAAATCGATTCATCAGATGCGAAATCGAAGCTTGGATCCGAACAGAGATAGATTGATTGATCAAAACCCATGCAAAAAGAGAGAGAGAGATACGGATGATAATTTTCCAAATGAAGCAAAAAAAAAAAAATTATTAGATAAACATAATATTCAGACCAATACCATGCTGACACGTAAGGTGTCTTAACTGATGAAAAATGTCTCCACAGAGACACGGGTCTTAACTATTCAATCAATTTTTTCTTAAGTTTTATTATATTTTATGCTAAAACACCCACATAATTGTGCAATATGGGTGCTCTCAACACATACATGTCAACCATTAGTAATAGGGTCTACATATATTAAATACAATTTATGCAAAACAAATAATATTATAAGGATTTTTTTTTCAACAACACTATTATAAGGATAATTAAAAGATACAATAACAACATATGAGCAAAATTTTAGTGGATTCTACAAATTAACAATTTAAACTAATCAAATACAAATTGTTTAAATAGCTATTTGTTTCTAAAACATGTGTCATCAAAAAATAAAGTATTATAAGTAAATTTATGTTTTAGTGCATAATTATTTGACACATATTTTTAAATATCAAAACAATTATTTTTGATTTTTGTTTTGTTTGAAGCCTCGTAAATATCATGGCCGCCTTGCCACTGCCACAACTAACTCTTGAATGCTTGCCTCTCGGTATAAAAAAGACGACGAAAATAAAACTAAAATGGTAGTGAAAGAAGAAGACAAGAAATGGAGCTCTTCTTCTTCTTCTTCTTCTTCTTCTTCTTCCTCTTCTTCTTCTTCTTCTTCTTCTTCTTCTTCTTCTTCATCTTCACCTTCTTCCTTCTTCTCCCTTTCTTCATCTTCTTCAACCGTTCTTCATCGGAGCTTGGTTTCAAGTCGTACCCAATCATCGGAAACTTACCTGGACTTTTCAAAAACCGTCATCGTTTCCTCGATTGGACAGTAGAGACTCTGTCCCAATGCCCAACACAGACGGCGGTTTTCCGGCGGCCAGGGAACCAACAGTTCGTCATGACGGCGAATCCAGCGAACGTCGAGTACATGCTCAAGACGAAGTTCGAGAGTTTTCCTAAAGGCGAGCGGTTCATCTCGCTTCTTGAAGATTTTCTCGGCCGAGGGATTTTCAACTCCGACGGCGAGATGTGGTGGAAACAGAGGAAAACGGCGAGCTACGAATTCAGTACTAAGTCTCTCCGTGACTTCGTTATGACTAACGTCACCGTGGAAATCAACACTAGGTTATATTCAGTTTCTTTTTTTTTGTTGTTGTAAAGTTTTTTTTTTTTTTTGTACAATTGTTGTTGTAAAGTTATATTACTTTCAACATAGATTTGTTTCAGATTACATATTCCCCAAGCTTTCCCTACAAATGCTCCATTTCTTGTCTTCTTCTTTCACTACCACATGTATGTTGAACATGCATGGTCCTGCTTTATCAAAAAGAAAAGAAAAGAAAATACATGGTCCTAACATAAAGGTGGGTTTAAGAGTTCTAAAATGAAATCTAAAGACCTTTAGAATCGCTCCTAAAAAGCAATACTTAAGATAATAATTGATGCTAAATGATTCGCATAAGATAAACTATACGTGCGCGACAAAAATTTGGCTAAGCTTAAATATATAAAGCATACTGATTCATTTAAACTTTATGAACGATATTTAAAACAACATTATTTACATAGTATCATCTACATATTTTCGGTGATTAATAATTCTTTATTTCTTTATTTAACATATAGTATTAAATTTCTTTAGATTAATAATTAAGAAATCTAGTAATATATTTTTTAAAAATCCAATAATTTAGGTGTTGTCTTCAACTACAATAATTTTAGATTTTTTCCTACATGTAATTATATTATCTGATCATACACTTGTTCAAACTAATAAAATTTGATATTAAAATACACAAATAGTATATATTCTTATAATTTATTTGGTGTTTGTTTTTAAAAAATTTAGATAAAGTCTAACATGACTACTTGAGTTATGCATTAGGTGACAGATAGTATATGATCAGGGGAGGTTTTGAACCTGTGCGAGTGGTGAAATTGCATAAGGTCCAAAATAAATTAACAAAAATTTATTGTATTTTAGGGCCTAAAATAATATAAACAAAAATTACACGTAATTAGAACTTATATTTAAATATTGAACAGAGCCAAAAAAAGTTTCCTATTTTTGAAATATATTGCAAGCGAACAAAAAAAAAACAACATTGATTTGATGGCATGCATATAAAACACACAAAATTTATGTGGGTTAGTCATTGCTAGGGTCTTACATTATATGGATTTGAAACAAATTGTAACCCAATAAATCGAAGTTTATATATGCTTCTTATATCAGCCATGGTCTGGGTTTGGATTATATCGAATCGAACCCAAAAATTTCGATTTGGGCCCTAAAGGATTCATTTACAAATACACTAAATGGGTCCCAAATAAATTGATTTTTTAATGATATCAAACGAGTGTTTTCATTTTTTCTGGTTCAAGTCAATTTGATTAATACCCACCACTAACTCTTGCCTCTTGGCGTAAAAAGAAAGAAGACGATGAAAATAAAGCTAAAAAGGTAGTGAAAGAAAAGGACAAGAAATGGAGATCTTCTTCATCTTCATCTTCCTTCTCCTTCTCCCTCTCTTCATCTTCTTCAATCGTTCTTCATCGGATATAGGTTTCAAGTCATACCCAATCGTCGGAAGCTTACCTGGACTAGTCAAAAACCGTCACCGATTCCTCGACTGGACTGTACAAACTCTGTCCCGATGTCCAACACAGACGGCGGTTTTCCGGCGACCAGGGAAGAAACAGTTCGTCATGACGGCTAATCCAGCGAACGTCGAGTACATGCTCAAGACGAAATTCGAGTGTTTCCCTAAAGGCGAGCGGTTCATCTCGCTTCTTGAAGATTTTCTCGGCCGAGGGATTTTCAACTCCGACGGCGATATGTGGTGGAAACAGAGGAAGACGGCCAGCTACGAATTCAATACTAAGTCTCTCCGTGACTTCGTTATGACCAACGTCACCGTCGAAATAAGCACTAGGTTATATTCAGCTTCACTTTCCATTTCAATTTTCATCACAGATTTGTTACTGAGATGTTATCTTTTCAGGCTTGTTCCGGTTTTAGCAGAATCTGCGACCACCGGAAATTTGATAGACCTTCAAGACATCTTGGAGCGATTTGCGTTCGACAACATCTGTAAATTAGCCTTCAACGTTGATTCCGCTTGCCTCGGCGACGACGGAGCAACCGGTGTAGAGTTCATGCGTGCCTTCGAAACGGCGGCGACGATCAGCTCGCAACGGTTTCAGTCTGTAGTTTCATATTCTTGGAAGATTAAAAAGAAACTTAACATAGGATCAGAGAGAGTTCTTAGAGAATCAATCATGACCGTCCATAAATTCGCAGACGATATCGTGCGTAACAAGATTGATCAAGGAAGATCAAGTGACAACAAGGAGGATTTGCTTTCTCGTTTTATCAGCAACGAGGAGATGAATTCGCCGGAGATACTCCGTGACATTGTTATAAGCTTCATCCTCGCGGGACGAGACACAACATCCTCTGCTTTGAGCTGGTTCTTCTGGTTACTCTCTATACATCCAGAGGTGGAACATAAGATTCTTGAAGAGCTTAACTCGATTCGAGCACGGACAGGGAAGCGAATCGGGGAAGTTTACGGGTTTGAAGAACTTAAACTGATGAGTTATTTGCATGCAGCTATAACAGAGTCTCTAAGATTGTATCCACCTGTGCCAGTTGACACAGTGAGTTGTGCTGAGGACAGTATATTGCCTGATGGGACATTTGTAGGGAAAGCTTGGGGAATGAGCTATAACGTGTATGTGATGGGGAGGATGGAGAGTATTTGGGGCAAAGATTGTGATCGGTTTTATCCTGAGAGGTGGATTGATGAAACTAATGGTGGTTTTAGAGGTGAGAATCCTTATAAGTTTCCCGCGTTTCATGCGGGACCAAGGATGTGTCTAGGGAAGGAGATGGCTTATATACAGATGAAATCGATAGCCGCATCGGTTTTGGAGAGGTTTGTTGTTGAGGTTCCGGGGAAGAAGAAGCGGCCTGAGATTCTCTTGTCGATGACACTTCGGATCAGAGGAGGTTTGTTTGCGAAGGTACATGAGAGATCTTAAGTTACTTGTTGTAAAAGCAACCGTTGGTTTGCTGTAGTAAACACGTTTTTAGTGGATATCGAAATACAATCTTGACGTAGGAGAAGTGTGACCACAATGGTTGCATTGAACTCGTCAAACGCTCCGTATATTTTTACATTTCAAGTTTTATTTTCATTCGTGAAGGTGTGTGAGCTTTCTTCTTGGCTATATAATTGGTCTCCCGTTTGGCTCTGTCCTCTCAGATATTGGCATAACGGATTCAAGACTTAATTATGGCAATCTATTATCTATATCCAACCTGAACTTTCTTAATTTTCTTGTCCGAATTAGAGCACTGTACCACTTGGAGAATCAAAGGTAAATAACTAACTCTGCTTCTCCGTGGGAAGACAGCTTGTGATTGGAATAAGATACAATAGTTTGATTGAAAGGGTTTGAGAGTACCTAAACTCTCTCTCCCCTTCAACTAAGCTGATATATGTAATTAGTTTATCGTTTTTTTCTTTGCAATTCAAGTTTTTTAAGTTTTAGATCCGACTTTGATGGGTATATTATAAATTTATCAAAGGGCAAACCCAAAGAAAAATTGAAGAAATTTTGTTTTCCACTAATAGAAATTTATAATTTTTGAAAAACAGAAAAATATTATATTAACTTAAACAATAATAAATGGTTTTTAAGTTAAACAATAATTTTAACTTCATCACTGGTATCTAACAAAGTATCTAAGTATTAAAAAAATAAAAAAATAGAGAAAAGAGGAGAGAGGTGAGAAACAGAAATTTTGAAAAACCATTTAAAACTCTCCTTGTCATATGTACATTTTTTATTTAATTAAATAATTTAATTATATTATAAATATAAATATTTAATTTCTAAGATAAACCAATCCGTGATTTCGTATTCTTGGAAGATTAAAAAGAAACTTAACATAGGATCAGAGAGAGTTCTTAGAGAATCAATCATGACCGTCCATGAATTCGCAGATGAGATCGTGCGTAACAAGATTGATCAAGCAAGAACAAGTGACAACAAGGAGGATTTGCTTTCTCGTTTTATCAGCAATGAGGAGATGAATTCTCCGGAGTTACTCTGTGACATTGTCATTAGTTTCATCCTCGCGGGACGAGACACAACATCCTCTGCTTTGAGCTGGTTCTTCTGGTTACTCTCTATGCATCCAGAGGTGGAACATAAGATTCTTGAAGAGCTTAAATCGATTCGAGCACGAAAAGGGAAGCGAAACGGGGAAGTTTACGGGTTTGAAGAACTTAAACTGATGAATTATTTGCATGCAGCTATAACAGAATCTCTAAGGCTACATCTGCCTGTACCAATGGACACGATGAGTTGTGTTGAGGACAATATATTGCGTGATGGGACATTTGTAGGGAAAGATTGGGGAATAACCTATCACGCGTATGTGATGGGGAGGATGGAGAGTATTTGGGGGAAAGATTGTGATCGGTTTGATCCTGAGAGGTGGATTGATGAAACAAGTGGTGGTTTTAGAAGTGAGAATCCTTATAAGTTTCCGGTGTTTCATGCGGGACCAAGGATGTGTATAGGGAAGGAAATGGCTTATATTCAGATGAAATCGATAGTGGCGGCGGTTTTAGAGAGGTTTGTGGTTGACACTTAGGATGAGAAGAGGTTTGTTTGCTAGGATACAAGAGAGATCTTGAGTTACTTGTTGTAGAAGTAAATGTTGGTTTGCTCTTCTCGTATCTTCTAGTGTTCATATTTTACTAACTCTGGTTCCCCGTGGGAAGACTGCTTGTGATTAGAATAGTTTGGTTCAAAGGGTTCGAAACTATCACCTCCATTGAGATACCCACCAATAAAAATAATGAAAAAATTTAAAAATATGAAAAAGAAGAGAGAAGGTCAAATGAGAACTTTATATATCTTAATTAGAACCTCTTTTTACATGTCACTCTATAATTAGTATAATTTTAATTTTAGAATAAAAATTTAAATATTTATGTAAATTACATTAAAATAGAAATATATTATTATTAAAATACTCTAAATGAGTATCTAATGGATAAGAATGCTCTTAGGTAATCATACCTAACTAGTGTTTTATCATTTCTTTTTCAAGTTTAAGATCGGACTAGGTTGGGTATATTATATACTAATGTTATAAATTCATCTAAGGGCAAACGTAAAGAAAAAACGAAAAATATTATAATAGAAATTTATATTTGTTGAAATTGAAAATTATTGTTTTCACCCAAAAAAACATTTGTTATCAGAAAACTATCAAATAATTAATTGTGTTATAAAAATATAGGATTTAAAACTGAAAATATAAACTTATTACTGAAAAATATAAACTTAAACTGAATAATTATGTAAGTTCTTGTTAAGAAAATTAACCACTACAATGAAATGTCAATGAAATGAAAAAATATTATTTTTAAAAAAATGGCTTACATATCAGTCAGTCCGGTCCGGTGCAATGATTCGATTACACTTGTCTTTATCAAATCAGCGATCCCACCGGTTCTACCGATTTTAACCCTAAATTAAAATCTCAGGCTTTGGATAGTAACAGTGAGAACCAAAGCAACTGAACCATCTCTATCTCCTTCATCGGGCGACTACGTCTTCTTTCTTGGCTGTCTTTGACGCAATCAGATTCTTACCAAATTACAATTTTGAGTTTCCGTTCCCTCTTAATTGGAGCTCGAAGCCTCTTCATTCTCTCTATCGGTTAGATCTTTAGCTCGATTATGTTGTTGTTTTGTAGATAATGATCATATTACATTTCATTTCCATTCTCTACTTTAGGGATTTCGTGTATTGAGCTATGATCTGACAAATGCAGAAATTCTTATTGCCGTAAGGTTTTTAGATTCGTTCATGATTCGTTGATTGTGGGATCCTATTTCCTGTCATTTTTTATTTGGTTACCAATCTGGCTGAATTGTTTCTGTTTATTCCAATTTTGGATATTTTTCATGTTCCTGTGCTCAGGTTACTGATTCTGTAATCACTTCCTCTTTTGGCTCTTGGAATCTTCAAAGATGATTATTTTTTTCTAGTTTTAGATCATCGCTTCCTCTCTTTGTTTTTGCTGATAAGCTATTTACTCACCTTTGATTGATTGTTATGCTTGTCAATAAGTCTCGTCAAAATTTTGGATTTTCGGAGATGGTTTCAGTTATAAACGTCTAATTTATTTTTGTGTTCCTAAATACTGTTAAAACGGTATATACACTCTTAATTTTCTATCTTCCAAGTCTTTATACCAGCATATTGTGTCAAATTTGAGATTTTGCTGCATTGAGTGTTATCTGAATCCTTACATGCTTCTTGAGTAGTTACTACATCATATAGCGTTGAAGACAATATTATGGCGTCATGTCTTCATTTGCTTGTTGCGTTTGATTGAGTGGTTTATCTTAACCTTGCCCTCTTATTTTTTTCCTTGGAATTTTTTTTTTTCTGTCAGATTGATGGAGGCTAAGCCAAAAAGGAGGATTGTTACAGAGAATGGAGATACAGGGGAGGATTTAGTTCTTGCAACATTGATTGGAAATGGGGATGATGTGGGTCCTCTTGTTAGGCATGCTTTTGAAATGGGGAGGCCTGAACCTCTCGTTCATCAGCTCAAAAATGTGGCGAGGAAGAAGGAAGCTGAAATCGAGGATCTATGCAAGACCCACTATGAAGAATTCATTGTTGCAGTTGATGAGCTCCGTGGTGTGCTAGTTGATGCTGAAGAGCTAAAGAGTGACCTTGCAAGTGACAATTTTCGCTTGCAAGAGGTGGGTAGTGCCTTATTGGTAAAGCTGGAAGAGCTTCTCGAGTCTTATGCAGTCAAGAAGAATGTCACTGAAGCTATTAAAATGTCAAAGATCTGCGTTCAAGCACTAGAGCTGTGTGTTAAATGTAACAGTTTCATATCTGAAGGTCAGTTTTACCATGCCCTGAAGACCATGGATTTGATTGAGAAGAACTACCTGAAGCTTATCCCACTTAAGGTTCTAAAGTTGGTAATAGAGAGAAGAATCCCAGTGATCAAGTCATACATTGAGAAAAAGGTGTGCAGCCAATTTAATGAATGGCTTGTTCACATTAGGAGTTCCTCAAAAAATATTGGACAGACTGCTATTGGCCTCACCGCCTCAGCTCGCCAGAGGGAAGAAGAAATGCTTGAACGCCAGAGGAAAGCAGAGGAACAAAACACAGGGGGATTGGGAGAATTGGCATACACTTTAGATGTTGAAGACTTGGAACAAGATTCTGTTTTACAGTTTGATCTGACACCTCTGTATCGAGCATATCACATTCACACTATTCTTGGAGTCCCAGAACGATTCCGTGACTATTACTATGAGAATAGGCTACTACAGCTCAAGTCAGATTTGCAGATCTCCTATTCACAGCCATTTGTGGAATCATACCAAACATTTCTGGCTCAGATTGCAGGATATTTTATTGTGGAGGATCGGGTGATTAGGACAGCTGGAGATTTCTTGTTGGCTGATCAAGTTGAGACAATGTGGGAAACAGCCATTGCCAAAATTGTGTCGGTATTGGAGAACCAGTTTGTCAGAATGGATTCTCCTACTCATCTGCTATTGGTGAAAGACTATGTAACTCTCCTTGGCACAACTCTTAGAAAGTACGGTTATGAAGTGGGTCCAGTTCTTGACGCCCTTGATAAAAGCCGAGATAAATATCATGAGCTTCTTCTTGAAGAGTGTCGAAAACAAATTGTGACTGCTATTACAGAAGACACTTATCAGCAGATAGTAATCAAGAAGGAAGCTGACTATGAAAATAATGTCTTGTCGTTTAATCTTCAGACCTCAGACATTATGCCGGCTTTCACTTATATTGCACCCTTCTCTTCTATGGTTCCAGATGTTTGCCGCATCATCAGGTCATACATAAAAGGATCTGTTGATTACTTGTCCTATGGAGTGAACACTAACTTCTTCAGTGTTCTGAGAAAGTACCTCGACAAAATCTTGATTGATGTATTGAACGAAGTTATCCTTGAGACGATTAGCAACAATTCAATTGGTGTATCGCAAGCTATGCAGATTGCAGCAAACATATCTTTCCTCGAAAAGGCCAGTGACTATTTTCTCCGGCATGCAGCTCAACTTTGTGGCATCCCAAGCAGATCAGTTGAGAGGCCCCAAGCTAGTTTAGCTGCAAAGATTGTCCTCAAAACATCCAGAGACGCAGCCTATCTTGCTTTGTTGAATGTGGTTAATTCCAAGTTGGACGAGTTCATGAAGCTAACAGAAAACGTTAACTGGACTACGGAGGAAATGCCACAAGGACCGCACGAGTACATGAACGAGGTTGTTATATACCTCGAGACTGTTATGTCAACGGCACCACAGATCCTCCCAATGGATGCTTTATACAAAGTTGGAGTTGGGGCTCTCGAGCATATCTCAAACTCCATTGTCTCTACATTCCTCAGCGATAGCATCAAGAGATTCAATGGTAATGCAGTCTCGGCCATTAACCATGACCTGAGAGTGATAGAAAACTTTGCTGATGAGAGATATCACTCAAGTGGATTAAACGAGATCTACAAAGAAGGAAGCTTTAGAAGCTATCTGGCCGAAGCTAGGCAGCTGATAAATCTGCTGTCGAGTAGCCAACCAGAGAACTTCATGAACCCGGTGATTAGAGAGAGGAACTACAACACTTTGGATTACAAGAAAGTGGCTACAATCTGCGAGAAGTTTAAGGATTCTGCAGACGGGATATTCGGAAGCCTTGCAAATAGAAACACAAAGCTGACAGCTAAGAAGAAATCCATGGACATGCTCAAGAAGAGACTCAAGGAATTTAACTGATTTAAACCCTAGTAGGTCCTGACCTCCCACTCACATCATCATCATTTAGCTTCACTATTCCCTCTAATTTTGTTTTTGCCTCCTCCTTTTCTCTGTTTCTGTTCTATGACCCGATTCATTAATCAATTTCAGTTTTGTCCTAATCGACATAAATTCATCTCGATGGCTCAGAATTAGTATTGTGTTAAATGGGTTCCTAATAATCTTAGTTAAAGAGAAAAAAGGTACTTACAGCTTTAGATTCTAATTTGACAAAATTTGCTTACAACTTTAGAAGCATGGATTGGAGTGGAGAATACTTTCGCATTTTCTCAAATAAGTTATGCCATAGAAAAATTGTGTGGACCGAAGAAACCTTTTGTCTTCCAAGTTAACGGCCTTATCCAAGTGACCCCAAAACCTGAAAACTCTCAACCTCTCAAAAAAATCCAAACTTCAGCTTTGGATTCCGACAAAAATGGCAACCGCGTCTCTAGTTCCGACATCTCAAATCTTCTCTTCCTCTCCGAAATGTCCAGCTTCGATTAAAGCAAGGACCGGCGTCATTGTTGCATCGTCACAGCAACAACCAAGAAGGAGAGAGTTACTGCTGAAATCTGCGGTGGCGATTCCGGCGATTCTGCAATTGAAGGAAGCTCCGATATCGGAGGCGCGTGAGGTAGAAGTTGGATCGTACTTACCACCGTCTCCGTCTGATCCAAACTTCGTCCTCTTCAAAGCCAAACCTTCCGATACTCCTGCTCTCCGCGCAGGTGATGCCTAATCCCATTCTCCTCCTTTTTCATGTTCTGCATTGTTCGTTAGCTTAATGAATTTGATTTAAGTTTAGTTGCGTAATTTAGTTAGTGTTGGTGAACTACTTCGTTGCAAAGGTAGCTTTGGATCTTTGGTGAACCGTGACATTGTGATATATCATCGAAAAATGCTCTGTTTTTCTCTGTCTGATTAGGCTTAAGTAATGGATTGGTTTATAACTTTTTAAATTAATGATCTTTGAAATCTAGTCTGGTTGCAGGAAATGTTCAGCCCTATCAGTTTGTTCTACCGCCGAATTGGAAACAGTTGCGTATAGCCAACATTTTGTCAGGTAATTATTGCCAACCGAAATGCGCAGAGCCATGGATCGAAGTGAAGTTCGAGAACGAGAAGCAAGGGAAAGTTCAAGTAGTCGCATCGCCTTTGATCCGCTTAACCAACAAACCAAATGCAACCATTGAAGATATCGGTGAACCCGAGAAAGTGATTGCTTCTCTTGGTCCGTTTGTCACTGGAAACTCTTATGACTCTGATGAACTAATGGAGACTTCAATCGAAAAGATTGGGGATCAGACGGTAAATGATGAAATGACACTACAAGTAGCTGCTTCTCTGACTAAACCAATCATTGAGTAAAGTTTCTGATCATTTTTTTGTTTATGTCTTCTTTTGTTATTATGACAGTACTATAAGTACGTGTTGGAGACGCCATTTGCGCTCACGGGAAGTCGCAATCTTGCAAAAGCGACAGCAAAGGGAAACACAGTGGTTCTGTTTGTTGTGAGTGCTACTGAAAAGCAATGGCAGAGCTCACAGAAGACTCTTCAAGCCATTCTTGATTCTTTTCAACTGTAAATCCTGAGTTATTGTTATGACTCTGGACTCAAGAAACTAGAGAGCAAACCGTTTGTGTGAAGGAGTGTCTTTGTGTAGTACAATTATTTCCGGTTCTTTTCTACTGTAAATTCGAGTTATGAGTCGAGACAGATCTCAGTGACTTTTTGCTCAGCATGTCTTTGCTCTAATTGTCAAACATTAGACAAGGAATAAGCCTGGTTGTATAACTTTCTCTGGGTTATTAAAGATTAAAAGATTACAGGGTTAGGATTTCTATATCTCGATTCAAAAACCAAACAGCCGTATACAAGATGCTTCTTTGATTCTACACATTGTGTGGAAACTCCCTTCTTATGGTTTCTACTACAGAGCAATTCAAGTGGTCACGAGATGAGGGACTTCTGGTCGTGGAAGAACGCAGGAGTATGTTACATACTTCACACCATCCAAAAGCATGACTACGAGAACTCCGGACAGTGATTTTGTTCCTCCCATCTTCTCATTGATGTCTCCATTACCTCCTTCTCTGGGATCAACAAGCACAGATACAACCATTGATGGGGCAGGCTTGGTGTCTCGGAAGCTCTCTTTGCTAGAGCTGTTATGATCTTTGGTTAGATTAAAATCAGATACCGGAAGATCACCACGAACGATTCTTCTGTTCTTTTTCCCCTTGTGTATATCAGTGGTGTTCTTAGAGTGTTGAGTAGGTGGATAAGCAGGAATGCTGGCTTCTAATGTTGAGGAGACATCAAACTGAAACACTTCAGTGCACATCGCAGAACTGAACATTGGCCCTATTAGTGGATAAAATTTAAGGAAAAATGGGTGTTATAATATGCAAATGTAAACAATTCAATTCACTATTCTAGCAGGTGTAACTGGCAGAGAGGATTAGCATTCCTACATCATCATATCAAGGGTAGAATTAGTAACATTAGAAACTTGTGAATACCTGCAACACCTTCACGAAACCATTGCTGCATTTTACCATTGGCTGTTGTTGATTTGAGGTGGTCTTTCAAAGTATCATCAGAGTCAGAAGATGACGGGGCTTTCTGCGTTTCGCTATAGAGGTGCATATCGGCAGTCCTTGTGGAATCAGGTAAAGGCAATGCAGGAGAAATAATACCTTTTGCTACATCGTTTTTCGCTTCATCGTTCTTTATTTCAGAAGCGATGGCTTTCTCATTTGCCAAAACAGAATGAATAATCAAATTTCCATCGATCTTCACCAGCTTTTCATTCCTCGGCACAAAAAGCGATGCAACTAGAGGCTCACTACTATTTGGAGGAGGCACCAAGTTCTCTGTTGCAGATACGTTTCTTCCCACTATTTGATCAGAATCTCTCCCACAATGTGCTCCATTACTACTATTAACATCCAAAACTCTTCCTCTAGACTGATCATATACTCGGTAAGTAACGTAGTTAGACTTATACTTGCCATAGCTAATGTTCACAATGGGAGCCAATACACAAAACAAAAATAGGCAAAACAGAAGACCAAGAACACTCACACTAGCAACCTTCCTGGTCTTCTTCACCTTAGCCACGGACTGTTGTGGCTTCAACCTAGGAATAGGAAGTACTTGAGAACCTTGCGGTTTAACCATATACGCCGGATACGGCATCCATGGATAAGGCGGTGGATGACGTGGCCAACACATACCACTTCCGGGGCCCACCTTCTGCCTCAAAGTGGCATTCTTAGCCATGAAGTAAGACATCTTACTGTTCAATTCCGTTATAGTGGACTTCATATTCTTAACTTTATCTTCTAGCTCCTTCACGTAACGCTTCTTCCTCTGTCTTGAAAGCTGAGCACTTTCACGGTTTCTAATCAGTCTCACGTTCCTCTTCTCATCATCTTCTTCACCACCACTTGCAACAACATCTTGATCCAATCTCCTGTACTTACTGTTCCTAGACTGTTCGATCGTATCTTCTTCAATATATTTTTTCCTCTTGGTGATTGATGTCGTAGTGGCTTCTTCCTCCATCTTAAGCTTCGGATCGACCACCGTTTTATCTGATCCAAGTGACGTCGACGCATTCGTAGCTTCTGAGATATCAGAGACGCAATTCGCCGACTCTTGAGTCGATAAACTCAAGCTTTGCGCAGTACCGGAGAAATCAGATTCCCTAGGCGATTCCCGATTACAGTAGCTTGAAGTAATCTTATCCACGTCTTTGTCAACATAATCGCCTGAAGTTCCCGACGCCGGCGTAAAATCATCGGAAATTTCTCGGTTAGTAGCGTCAACAGGAATGACGAACGATTCGTTCTCAGAGAGAAAGTATAGGTCTTTGACACCGTCTAAAGTCAAGTCTATGTCTCCGTCGTCGTCAATCATAAACCTCAGATCGGAGTACGAGTTCCCAAGTAGAGCCTGATCGGAGCTAGAATTGTTGAAATTATCAAAGGAAGGAGGAGGAGGGATTGTGATTGAATCGAATTCGGAAGAGAAACTAAAATAAGTGTCAAGAAGAGTCTCCTCCACAACTGGTTCCGCCATTGTTGGGAAGCTTAAAGGTTTAGTGTTACTACTAAATTGGGGAAGAAGAGAATAAGATGGTTTTATAAGAGCAAAGGACGTTAGGCTTCTTCTTCTCCCACTTCGGCGCGTGAATTTCACTCAAGATCAGATTGATGCATTGTATGGGAGATTGTGATAGACGCGCCATAAGAGGAGCGTGTAGAGGTTGGAGTCCACATTCGAGCACGTTGTCTGCATTACGGGTTTATACATGCTTTTAACGGTTTTTTTTAATTTGGATCTATATAGTGAATGAATTACTCTTGACTCTTTCTCTCAAAATAAATCTATCTTTGGATCGATCTTAAAACAAATCTAATCTATTTTAGTACTTTTATTCAAACTTTGCGTCATCTTGGAGGAGTCTCTTTGCCGTCACGCATGTCTCCTCTCTTCTAGCATCATTATTATGTTTTTCATCTTAATTTTCTTGGATACACTAACAAAATCAGACGACCAAGTAGAGCCATGTATAGCCTTTGAAAAAATAGATTTGTGACGGTCGAAGAAATTATATGGAATAAGATGTAACTTCGGTTTTACATAATAAGATAATCTTATCGGGGACAAAAAAAAAATTTAGACCATGAATGTTTGATAGTTTTTTTTGTGGTTTTTGGTTTTGATTTTTTTGGTTTTTGATTTTTTTTAGATTTTTGCTTTTTAAAATTTCCTATAAACTCTTATAAGTGAGATTCTGGATTTTTTTTACAAATGTGAAACAATTGTCAAAACCCAAATTTCCTATTTTTTTAGAGAATCCACTTTTTCCAAAATCATAAATGACAATAAATTAGATTTTTGAAAAATTTTAAACCAAAAACCAATCTAAAAACCATTATCATTCAAGACTTTATATATAAATATCGGTCACCATAATCTTTGGACTATATTATACAGTTTTTTTTTCCCAAAGGGACTTATACATATATAGTCACCTTAACCAGGAAAAAACCAACAAGGAGTCCTTCATATTAGGCTATAGAATATATATGTAGCCTGTGTTTCGTTCCTTACATTTCAACCATGTTAATAAAGAAGAACCAGAAAATGCTATATTGATGACAACACTTAACTAATACAAACGCATAGTGTTCTCAACAAGATCCGGAAGAGTGGATATTATAATAGGATAGTGACGCCTCCTTTCTTTCGAATAAGTGCATTCGAGGTCAACATATCTTATGCTGTTTCGCTTAGGATCATAATATAAGACCCATAACATGTCATTAGGTAAGCATATCATGTTGAAAAAAGCAATCTCACCACCACGAGTAACACCCGAGATGCGCCATTTTTCAAAACCCTCCATCTTATAAAAGAAAATATAGGACCATCCTTGTGTCTTCTGATCACCATCCTCTCTAACCCAAATTTCCATGCTCTTCTTGCAACACACGAATCCTAACTTCCCTTGGTAGTTTATCAAAGACGAAATCCATTAGTGTTTTTGGAGCGTCAACATGATAAAAAATTTTGGATCTAACATCAAAACTCATCAATTGAAATATAGAACTAGAATCATAAGATTTTCTAGTCTTTGCTTGGAAATATATAACCCTGTTGATGCAAACTGTACCAAACATCGGAAAGTGAGATCGAACGCCTTGGATTGTTCTCCAAGGCTTCGCCGTGGGATCTCCCAATGTAAAAACTTGACAAGCTGGCTCTATATGGTCTAGTGGTAGGTACAATACTTTGTACTGATTCTCCAGAGGGTCGTATCCGAATAAGCAACAGTCCTTGTCCGAGGTTGTCATTCTCTTTGGAAGTAAAAGGACTGCCTTGTGGTAGGGTTATATATAGCTGTCTCATTACTCTCGTATGACCAACAACAAATCAATCTACGAACATATTGACGCATCTCTTCCGGGAATGATGATAGTACTGATACTTCGACATTATTTCGAGGACAAGTACTAGATGAGAAGGCTAAGAACAATTCATTGTGGAGGTGGGCATCACGCAGAGGCTGAGTCAAAGACCGAGTCACGATCGAGTCTATGAAGTCTCTTCGCATGCAGATAGTTGATGACAATAGCTTCGAGACGCATTGGAACCTCACTAGAGATTTCCCTGGAAGTTTTTTTAGTATCTCGACCGTTAGATCGTGAGGGAAATGGATATATCTGCGGTGACATAGTCGTCGTATCCGCGATGAAGAGATCTCGTGGTGTCCTCTCTTCATCGCTTGGCTCTGAAACCCTAGAAATAATTAGGAAGACGAGGGCTCTCAATATAATTTTATTTTTCCAAAGATAATACTATAATAGTAAGAAAAGAAAAAATCATGTATGAGAAATTGTTTCTGCAAAAGAAAAATACAACAAGAATCAGAAGATGATGATTGATGAGAAGCTGAAGAATATAAGAAGAAGAACATGAAGAAGAAGTGGCGTAGGAAGAAGAAGAGAAGAGTCAACAAAGAAGAAAAGAAAGTCAACAGAGAATGAAGTCAAATCATTAAAGAAAGCTAATGGGTTTGGGTTTTGTGTTAAGACTAATGGGCCTACGGATTGACTAAGGCCAATCTAGTTAAATATGTATCAAAAGTCTAAGTAACTTAGTTAAGGGTAAGGGAGTGGTTAGGAATTGTTAAAGGTTGAAGAACCTATGTATGAGTAGAGTGTCTTGCTTGTATAAGTGATCTTAATGGCTGCTGAATAGAGTGGTAAGAGTAACTAGAAGTAAGGTTTAGGATATGATTACAAGTTGTATGGAGTTAGTAGAAAACTAGCTTAAGTATGTGTGTGTGTAATGTTGAAGGTCAGAAAAATAAGAATTGAGTTTTTGAGAAATAGTTTATGCAAAGACTTAAGAGAGAAACAAACCAGAGATTTCAACAGATATTTACTTCAATTAAAAGGGAAAAAATAATAAAAAGGGAGAAAAATATAAAGTTTCCTTTCCCTCTTGTTTGCTCTGTCTTCCAGAGAGAGAGAGAGAGAGATAAGATTTGCATTCCTCCTCTCTTGCCGTTCTCAATATGCTTCGATTTGGATTTTCCTCTTCTTGATTTTTCTTCTTCTCTTTGCTGCGGAGAGAAAAGGAAACAAGGGTTGAGCAAGAGAAGCTAGGTAATTGAAGAAAGGAATCCTCAACTTTCTAGAGACATCTATTCCCTTTGTCATGGACGTAGTGTTCGCAACGCCGCCGGAAACCGGTGGTGCTGTTGTGGGAGATAATGTGGATCCTTTTCTGGTTGAGGCTTTGCAGAACCCTCGCCATCGTCTAACGAGTAAGCACCATTTTCGGCTTGGTTTTTTTTTTGTTCTCTGATTCTTATCGTAAACCCTATTTTCCTGAAATTAGAGCTGATTTTTTGTCATTTAGATTAAAAATTTTGAATTTTTGCTCGGCAGTTTATCTTAATTTAGCTTAAATCGTGGTTTGGGATTTCGAGTATCTGTTAGGTTGAGTAAACAGCAATTTTTGGGATCGATATGAATTGATTTTGAGTTAGTGTTATCAAAGCTGTAAGATTTGTTGAACTGAGTGTGATCCATATGTATCAGGAGTGTTTCTTAATTTACTGATTTAAGATCTTCAGTTCTGATACTTGTTTGAGTTATATCTTCTTTATCTGGTTTTGATTGATAGTAGCTTTTAGCTGTTGTGTGGTTTCTATTTTATGAAATATTCTAATCATCAAACTGTTTTTGCTATTGTATCTAAGCCCTGCCCTTTTGTTTCATTGCCAGTTTTGCGGATGGAACTTGATGTTCAAAGGTTCTTGCAGAACCCTGAACAGCAGCAGTTTGAGTTCCAGCATTTTCCAACTTCGTATCTTCGTCTTGCAGCCCATCGTGTTGCTAACCATTATGGACTAGCTACAGCGGTTCTTGAAAGCGGTGCTGATGGAAATGAAAACATAATCCTTGTGACGAAAACAACAGAGAGCAGATTCCCTGCTGTTCGGTTGTCTGAAATCCCGGTGGCGAAACCATCAGAAAATGGTAAATTTGGGCACATGAAAGTTTCAATCAAGACTCGGCCTTCTAAAGGATCTGGATATGATGCTGCTGATCTGGAAAAGAATCGTGGTCCTCTTAGAAGTGTTGAAGAGAGGAAAGAAGAGTATGAAAGGGCTCGAGAACGCATATTTAGTGGTCTTACAGGTCTTAATTGTGAGGATTCAACTCTTAGCAGAGATGACAATCAAGTGTCTACGAATGCTTTTGTTGAGGTAGAGAAGAACTTAAGCCTCAGGGACAGTGGTCCAACATCTCGTGTTGCAATTTTTAGAGACAGAGAGAAAGATCGTTTTGACCCTGATTATGACCGAAGCTACAAAAGGTATGTAAAGCATCTGTTAGTTTACTGGCAAAACCATTACTATACTAACGAAGAGCTATGGCCAGCTCAAACATGATGATTGATGATAACTTTGTGTGTGAATGCAGGTACATTAGGAGTCTTCCAGTGAATCAGAATTTTAATCTACCACCTTTCAACATTCAACAAATGCAGACACCATACTATGAAATAGGATTCACTGGATATAACCAAATTCCAAGTACTCCTGTTCCTCTCGGCTTCGGGCCACCTTCAAGCTCTGTCATGAGTCCCTATGGCACCACAATTTTAAACCAGGCTTGGCCTAATGCAGCAATGCTGTATGCTCATCCGTATGAGCAGTTCAGGAATGCCTCTCTTCAGGTAAATAACATTTGATTTTTCTCTCTTCCTTTACTCTCTTTGAAATTGCGATCATAGAATGAAAGCTTGTGTCTCCTAATAAAAGCACCATCCGCATAGTAACAAATAACAATATTTATTGAAATTTTTTCATCCACATGTTTAATATTTACGTATGCATAGCTAAAAACTATTTAAGAGAAATGGATTTTCCAATGGTTAATATATAGTTGTCTGAAAGCAGCTGTAACTTGGTTTCTGCAGGCACAGTTCTGCAGTCAACAACCCTTGAGCTTCGACTACATGCAGAACCGCTAAGTGCTCATCCCTTTGTCAATCTTTATCTCTGTTTACCAATTTTGTAGAACCTAGCAGCGACTGTTGTAATGGAAATTTTTGAATTGTAACAGGAAGATACCCTTTTGTTCCTTGTATGATTATCGTATTGTCTGTTATGGAAATCAATGAACTACTTTTGTGGGTAAAATTGTCATCGAAATTCTCTGTTTTGAACCGATGTTTACTGTCATTTGCATTGCACGAGATGAGAATCAGTCTTCCAAAATCTTTACATCATGTTATTCGTTCTGGTGATCCGTATAAGTTTGTGAGACTCAAAAAAAACAATTATCTAATTTTTTTGCTATTATATAACTTAAAACAAACGGAATACGTATGTTAATAATGGAGAATTGCCCAAGTTTGGTCGTCTCAACATTTGTTTAAAAACCAATGTGGCCGCGAAGAAACGTTGCAACAGATTTCAAAGGTGTCCTGGAAATATAATAGCATCAAAGTGAGTAACTAACAACTTCAGATAAACTTAACAGATTGGATAGAGATTTATTACCATAGAGGTCGGCTTTTGTTCCCAGGTTGTGTAACCTCCTCAACTCTTTGTGGATCTGTATGGACAAGTCTTTGGAATTTTTCAGACAATTCTTTGTAAGACTGAATCTCTGTTGGTTCTACTTGGCTAATCGCAGCTTTCAAATGTCGCATGCTTATTTCCTCCGTTTCAAGACTCTCCTGATTGATAAAAGAATGCGAGACACTTGAGATACTTGAGATTAATTTCAGGCTTAGAATAATGTAAGAAAATTCTAACCTCGAGTGCGGCAATAGCTGCTTCCCTGCATATCAATGATATGTCAGCTCCTGTGTAGCCTTTGGTAATGGAAGCGAGCTCTTTTAGACAAATATCAGAGTTACATGGGATTTTACGCAAATGGATTTTGAGTATTGCTTCACGATCAGCTTCATTTGGAGGTCCCACATATAGCAAGCGGTCAAAGCGTCCTGAAACATTATATAACATATTCAGTTTAAACCAAACCAACTTTCAAATTTCTTGAAAAATCAAAAGAATCAATAAGAGGAAGTAAAATACCAGGTCTTAGGAGTGCAGAATCGATCTTGTCAGGCCGATTTGTAGCAGCAATGACGGTAACACCAACTCTTTGATGCAAACCTGAGTTCGACATATAAGCAATCAGATTTATTGCCATTTTATCTAGATATCAATCCAAAGGGTTGTTGTTACTGACCATCGAGCTCCACAAGAAGTTGGCTCATAACTCTGTCTGAAACTGACACTCCATCATTTTCTTTCCCTCTAATGGAGGCAAGACTATCTATCTCATCGAAAAAGATAATGGAAGGGGCATTTGCTCTTGCCTTTGCAAAAAGAGACCTCACAGCCTTCTCGGATTCACCAACCCATTTGCTGAATAGTTCTGGACCTTTGACTGCAAGGAAATTCAGCCCGGCTTCAGAAGCTACTGCACGTGCCATAAGGGTCTTGCTACATCCAGGAGGACCGAACATCAGTATCCCACTTGGTGGCCTTGTGCCTATTCTCTTGAATGCATCCTGATGTTTTTGAGGCCATTCTACTGCTTCCATTAGCTGATTTTTCACCTCATTTTGGCCACCAACATCTTCCCAGTTAACTTTAGGAACCTCTAATATCACCTGAGAGTTGCACATCAACCAGAAATTAGACTGAGATAGAGTAAAGTCTGGTTTAGCATTGGAACATCTCTAAATAAAAAGCTCTAGGTAACAAGCATATGAATCTTCAAAGAAAACTACCAAGACACTGGACCAACCACTGTTTTGATTATAAGAAAAATTCAAAATTGAAAGTTTTAAAGTTGCTATTCAAACCGAATAATATCATAGGAACTAACATGAAAAGAAAGCCAAGCAGGTCGACTGAATTTGCACCATAATAGTATAATCTGTCATGCAATTTGATATATGACAGAGACTATCATCTTAAATAGATCAGAAAACTAGAGAAAATAAGTTAGAATGAGAGAAACAATAATACGAAGAGTTGCAATTAGCTCATCATAAAGTCAGCTTAATTTCCTAGGAGGGTAAATAAAAGACAGCCATACCTCTCGCATGGCACTAGGTCTGATTTTGGTCTTAGCTTTTTCAAAATCTTCAAATCCTACACTTAAGGTATGTTCTCCATCTTTTCTAAGCATCTGTTCAGAGCAAGAGTTACCACTGTTTTGAATACCATCTTCTACTAGGGAGACTGTCCCATTTAAACTAGATGAACGCTGAGCCCCTGAAGTCGTGGGTGAAACTGTGATACATGATGATGCAGAATCCGAAGTATCAGATAATATATCTGTCATGTTTGTCGAGGACTCAGAACCTTTACATTCACAACTAGCAAGAGGTGCTTCTTCAAGAGGCAAACTGCTAGAGGAAGTTCTCTGATCAAGATGCCGCCTTAAGCAGACAAAGGCTGCCTCACAACACAATGCAGACAGATCTGCACCAACAAAACCATGTGTTGCCATAGCAAGCTGTTCAACCTGGATGTCTGAAAGTGCATGCCGCATCCCACGGAGAATTGTGTGAAGTATATCGGACCGTTGTGCAGAAGATGGTACACCTGTATTATTACGGAAATATTTTAACATGTATTAGGAAGTAAGAATCTGAACTATATGATGGTCTTATTTCCACAAGGTCCTTGTCTTACCAATTTCAATTTCCCTGTCAAGTCTCCCCGGCCGTCTAAGGGCGGGCTCAATGGTATCAGGCCTATTGGTTGCAGCAATAACAACAACACCATCACTCCTACTTATTCCATCCATTAAATTCAGTAATGTAGCTACCATTCTCTGAGACAATTCTTCACCTCCTTCTTTTCGTGCAGGAGCAATGGCATCCACGCCATCAATAAACACCTTTACAAGAAACAAAACTATTTACATCGCAAGCAGCTGACTTGATAAGATAAGATATCTACCGATGGGGTAACAAGTGAATATCGCCCAAATAAACTTATATAATAAAGATGATAATGTAAAAATCTAACCACAGCAGGTGTAGCATTACTAGCAGATCTGAAAACCTCATCTAGAGCTTTTTCACTTTCGCCCAAATACTGGCTTATAATCTCAGGACCATTCACAGAGAAAAAGTTGACACCAGAGTCACGGGCAAAGGACCGAGCCAAAGATGTCTTTCCTGTGCCTGGAGGTCCATGAATAAGCACTCCCTTTGTAGGTCGCAAAGCAAGACTAAAATGATCATGCCAATTATAAAACATATGAATAATTACAAGTAAAACAAAAAATCTAAGAAGGTAGCAACATCTTTACAAAAACTAACAATCAGATGGAATACTAAACCTTGCTACATGAGGACGCTCTTATAACTAGTAAAGCATACATATCCGCAGAACACCAACAGCTTTCATCAGGACAAAGTGTATCAATACTCATTTTATTGGCTAGACAATATTCTCAACCTTCCCAGTGAGTTCAACAAACAGATAGTGGAGCACAACAAGGAATTAGGTGGACCACATAAAAGGACTTTTTTCACGTTCCATGCATGTTTACTTGTCCAGTTCAAGTAGAGCATAGATTTGGCTAATACAGAGCCGCCTAAAATATGTGGAGTGGTGAAATAAAAGTCAAAGTGCTCAAATAACTGCAACAGTTACCTTGATAATGAGTTTTTTGTGGACGAAGAAACAATTATGTCCCTTAAAATTGCATATTCTTTAGAGAGACCACCTAACTTTGAGATATCACATCCCACATTTCCTCCTTCATCGTCTTCATCAAACTGCAGACCTTGCACAGATGTTCTCTCTCGAATTTCAGATGCTAACTCCAGTGTATGATGGAGGTATACTTTAGTTTCCCGATTTATCATAAAAACATGATTTCTATTGGAAGTATCAGATGACATTTTATTAGCCCTTCGGACACAAAATATACAGATTTCTGAGAGAATCGGTACAGCAACAAAATTCCCATATAGCAGGCTACAAGGGTAAAGCCACGAACTTGCACAAATCTGCAGAAGTTTTTTCGAACTTTCATTGCTCAACACCTCTCGCAGATCAATCGAACTTTCAGATGAAAACCGCTGCTTGGCACTGACAACAGAGTCCTCTATGATTGGTGAAGCCGGAGATTTGGGGCGTGGAGAAGTAAACTTTTTCAAGTTCGATGGTGTCTTGGGAGTTAAATTCCCATTTCCATTCTGCTCATGAGAACTTTCAAGCTTCTGATTAGAAAGAAAATCATTTTTAGCTTGTAACATATTCCTGAAAGGAGTCAACTCTAAACTCAACTCTTTGCAGGCAAGCAGCGAAAGATGATTAACATCATTATTGAGCGATCCACCATTCCCATTGAATTGATCACTTAACGAAGGTCCACTAACAGGATAAACAAAAACAGTCCTTCCTGAATTAGGGCAACCAAGTCCATAGCAAAGATTCAATGAAATACGAACAGCATCCTTCAAAACCTGCAAAAAAAAAAAAAATGTAAATTTTACTGATCGGAAGTAAATGCAGATTGAGAGAAAGAGCACAAAGACAGATTTTTCTGACCTTTGAAGAAGAGAAAACAGTGGCAAGCACAAAATAGTTCCCTGGTTCATCAGCAATGCTACTCTCACAGTCAACTCCGTATTCAGCTTTAATCGAGCTGAGTGGGAAGCTGTTCGAAAATCTACTTCCCGGAGCAGCCAATGATACCTATCATTAGTTTTCCGGAACTTCTAATTCAGCATTTCAAAGCTTTAAAAAGAATTAAAATTTGCAGCTGAAGGAGCTCAAAGCAGAGAAGCTTTAATTTACCGAGACACTGGAACCAGGGCTGAGGGAAGCAGCGACCATTGAAGTTTCTGATAACCAAATCTTAGAGCCTCTAATAGATTCTGATGCAACATCGGCTACTTTTCCGATGATGGCAGATTTTCCGAGAAGATAAGGAAACGCAGAGGAAGCTTCTTCAATACTGCGCCTAAGTTCATCTTCGTTGATAAAATCTGTATCTCGACTCGGTGTTGAAGACGCCGCCGGAGTTTTAGGAGACGCAGGCGGTTCCGAATTTGATAGCCGTGATGGCGTCCTTGACTGCTTCTTCTTCGAAGGCATCTATAGCTTTTGCTTATACTCCAGAGTAAAAACAGAACTTCCCGGCTATCGTCGTCGGAGATAGAGAGCCAAAAACAAAACCTTCAATATCTCCAACTTAGGGTGTAACCAACCTTATGCCCTTTCTTTGACGAACTAAGCCCAGGCCCAAATTGCAGCCCTTACGCCCTTTATTTTAATTGCAGGCAAAATGTTTGATAAAATGTTTGATAAAATGTCTGACAGAAGAAACTCAAACATCTTTCAAAACCATCACTACTGTTACGGATTGTTATCCCTTGCCATTTTGGTGGATCTGTTAAAGGTTTTTGGAGATAATTCTTATGTTTGGGACTTGTCTCTGTTCTTCTTTAGCCATACCAAAAACTGTAAAGTCTTGACTGCTCTCTAACATACATCATGAAGTAAGGAACTCGAAAAGTAAAACCCAATCATATCTTAACTTTTTGATTAATAAACTTGAGTGAACACAAGGATTTGTATCAAAATTATTGAAAGTTGTTAATCATTCTGATAGAGTAATGATGATATAATATAAAAGAAAAACACTTAGCAAATACAAGTTTCCCTCCCAAAAAACATATCTTATTCTGCTCTCGCAAGACTTTATTAACTTCATGACTAACAAATTTGGATAACTCTTATTAATTCAATTCAAAGATAGATTATCTTCTTTATAAGACTAAGAGGACTATATATAAGAAAACTATTGTCTACTTTAACATAAATCAAGTAGTAGATAAAAGTAAAAGACCGAAGAAGAAATAGAAAACTGCAAAGAAGAGAAATGTGTGACACGATAAGGTTGTGCTGCATCATTTTACTTGTGACTGATTGCTATCAATTTCATATCTTAAATCACTCTCTTTATCTGGATCTTCCCTTAAAAATAATTGCCTTTTGAGACCTGGAAGATGAACGTTGACAATGTAATGTTCCCAGTCAATGCCTCTGATATCGAAGTCAAACATCTTTCTCTCTTCTATTGACATCTCTTGTATCAGACTTGTTGTATTGGTGTCCTCAAACCTGGTATTGACTTATGGGATTAGTAATCTAATAGCGCGTTTTGCTTTAAATAAAAGATCAAGAACTCAAAATATGTTCTTTACCGAGCTTGAAAAAACATGTAAGGCTCATAGATTCTTGCCAGGGACTCAAAATAGTTTAGCTTCCTCTTTCCCTTCATGCTCAAGCCTCCTCCTTCATTGTTAGTCTCTCTTTCTTGTTTCCTTATAGTGTTGGATACAGAAGAGGTGAAACATTCCAAGGAACTGTGGAACTTCATACGCTCTACGTCTATCACTGCTTCGGTAAATGGAGAGTCACACAAATATTTATAAGAGAGGTCCATCACCTTGCCAAATCGCAGGGGATTCGCATGGGATGAAGAAGTGACATTGTAAACTATAAGCTCTGGGACACCACAACCATGCTTTGCCATGGCTCCTATTGTTGCGTTCGCAACCATATCAACAGGTACAATGTCCGTTAAGGATTCAGAATCTCCCCAAAAGCCAGAAATCTGGCCTTTGACATAGGCCACGATGATTGGATCAACCATTCTGTTGGTTTTTTAAAAATCAAATGAAAATTTTCAGTTCAAACCACAAGCAAGTCTTGTAGTCTCTTGTCTTTGAAATTTTTTTTTTTTCTTACCTTATTCCTTGGATCCAGCCAGGGAAAGGCTCTTTGTAAGAGCTTTCGATAGCACTAGGCCTTATGATCACTATGGGAAAATCTCCTCGCTTGCTATGAATTACAGACTCACCCATTGCTTTGGTAAATGTGTAAGTGTTTTCCCAGCCATAGTGTTGAGCTCTGCTTTCTCATAACGTTAAAACATATTGCTTTAGATTTTTTGTACATAAGAAGGTGCCATAAAGTAATCTTTCTCGTTTATCCTCCTCACCTTTTAGAACCGAGTTCTTTTAGTTTTTTAATTTCTTCACTACCACGGAACTTTCTTACAGCTTCTGAAGCTAGTTTCAGCTCGGATTCGATGTTCAAGTCAGAAGTTATGTTTTCTCCAATACAGAGTGGAGTCTCTAGCACAGTCCCCTCTTTCTTACCAGTCACGTAAGCTAATATATCAACAAAACAAATCAGTTTCTGAAGCTTTCTCGACAAAAAAAAAAAACCTTATTCTTGGTCAAAACAAGAACTCATACCAGTTGAAAAATGGAGGAAGAGTTTCAGTTTCTTGCATTGCTTTCCAAAGCTTAAGAGCCTACCAGGTCCAAGGGCATTGACACTTAGGGCAGAATCGTATCTGTTTCATTTGTTTGGATTGAAACCAAAGTCAGTTATTTTAGTTAGTTTGCAAGCAATAAAAACAGAGCAAGAAGAAACAGTAGAAAGACCTGTCGTCAAATGTTGTACGACCACCACAACTGATAATGACATCAATCTCCTCACTAACCATGTCTGCTATTTCAGAATCGATCCCGAGATTGTCTTTTCCAATGTCTCCAATTACTGGAATCAACTTACTCTTCATGAATGCTTCGTAAGAGCTCCCGTGCATTTGCTTCAGAAGCTTGAATAGATCCGAGCTTATGATCTGTGTTGAACAAAAGGGATCCAAAACGTGAAAAAAGAACGACGATGAAAATGGAAATGTCTAAACAGAACCTCATCATAGATTCTCTTGTTGGCTGCTTCTTGATCTTTAGATCTCATGAGAAGAAAGATCTTTCCAATCTCAGGACTTGCCCTCAACAATTTCTCAACCATCACTGCAGCAAACAATTTCCAAAATTCAGTTTACTTGGCAAGAAGAAACCTCTGATTATAGGGTATTTCTTACCTTTAGCAAGAAACCCTGTTGCACCGGTAACGAGATAGCTTTTCCCATTTAAAAAACGGACGATTCCAATTCCGTCACTGACACTACTTGTGTCTCTACATGTTTCTGTCTCAGGCATCACTAAAGACGTCACATTTTTCAAAGATGTCTCACGAAAACAACACGAAGTTTGGACTCTACGAGTCGTCTGAGACAAACAACGAGCCAAGTAGTGGTTTGGTTTGCCGGAGAAAGAGGAGAAGAAGCTAACGCCATCCAATTTGACGGAGCTGCTTGTGGCGAGGAGATTTGTGGTTGCCATTTTTATTTTTTTCACAAAAGTGAAAGTTATTAAGTTGGTTTTTTTATAAGGGCTTTCGTATGAGATTATATACAGAGAAAGTTACATAAAAAATAATGCGGCTAAGTCTCGGGTCATTTGTTTGCTCCCTGTGAAACTGTGTTTTGGCCTTGTGAAAAACAAGCTTTGTCGGGGTAATACAACGAACAGAGGATCCCAATATTTATGATAAAATCTTCACTTACGAGTTCCATATTATAATCATTGTGTTCTATAATCATTTCTTTATACATACAGCGTACAGGGAATTAATTTACTTAATGATCTTCCAAAGTCCAAATAAAGACATTGTTGAGTATGGTGACTTTTAAGAGTATCGTAGGCAATTGTATTATAATCAATATAATACTGAACGTCACATGTAGTTGACACATTATCGATCTAAAAGAAACAAAAAGGGAGTAGCTAAAATTTGTCTGGTACTTATGTTTTCATCCAACTTTATGAATCTGAATATGTTCTGTATCAAGGAATCTTTGCTTTTTTTAAAGAAACTTTAATTTGATTGGAACTGAGATTAAGAAGAAACAAATAACACATTTATAAGCAAGTATGTCAATCTTGTCTTATACTTACTTTTCTCATCCAGCATTACTAATCTCTATATGAAATCTATTAAGGAATCTTTCATGCAAGAAAACATGCTTTGGAACACCACCAGCAACTTCAAAAATGTTACTACGTCTATTTTATTAAATAAATTTTGAATTTTCATTCAAAATTATAATTAACGACTCATATCAACTGATCTATTAAAGTTTGACACATGTCAAATATTTAAATTAACGATCCATATCAAATGATCTACTAGAGTATGCATCTATGTAAACTAAAATTTCAAATCAAATATTGAATATGCTTCCTTTTTTACACCTTCAAATATTGAATATGTTAAAAACCAACCAATCAAATTAATATTATTTGAGTAATATGCCAAAAACCAATATATTTTGAAGTACTTCATATGATGTACATAAGTAGTAGATTAGGATCCACGTAAATACGCGAGTAAAAATCAAATTAAGAGTATATTTAAAATTTAATAGTATTGGTAGAATAATGAATAAACAAAGAAGAATGAAAACATATTTTCAATACAAACTGGTAACAAATTTTCTTTTTTTTTTAGGTTTATAGATTACTAATTTATTATTTTATCTAACAAAAATATTCTCATAAACCTAGCTTTAGAAAACTGTTATTCGATTAAATTTGGTGATTTATGTATATCTCGTGTGATACTCAGTTAAATTTGCTAAATCACAGGAGTCAAGAGGCGACTCTTCTATGACTTAACCGAAGAAGGTAATACAATTTGTACGGAACCGAACCGGTAATGGTTTGAAAAGTCATCAAATTGGTTTAATTCTTTCTATTGCCTTGAATTGATTTTTGGGCTGGTTCATGTATTGGATTCTATGTGTTATGTCTTTTTGATTGATACACTGAAGTAAACACAAGCACTAGTACCAAATTAATTGAAAGTTGTAAGACACACATATCTTAAATCACACTCTCTTTAACCGGGTCTTCACTGAAAGTATTTCCTTTTTGAGACCTGGAAGATGAACATTGACAATGTAATGCTCCCAGTCAATGCCTCTGATATCGAAGTCAAACATCTTTCTCTCTTCCATTGACATCTCTTGTATCAGACTTGTTGTATTGGTGTCCTCAAACCTGGTATTGACTTATGGGGGTGGTCAGTAATCAAATAACTTTTTTCTTAATAAAAGAAGAACAAGGTCAAGTATGTTATTTACCGAGCTTTAAAGAAGGTATAAGGCTCATATGTTGTTGCCAGGGACACAAAATAGTTTAGCTTCCTCTTTCCCTGCATGCTCAAGCCTCCTCCTTCATGTTAATCTCTCTTTCTTGTTTTCTTATTGTGTTGAATACAGAGGAGGTGAAACCCTCTAAGGAGCTGTGGAATTTCATACGCTCTAAGTCTCTCACTTTTTCTTCCAATGGAGAGTCATACAGATGTTGATGAGAGAGGTCCATCAACTCGCCAGCTCGCAGGGGATTCGCATGAGATGAAGAAGTGACATTGTAAACTTTGAGCTCTGAGACACCACAACCATGTTTTGCCATGGCTGCTATTGCCGCGTTCGCAACCATATCAACAGGTATAACGTCTAGTAAAGATTGAGAATCTCCCCAGAAGTCAGAAATCTGGCCTTTGCCATAGGCCATGATGATTGGATCAGTCATTCTGTTTTTTTTTTTTAAACAAAATACAAAAAAAAATCCAGTTAAAACCATCTAATACTCCCTTGTCTTTGAATCCATTTTTCTTACCTTATTCCTTGGATCCAGCCAGGGAAAGGCTCTTGGAAAGAGCTTTCGATAATACTAGGCCTTATGATCACTACGGGCAAATCTCCACGCTTGCTATGAATTACAGACTCACCCATTGCTTTTGTGAATGTGTAAGTGTTTTCCCAGCCATAGTGTTGAGCTCTGCTTTCTCATAACGTTAAAACATATTTTTTCAAATTTTGTTACATAAGAAGGTTAGTTTCTCTCGTTTATCCTTACCTTTCAATACCGAGTTCTTTGAGTTTCTTGATTTCTTCACTGCCACGGAACTTTCTTACAGCTTCTGAAGCTAGGTTCAGCTCAAATTCGATGTTCATGTCTGAAGTTATGTTTTCTCCAATGCATAGAGGAGTCTCTAGTATTATCCCCTCTTTCTTACCAGTCACGTAAGCTAATATATCAACAAAACAAATCAGTGTCTGAAACTTTTTTTTTTTTTTTGATAAAGAAAAACTTATTCTTGGCCGAAACAGAAACTCATACCAGTTGAAAAATGAAGGAAAAGTTTTAGTTTCTTGCATTCCTTTGCGAAGCTTAAGAGACTACCAGGTCCAACAGCATTAATACTTAGGGCAGAATCGTATCTGTTTCCGTTTGTTTAGGTTAAAACAAAAATCAGTTATTTCAACTAGTTTGCAAGCAAAATGGAAAATAGAGCAAAGAAGAAACAGAGGAAACGCCTGTCGTCAAATGTTGTCCGACCACCACAACTGATAATGACATTAATCTCCTCACTAATCATGTCTGCTATTTCAGAATCGATCCCGAGATTTTCTTCTCCAATGTCTCCAATTACTGGAATCAACTTACTCTTCATGAATGCTTCATAAGAGCTCCCGTGCATTTGCTTCAGAAGCTTGAATAGATCCGAGCTTATGATCTGTGTTGAACAAAAGGGATCCAAAAAGTGAAAAAAAGAACGAAGATGAAAATGGAAATGTTTAAACAGAACCTCATCATAGAGTCTCTTGTTGGCTGCTTCTTGATCTTTAGATCTCATGAGAAGAAAGATCTTTCCAATCTCAGGACTTGCCCTCAACAATTTCTCAACCATCACTGCAGCAAACAATTTCCAAAAATCAGTTTACTTGAACAAGAAGAAAACTCTGATTTAGGGTATTTCTTACCTTTAGCAAGAAACCCTGTTGCACCAGTAAAGAGATAGCTTTTCCCTTTTAAAAATCGGACGATTCCAATTCCGCCACTGTCACTACTTGTTTCTGCCTCCGGCGTCACTAACGACATAACTTTCAATGACGTCTCACGATGACAACAAGAAGTTTGGACTCTACGAGTCGTCTGAGACAAACGACGAGCCAAGTAATGGTTTGGTTTGCTGGAGAAAGAGGAGAAGAAGCTAACGCCATCCAATTTGACGGAGCTGTTTGTGGCGAGGAGATTTGTGGTTGCCATAACAAAAGGAAAGTTTTAATTTTGGTTATTTTTTGGAGGGCTTTTGTGTGTGTAGACAGAGACTATATAGAAAATGTTACATAGACATTAATCCGGTAATTAGGTCTCGGGTCATGTCATGTGTGATCACTTATCATATTGTTTTTTTTTTTTTTTGATAGAGACTGATCATATTGTTAGACATTGTGAAGCTGTGTTTTGGCCTTCTGAAAACTAGCTTCAACTGTCTTTTCTGTCAATTTAATTCTGCCTAACAAAGTTATTGATTCTAATTAAAACGTGCAAGAGACTGCCGACCCAAAAATATTTACGTATATTATTTTGAACAATCGAAGTGCTCTAGAGTGATCAGATTTGTACAAGTTGATCGATAGTAACAAGAAGCTTCTTGTATAAACTTATTAAATACAATAAATTAATCAAAGCTTAAAGGTGAGCCACTATGTGTTTAGGAACTTCGGGTAAGTTTAATAGCGTTTGATGTTCTTTATGATCTGATGAATAGAATTTTGCATAAGTATCACCCTAAGGAGTGAAACTTTAATTTACTTTAAAGAGCAATATGATAAACTTTAAAGTAAGCTCTCCCAGAAAGCGATATAATACAAGTAACAGAAGACCCCAATAAGTACGATAAAATCTACACTCACGACTCACGAGTTCCATATTATAATCGTTGTTGTTGAAGCTTAAGATAACGAGATTGAGAGGGTAATAAAGAGAAACCCGTGTGAGTAATGTTGAGACCTGAACCATCAGCAATCATGACATCATCACCACTATTGTAGGGTTGATGCATAGTGAGGTTGTTAAGGTCCGAAGTGATGTGGTGAGTGGCTCCGCTATCGAGAAGCGAGTTGGGGGATGTGTACGGTGAACCCATTGCAAGGTTGGCACGAGGCTGCCAAGGCGTGAAAGAGTTAGGCATAACGACAGGGGATGACGCTTGAAGTTGTTGAAGTTGTGGACAACGTCTGGCACTATGACCTTGAACATTGCAGTATTGACATTTACCAAGATACAGGAGAGGAGAGCGAGTATCCGGTTTGTTGTTGTGAGCCGAAGGAGTCCAGTTCGTATTGTTGTTGTTGTTGTACCTCGGACGAGTTTGGTTGGTGTTGCGATTGTGGTTGCTGTTGTAGTGACGTTATTGAGCAACGTTGGCTGTAACCGGTGCCAAGGAGGATCCAGCCGCAGCACGTGCAAGAAGCTTAGCCTCGTGATTACAAAGGCGTTCATGAACTTCAGATAACGGAGGAGTATTGTCTTTGCAGTCAATCTGGTCGACAACTTTCTTATACTCCTCAGGAAGGTTCTCGAGAATTAACTCCACTTGATCTTCATGCTCCAAGGGTTTGCCAAGGATAGCAAGTTGGTCCATACGAGTAGTGAGACCATTCATGTATTCATCAATAGATTTGTTACCTTTGGTCCATTGTTTGAGTTGAGTCTTCAGTTGTTTGATGTGTCCTCTACTAGGTTTTGCGAATGTGGAGGCAAGGGTTTCCCAAATCTCGGTGGACGTGGTTGTACGGGACACCAAGGACTGAACCGAGGGAGAAATCGCTCCAAGTAAAGCACTATCGATGAGCTTATCTTGGCGTTTCCAGAAGGTATACTCTGGGTTGACAGTGACAACAGTACCAGCGGTGGTCGTTTCAGAAGGGATTTCCAGTGAGCGATCAAGAAATCTGACGAGTTCATATCCATCAAACAGAGCATGGACTTGGAGACTCCACATTAATTAGTTTGTGGAGTTGAGTTTTGTCACGTTAGAGGTGTTGACATTGAAGAGAGTTTGTGTTTATGGTTTCGCAGCGGTAGTGGGAGAAGCCATTGGAGGCGGCAGCGAGTTTGAAATAGAAGAGAAGGAGAGAAAAATTTAGGTTTTAATAGATCAAAGGCTCTGACACCATATAGATTGTGAATGTATTGATCTTATTAGAATGAATGTACAAATATATAGAGAGTTACAAGCGAGACTTAGGGAGAGAAATAATTACGGAATCAATCACAAATAAATCAATGACACATATTTCCTTGTACCCTTTATATTTTGTAATCGTTTAGTCATACATATATACAGATGGAGTCTGAGTCAACAATAAGGATGTATTAAATGAGACATTTTCTTCTCTATACCGATGGAGCTTATTATCAAAGAAAAACGAGGTGTTGGGTCGTCACACAATTGTCATTATAATAACAAAATCAATGTTTGTGGTTTGTGCTGAAGTATGGGCTGCCTGGTCTAAATGAATACGGTGTGGTTGTTGGAGTGTATTGAAACGAACTTTTGTTATTATAAATGTTACTTATGGTGGTGTTGTACTGTTGTTGAATTTGAATGTAAAATTATCAAAATCGAGATTATCTATAATTATATAAAAACTGTATTTATTATATTTGCTAAATATAAAGATATTTATAACTGCTAGTTTTGTACTTTTATCAAAAAAAAAAAAACAACTAATAGTTTTGTGAAGGTTTGGTATTTTAACCCAAAAATAGTATAAGCTACAAGACTTGAGAAACGTGTAGTGTAAGCCTGGTCTTAAGTGAGATTCATGAAAGGTAAGTCTTTAAGGTTAAACCTCAACAGAACGGCTACAATCTACTTGAACTGGATGGATAGAAATTATATAATCAGCTTCAAAACGAAAGATCAGATCCTAAAACTGCTTGACCCCATAATAAGGAACTAAACTTCAAGTCTAAGAACAAAACAACCTTCTCTCGCATCTGACCTTCCTTCAACACTGGTTCTCGTCATTATATACCCATCACTGATATTCATGGATTTATAAGCGATAATCTGAAATCAAAAACCTTAACGTTTTAGTGTGTAGGAAAATGAGAAGGCTCTTCTGCGACTTCACCGAGTGGCGAGGAGGGTATACACTATACAGTTTGTACGGTAACCTGTCAAGGTCTTAAAACTCATCAAATTGGTTTTTGTTCTTTTTATTGGCCTATTGATTTGGGCCGGTTCATGTATTGGATTCATTCAAAATTTTGTAGTGTATTTTGGGCTGACTCTTAAACTAGGCTTTGAGCCATCTAATAGCTTTGATCTTCTCTGCTTTTTAAACTGAATAAACTTCATAAAAAAAAATTATGCCAAATTAAGTGGAATGACTATAAGATTAATTATATCATGATATTGCTTCTCTGTGTGATAATGGTTTGAGGCAATCATGTTCAAGTATCAACCTCGATCAAGCAATATGGCAGTGGACAAGATTGCTAAGTTCTCGCACTCTTTTGCTTCTTTTGATCTAAGATTAATGTAGAATATAACATTATATTATGAAGGTATATGGAAAAGCTCAATATTTACAATTTAGAAATCGGAGGCTTATTATTCTTTCTTTCATTTTTTTATCATGCAGTAATTATTAGCTAACTATCCGTTGTTTCTTGACTAAAATAAAAACTATACACATGATTAGTTCATACATATCGAAATTTAGATGTAGTACAGGCAAAACAAACAAAATAAATTAAGAAGAAAAAAAAATAAAGCATATAAAAATATCCATTCAAAACTTTTTACAAAATGATTTTAACTCATATGATTCGCTTCACAAACCCTAGTAAATAAATATATCCATGCATCGGTTTAGATTTTCAATAAACTTCTGTAACGATTTCATAAATATATATATATATATGTACTTGATAAGAACCCTAAAAGCTCTGAATAATATCATACAGAATCGATTCTTCCAAAGTCATTTACATTGTAAAACCCATTCGAGAAAAAACCAGAAAAACCTGCCGACATCTGAGGCAAAAACATCTCTTCCCCATTCAACGGCTCGTAACAGTCACTGGCTCTACCATCGAACGGATCTTGATCATCAAGAACATGTGGCGCAAGATTCTCCACCGTAGAAGGCGTGCACGGTGGCGGAGAAGTGTTGTTGTCGTCTGAAGGGGAATAGATAGGCTCCGGTTGAAGATCGACGGCGTCTTGGCCGGTGAGTTCTTGTACGAGCTCTCTGAACTTCGAAGCACAAGTTTGGACTCTCATGGGGTTTGATATGTAACGGACTTTGATGGGTTTGTTCGTTTTCTTCTTTTGCTTTGTTGGTTTTCTCGTAACCGGAGATGGTTTTCTCTGGTTTAAGCTTGTGGTGGTGAGAAATGTTGATGATGATGATGACTCCATGTTCGGTTCTTGTGAGAGAGAATCCAGATGTGCTATGTCTTTTTGATTTTATTTTAATAAATCTCTATAGCTTCAAATATATATATATATATAACATTTTCTTTTTGGAAGGAGAGTGGAAACTAATGGGAAGGAGAATCGAAAGAAGTGATTGCGGAGGAAAGGAAACAAACGTAGTGAATGACGGCGAGTGTATCTCACGTGCTTTCTGATAGGAAGAATCACTCAAAACATCTATGTTTGAAGTGTGAAGCGTGTTTCCCACGCATGGAAATAATCGCGTGCCGGAGGCGGCTCATGAGGCATCGTTGAAGCTCCTCCACGTAAATTCTGGTCATCTATAAGATGACGTCTTATCTGACATCACCGTAAATCCTACGAGGTTACGTCACACAACCGGTAATGAAAATGGAAAAATTAGTAATCTTTGAATATGCACCGATTCGTTTTTTTTTTTCAAGAGTTTTCTAGATTACCATATTTTGGTCTTGAATCTTTATTCTTTTCAGACAGAGAACTAGGAAAGGTAATTTTTTTCTTTTGTAAACATCAAATTTTGAAATTGTGAGTGAGTGATTTTGGGTTGCAGTCTCTTCCAAGATCTTTTAGTGCACCAATAAAACTTTAACACACTTGATTATCTTCTCTGTCTCCCTTCTCTTTACTCCACATGTAAATATGTTATTTAATGTTCCAACAATTTGAAAATAAGAGACGCAGTTAATTTTTTTTCCAAAGGTTAGATTTTTACAGATATTTCGTAGTTTTATAGGTGGTTGCTTGAATTGAATTGATTACTTTTCAGGTGACCGTTAAAACTACAATACAATGAATATCAATTGATTTAGAAACTATTACTATAGTTTATACAGTCATAGTATTATAATTATCAATAGTAAACTTTAAATAGAACATAAAGCACGAAAAATAATTTTGGATGAATATAATTCTTACATTTTGTTACTTTAAATGTTTACATATTATGTTACATTATTCAAAAAAATAAATATACCTTTTCCAAACATTGTTTGCAAATTTATAATTAACTTCAATTAAATTCATATATGTGTTTTCTTTTTACAAAAACTTACCGATAAGAAGATTATTTAAACATTTAAAATGTATTGACTACTTTTTGTTCAATACTATAAAATAAAATACTTTATACTAATTCAACGTATTAGTATAGCGATAATAGTAGAACCTATAGTTATCAAGATATAAAATAAAGAGAATATTAATTAAGAAACGAAGGGGTCCACGTGGGCAAGTGGGAAAAAGGCAAGTAGCAGCAGTGTGGTCTCACTGTCACTGTTAAATCTGTCCTAATTAAAACAAGTCTTCAATAAGTGTGGGGTCATTTTTCACCAAAGATGAGTGATTAAGGCTTAATGTACGTGTGATTTACGGTGGATGTATAAATGATACTAAGAGAAAATAAAGCTTCGATTGATTATGGCTTTTTTTTTAATTATCTTTTGATTTAATGTTTAAAAAGTCAAAATGTTTGATTTATGTTAAGGAAAAAATAAAGGAGTTATCAAAAGTTTAGTCGGCTACAAGAGGATATGATAATACGATTAAAAGCATCTTTTGTAGATTTTCATTTCAAAGAAAGTCAAATCATGTGTACGTAGACCCCTCTTTCCAGTTCTCCCGACAATCCATTAAATACCACTTTATCTCATTGTCGAATAAAGTTTTCAAGAGTATCACGAACAAATCTTTTTCCCCATACTTTATTTATCTTTCTTAATTACTTAATTTTCTTCACCACCTAATTAGTTAATTACATAATTCAACTTTACATTTATAGTTACATGGACCAACTTTTTAACACTACTATATATTTTTAAAAAATTCGGATGTGTTGGATCTTAATCTTTCTAAAGTTTGTGAAACATCATTTCAATTATAGGGGGAGGGAGGGTATGTTAATACTTTGGATTCTTTACATTCTTGTATAACTTGTTGAATTATCAGTCATCCTTACAGGTATTTTTTATTTAATTTTTCTGTAAGAAATCGAAGGATAAATAAAAGTTGTAATCAAACAAATAAATATTATCCGTGTTGGACTTGGGAGAGATCAGTGAGCACGTGAGTTGACTTCCAAGTAAACGGATTCAAACGACTTTTGATTTCCTTGTGGAAAAAAGGTGTAACTTCTTTTTTGCCCTCAGGGTGTAATTCGATTATATTATATCGATGATATAATTATCAAAGGTTATAAACAAGTCATGTCCACGTTCGACGTAGACAATTTTTAGAAAGTTGCAGAAACTAGTAGAACAAAGTTGAAACTTTATAAAGCAACATCGTTATAAGTTAGTATATTATCAAAATCATATATATAAGTGAGGATTATGACGAATAAAAAACCTAGGTGTGTTGAAAACTATGGGTTGCGTTTTACAAATATATCTTCTTGTTTTACAAACTACTGTAATTTTAAAGTATGAAAAATCTGCAAAGTATTTCTCGTCTCTGCCGGAAAAAAAACCATAAAAATATGATTCGTAAAAACTCTCATTTTTTTATCTATTTAAAAATGTTCACTCTAAAATAGAAAGAAAACTAAGCATCCACATTGATTATTAGAATAGCATCATACATAACAACATTAACTAATTCCGTAGTTAGTGTTGGCAAAACTAAATGTTGACATAACATCATACTTAACAACATTAACTAAATGTTTTTTTTGTATTACTTTTGACAAAATAAATATTTGTATTATTTGTTTACTTGTTATAGTTAATATCATATAGTTATGAAAATGAAGAACAACCATGATCAGCAGTATTAGACTATTAGTTAATAAAAAATTCTTACAACGTGATTAATATTTCTTATCATTAAACCAATATTACTACTTAATTTTAATTTATTTATTGTGAATTAACTCGCAATATATTTAAATGTAGATCTGCACTCGTCTTATATTTTTTATAGGTGCAGATCTTCTATAACATTTAATTAAAGAGTTATGCTAACATATTAAGATTTTTTTGTAATAAAACGCATAACTCCTTAAATTTTATTTTTATTATTAAATAACTTGGTCCAACAAAAATTAAAGCCACTATTAATTTTATTTTCTTTTTAAGTCAAGTCACAATTTATAATATAAAATACTCGTTAGCTCATAGTATTTTCTTTGGCAATGATATTGGACAAAACGCCAACGATAGATGGACAAATGTGTTATGAAGAAATGACAAAAGAGTAATCATGTTTTAACAAAAAAAGAGTTGTCATGTTGGGCCAATACAAACATGTTGAGTATCAATAGCTATGAAATATAAAAATTCTAGGGTCCATGTTTGATGTAAAAATTCATGTTTGTTTTGATATCTGGAATTTTCTTCCACGATATCAAAATAAAATGTTTGCCTTTATGCTGAAAATGTGAAAAGACGAATTCATTTACAATTTCGTCATTTGATAACACTTTCGTCTCGAGAAGTCAGCCCATCCGACAAAAAGAAAGCATTACACTAATAAATGGGCTTTATTGGCCCATTAAATTTCACCGCCTAATCAGATTTGTAAGAATCGTACCGAGCAAAATATCTTCATCGAACCCTAAATTTTGTTTGATTTTTCCAGGAAAATGGAGGGATCTTTTGTAGAGACAGATATAATTACACTGATAAATTGAAGTGTGTCAAAGAATCAACACATCTTCTCGATCTTCGATTCGATCTCACAATCTTGTAATTTTGCTTCAAATTTTCTTCGCGTCTGAAAACTCCACGACGACGGTAAGCGAACATCCATTCGAATTTTCTATTCTATCTTCTTTATAATTTTTAATTGAATTCATTAATAATTGTCTCTACACTTATACGATTAGAAAACATTTGCTTGTGTTGATTTCTGGAACCAAATCATTTTTCAGCTGTTAAGCTCCATGGATACCGAAATGAATTCGCCTCCGCATGATGGTAGTGATACCACGGCTGCTTTTCGAAAGCCTTCTAACGACGGGGCTAGCAGAAAATATCGCCGCCGAGCTGACCATGACTCATCTTCATCTGATGGTTAGTTCGTATCTCCAAATTTCCAATAGCTTATTATATAGACTGTAAACCTTAGCTTATTTGATTGATCATGTATTGCGCATCTTAGTCGCGGTTTCGAGCTAGGGATTCACTAAGAATGCGGCGTATTCATAGCTCATTTAGAACTGTTGGCTTTTGTTTTGTAGGAAGTCCTGAACGTAATCAGAGTCCTAATTCAAAGCATTATAGAGGAGATGTTAGGAAAGTTTCTGCACCAGCTCATGCGAGGAAAGACGATAGGCGGGAATCTGATCGTAGTCGCTATGGTAGAGGCGGTATTGATTCACATAGACATGATAGGTTCTCTAGGGATGATAGTTACGGATCTAAGCGTGATGAGTACAATAGACATGAGAGGGATGTACCTCGCTCTAGCCGTGATTCAAGGGGTGGCCATCATTCTGATCATAGAAGAGTAGAGACTGAACTTAGCAGGTCAAGAAATGATTCAGATAGACATTCCCGTGATAGGTATAGCAACTCTGGACATAGACTTAGTAGTAACGAGAAAGTTGAAGATTTGTTGTCTGATAAAGTGGTATCTGGTAGGAGATACTCAGACTCAAGAATGGAGGATAAAGAGAAGGATTATGTGCGGGGCAGAGATTGTCAAGATGAGAAAAGAGGTTCTCGCTGGAGTTTTGGTGACCGCCATTCCCGTGATGAAAGAAAGGAACATGAGGACCCTGAAATTAGCAAGGAGAAAGATGTTCATATCAAATCTCCAAGACACCGTTCTGATGAGAAATGTTTGGCCACTGCGAGTCGAGATACTCATTCTAAGAAACTGAAGGGGTTCAGTTCAGAGAAGTTTACCGATGGCAATAATAATGGTAAGACTTCTGTTCTTTTGTTTTCAAATATTTTGTTTCTATGTTCTATAGCTCCTTGCCCTAAGTTATAGTGATACAGCAGAAGAGAAACAGGCACCAATCTTAAAGCCTGCCCCCAGTGATGTTGATGCTGCAAAAGTTGCCGCTATGCAGGCTGCTGAATTAGGTAATGCTGTTAATATGCTATTTTAAAACTTCTGGGTTTTGCTCTTCTGTCATTTTTCCGCCTTGTATAATTGACTTTTATTTGTTATTGTATATGTTTGATCTTACCTAACCGATTCCCTTCGATGAATCCAGTGAATAAAAACCTTGTTGGAACGGGTTACCTGACAACAGATCAAAAGAAGAAGTTATTGTGGGGGAAGAAGAAAAGCGCGGCAACAGAAGAGGTATCCTAATGATTCTTGTATTTGTAAATTTACATATTGTGATATAAACCCGTAAACTTCAGAATATTTTTGTGATTCTACTTTTGCTTATTTTCGCCCGAACCAGCCTGCTCACCGTTGGGATAGTGCACTAATTGGTGACCGTGAACGACAAGAAAAGTTCAACAAACTTATGGTAAATCCCATCTTTCCATTGATTGTTTTCGACATCACTAATATCATCATAATATAGGGCATGAATCCAGAATTTTGCAAAGTCTCATAATCTAAAATTGCATAGAAGTGGTTGTGTATAAAAGTAATACTAACACATTTTCAGAGTCTGAGGTTGCGTTGGTGCATCATTGTAGGGTGTGAAAGGGAGTATAGTAAACCAAGAGCAGAACCCAAGCGAAGTCGAGGTCGAGAAGCAGAAAGAGTTGCAGATCGATCTAGAGAAGCAGAAAGAGTTGCAGATCGATCTAGAGAAGCAGTACACAGCGGGATTAAGGAGGAGAGACGGACGCACAGTAGGGTTAGGTCTTTGAACCTCTTTGGTAAATTATACTCGTACTCTTGTCTCCTTGTAAGGAATCTTGTGGCATCTCCTTTTTGTACTCTACTACTCTTGTTAAAGCCGTTAATCACAATTATCTCCATGTGTGTAAGAATTAAGTTTAGTAAACCATCCGAGTTTGATGTTGATTCCGATAGTTGTTGTGGGGTTCTTTTACATCTTTATCATGCAGTTAAACTAATTATTAGTAAATTAAAGTTCTCGTTCTAAATACATCAAGTTTCTATCTAGACTCGTGAAGACACTGAAATATTTAACATTTTTTTAAAAAATTAACGTGCATAAGTGGGAGTATCAAATAAAGTGAGTATTTTGCAAATTTAAATAAATAAATAAATAAATTTGTTATTTTAAATATTTTGGGTTTAGGGTTCTATTAATATTTCGTCCTATCTTTTTTTTTTGTCTTAGTAAATTCTGTGTAATGCATTTTTTTGTTCATTTTTCACTTAACGTAACACAAATTAGAGTTTTTATAGTTAAATTATTTTACGCATTACTATTTTGTTTTAAATTAGCTTATGACTTTATGGCACCGGCCAGATTCGATAATCTATTTTGTTTTTTTTTAAATTATTTGTTTTTCTCTTTGGAATTTATTGGTCATCTGAGTTGTTATTTGCCAATTAAAAAGCTAAAATGAAATAATGATTTATTTTCTGAATTGATGTTTTTGAATTCGAAGTCTATTGAGTTCCTTTCGAACATCCTTCTCAGAACGAAAGATCAAAAGGTTACTGCATCGATCTCGAAATCCAAATTGATTTCGTGACGTATTTGCTCACAGATTGTTGCTCCGTCGCCGTCTCTTCATCCGACGAAGATGAACGGCGGTCCTTCCGGTTTCCGTACGTATCGTTCTCCATCACTTGATCAGTTTCTTCTCTGGGATTCTAACTCGTTGCTGTTTCCTGATTTTATGTCAATTCCTGAGTATTGAATTGTTGATGTTACAGATAATGCTCCGGTAACGAAAGCATTCGTCATCACGAGCGCCCTTTTCACTGTCTTCTTCGGGATCCAGGGTCGTTCTTCCAAGCTCGGATTGTCTTACCAGGTATTCGCAATTGGTGTGCTATATTTTGATTTTCTTACTCGTTTTTTTTAATAAATTTGGCTGTTACTGGTTTGACTTTAGGATTTTCTGGGTGAATTAGGATTCGATTCTCGATCCAATTTTGATATTCGAGAACAATAGGCATTTTGGTACTTAGAGTGGTGTTTGTTGCCTTACTGTTTTTGAAGATACCAAAACATTGGCACTAAGAATGATTCTCTTTTGGGTACTTAGTGTGGGGTTTAGCCAGTTTAGTAGCTTGTAAGCATTGATCTGTACAATCTTGGTTTGCTTTATCGGTCATCATTCTATAAGTTCAATTTTAGTCAGCCGTGTGTGGTTTAGACTCTTAAACGATTTACCTTCAGCTGTTAAGTAGTTCGATAGCTTGCTTTTGAATATCTGTTTGTATTTGCTAGTGACCTGACACTGAAAAATATGTGATTCTAGCTTCCGGTTTTAGGATTCAAAGTTATTTCTAGTTGCAATGTAAATCTGATCTCTCTAAATGCAATGTGGCTTTATAATCTTTTTCCAAACTCATTGCAGGATATTTTTGAGAAGTTTAGGATATGGAAGTTAATCATGTCGACTTTTGCCTTCTCCTCCACACCTGAATTGATGTTTGGATTGTATTTGCTATACTACTTTCGAGTTTTTGAAAGACAGATTGGCTCAAATAAGTACTCGGTAAGTCATGCTTGTAGCTTGAATCTCTTTTTCTGGTATAAATACATTCTCATGTGTTTTCTGTTTCTTGTTCCGCTTGGCAAACTGGTAACTAGAAAGGTTTACCGGTGATAATTTCACTGTTTTCTGTTGCTTAGAAACAGTTAATCAGATAGTGTTTCTGCTGCAGGTTTTTATCTTGTTCTCAGGGACTGTATCTCTACTACTAGAGGTCATTTTGTTATCACTGCTTAAAGGTACTATCATTTTATTTCAAGACAGCCCATCCAAAGTCTATGTCTTGCTTATTAGTTAGGATTTGCAACAGTGCACCAATGGAGGTTACTATAAGGATTGTGGATGTTCTTTTGCTTAAATTAGCTTCATTACCATTCCTACAAAAACTATGGAAGGAAAAATGCACAATGAAGGATTTTAATTATGATGTAAGAGCTTAGGAGTTATGATTAGATTACTGCTATGATCTTAGTTGGTTTCAATATCCATCCTGTTTGCTCTAATTCTCTTGAAGATCTTTTACATGATTTTCTCCTGGTCCAGAATTTTGAATTTGTGTTTCAGACTTTCGGTTCATTGGTTTTTATTTTATGCGCATTTGCTATTATGGATTTGTAAAACTAAACTTCACTTAGGAATATGTTGTACCTTGTCTCTATTTATTAAGGTAACTTTCTGTTGTTTCTTCTTACAGATACCACAGCAAACTTACTTACATCTGGACCATACGGACTAATATTTGCTTCGTTTATACCCTTCTACTTGTACATTCCTGTTTCAACGAGGTTTCGCGTATTTGGTGTCAACTTCTCTGATAAGTCGTTCATTTATCTTGCAGGAGTTCAGGTAAACATTACCATATGTTTAATTGTGTGCTCCTTCTTGTTCGAGTAGTGTCCTTAGTCTTAGATTGATAATCTTCTTGGTTTTTTATTTGGCAGCTTCTACTATCTTCTTGGAAAAGATCCATCTTTCCTGGAATTTGCGGCATAATTGCTGGTTCCCTGTATCGTTTGAACGTCCTTGGCATCCGCAAGGCAAAGGTTATACCTTTCTAAGCATTTCATAGAAACAAACACACATCGTTATTTATCTGTGTTAAATTTTTGGTTTCTTAGTTCTTCATGTCACTAGAATAACATTAACATTATGTCTGAACACATCACAGTTCCCCGAGATTGTGGCTTTATTCTTTTCCCGGCTTTCTTTTCCCTCCTTCGGAAACTCTCCATCTCTAGCACCAAGCAGGAACATCGTGGGGACTATAATTCCCAATACAGCTCGCCGAGCAGAGGCAAGTCTCATTCTTTTCGTTTTTGCTAATAGCATCTGTTTTTCCTTTTAGCCAAATTGTTAGTGTCATCTAAACCGCCTTTTCATTTACAGAGATCTCAGCCAGTTCCAATGGCATCAAGTGTGGAACCATCTGAGGAAGCCATAGCTACACTGGTAGCAATGGGTTTTGACAGAAACGCAGCGAGACAGGCGCTCGTGCACGCAAGAAATGATGTCAATGCCGCCACGAACATCCTTCTTGAAGCACAATCCCACTAATTCAGTAACGGGTCTTACTCTGAATGGGAAGAATCGTAAACATTGTTGATTGATTCCGACACAATACAGTGTTGAATTCTTCTGCTGCCGCTGGGCCAACCTTTGGAGCCAACATGTCTCTCACCATATATGATCCGACCAAAGATGTGACCAACCTTCTCACTTTACATTTGTAGCTTAGGACGAATTGCATAGGTTATGTAACACAGATTTGCAAGTTAAGAGAAACACTAAAAGAAGCTTATCTATGTGAAACTTCGACTTTTCTAAAAACACAGATCTTATTACATCTGTTCTTATGAAGCCCATTTACATAAGAACCGCCTTGAAGCGATATAAAACTCAAACAACTCTGCTCTTGTTTTCACATACACTATGTTTGGAGTGCAAGAAACTAGGAAGCGTTAACACTGTTCGGAACCAGTCTGAGTAGATTTGCAATGAGACCTGTAAAGGCAGAAACTTTAGCTAGCTCCTTCTTTTCTATCATCCATGGTGTACACTGGTATCTCCCAGTTCTTGTTCTTTTTAGGATCATCTGTTAAGGTGAGATCTGTTTCGTACTCTTTAAATGTTTTGAAGAATGTTTTGGCTCCCATCATTACCAGTCTCTCCGCCATGAATAATTGGTAATTATTCTCGATTATGGGATCGAGAATCTCGCTAAAATTCAATGAGTAAGCCAGTTTGTACCTATAGTATAAGCAAATCCAACAACATTTTACAAATGAGTCTGTATATGTATAAGCTTGCACACCTTAATTTGTAATCAAAACATCTAAAAAATGAAGAAGACTTTTCAAGGATCTGATAAAGAGTAATTTACCTGATGGCGAGAGGAGAGAAAAATCCAGGTGTTCTCTCATTAGAACCGATAAAAAGAGTCCTCCCTGGTGCGATTCGCTTCTCTATCCTGTGAAGGATAAACTCCGGGCGAGTATCTCTGTCTAGATGAGGAAACTGAATCCTTTCAACTCCGAATCTATCTTTTCTGGTTTTTAGTTTGTCCCCTCGACGAACATGGATGGCATCATAATCACCGAGTTGTGCTTTTATCTGTAACAACACCAAAACTTATTCAAGCTTACAGGCTTCACGCAAGGTGCAGAGTAAACAATGATTGGTCACTAAGCTTAGTTTGCAAGAGATATGTCAGACCAAGCCACCATTAAAGGAAGCATTTTCCATGATACCTTATCTGCAGCGTTTCTCAACTTTGCAGCTGCCATATTAGGGAGGAATGAATGTGGAAGCATGACAGCACTACGATTGGTTCTATCTTTGCACTCAACGAACCTACACTCAAAATTATCAAGAATTTCAAAGGAGTTAAAAGGGATTATAAATAGTTTAAAAGAGGATTAGAAAATTGATGATTGTGAACCGACTTCCCAAGTTAAGTTATACACAATTTCATCAGCCTGATCTCAGAGATGCAAGTCCCTCCAAACCCCCAACGAAAGGAATGAAGTGATTACCATGCAAGAGGACTTGCGGTTCGGTTAATGATCAGGAGATTTGAGTAGTGACTCTCTTTTAGCCTATGCCGACTGACTCCACGAACATGTGCAATCCCTCTTTCACCCAACTTCATACTTGTGGATAGAACAATGTGCCACGTTTTGGAATCGTCCAATATCACCGGTATCTTGTCAGATATGAGGTCAATGTCATACAAGGAGTCCATTGCACAAGAGCTTCCTACCCAACTAAAAAAATCCAAAAGCGACCCTTGTGTAAAGAGACAGTCACTAACCATTCCCCATATCTCTATTAAACAAAAAAAGTCAAGCGGATACCAGAACTCACCCTTCCTCAGTAGTTTTGTTATCAGCTCGATTGAGTATACCTTTCTTATTATGTATTGGATTGATGCACATTCCAGAAGGCATTACAAATGTCCTGCAACAAGAACATTTTTATTGAATTGACCATGTCCTAGACTAAAATCACCCTCAGAAAGCTTCAGCATTTTCCTAGAAAGCCTAAAGAACTCAACTTTTATCTCATTCAATTCAGCATACTATAACTCTTTTTCTGAAAACCAGATTTTGATAATTTCACAGCAAAAATTACCCATTTTGTTACCTGTTAAGAAACATGGCTTCTTCAAGTGCACACCTGAGGCTAGATTCTTGGTGACCTAAGCCAGCACAAGTCTCGCAGTTTTTGCCAGGACAATCGATTCTGTTTCCCCAATACAAGTACTTCTCCGACAACGTATGCTGTCTCTTACCACGAGGTAACCACACGAAATAATCGATTAGAGTTTGTTGATACGGCAATCCCAATTTTCCTGTGGAGATCACAGAAGAGAAAAGGAGGAGAAATGCGAATACAACTACACATAACAGAACAAGACACTGAGATCCAGGAGTGGGTTTTTTCCTTTGAGCTTTATTTATTCTCGCCATTAAAAAGTTTTCAAGAGTGAGTAATGCCAACGAAGAAGAAGAAGAAGAAGAAAAATCCTAGTCCTCGTCGACGGTTAAACACAGACGATCCGATCTGACACAGAAAGGTAATGTCAGAGTCTCCGGCAGCTGACACAAGTGATGTGGCGGATCCCAACATTCTTTGAGGTGATCTAGAGATGGCTCAGATGATGCTTCTCGACTTTTGCGGCCATTAAAAGACACGTAAAGCTTGCCGCACAACGCCTGAGCAAACCGAACCGAATCAAAGTGAAATGTAAGGAATTCGGTTTGCTGCATATAGACTCGGTTCATCTGGTAAACCAACCAAGCTCATTGTTCATTAATAAAAAAAAATTCCAAATTTATGAGATACTTAATGGTGGTAACAAGCAAAATTATGCTTTTGTTAAGGTAAGAACTGAGGTGTATTCTTATTAGTTATTAACAAGAAGTAGAACAAGAAACACTTTAGAGGAATTATGGATATGTTTTTTTTTCTCTGTACAATCCTCTTAATCTCATCAACACCATTCTTAAATCTTCAAGACTCGATCTTTACCGAAACAAAGGACTACCAAGGAAACGTAACAAAAAGAAACCCAAACCGAACTAAAGGTTGCAATTTTATCTAACAAATGTGGTAGCTCTGCAACAGTCGGATTTGTTCACGAGTTGCTCTCAGGTTACTTTAAGGTCACAATCATTAGACTTGGTTGGTGTAAGGTTCTTGTCCTATAGGCAGGCCCTTTTTAGATCCAAGAAGAACTAGATGTGTGGCAGTGTGTGTGAAAGAAAGAAAGCTTCTCTACATTTTCGGCAATGTCCGAGAGGACACGCCGTGTAAGAGTCTGACAAAACCTAAGAAACTTAGCTTGCCATCAGAATGTCTTATCCAGTCCTGAAGAACGACTTGAACAGGGACCGATGGACCGAGTCTGAGTTCCTGCCAACAAAATACATTTGCAAAAACGCATCAAGAACCAACTGAAGACATCGATAATATCACATCTCGAGGTGGATGAAAAAGAGGAAAATTTCATACCGATGCAAGTTCTTCGATCATGATGACTCTGTTCCCATCCTTTTCAAACAACTCATATGCACGGCGTGCATGTTGCTCCCAAGTTTCCATTGCTTCTAGCTGATAAACACTCAAAGCTGAAGCGCAAAACTCTTCAAAGTCAAGTTTCTTGTACTGAAGACAGCTAATCTGCAATCCAAAATATAATTTATTACCACCTTAAGATTCTTAACCCACCAAAGATAGTGAATATAATATAACTTAGTCCTCATTGCCTTACCATGTGTACAAAATCCAAGACTCGTGAATCCTTTATAGCCTCTGTCGAGCTCTTCAGGATTGCCTACAATTTTTAATCACACTTTAAGAAAGAGAAAGGCACTAGAATCAAGAAGAGACATGTGAATGAAATAGAAGCTCACTGTTTTGTAATTCTGCATTGAGATATATCCGTTTTTGCTCGGTCCTAACAGATTAAATTGCTCTTGCAAATAAGTCAGTTGAGGCACAGTCAACGTTTTGGCAAGAGTCTGTAACCATGAAAATAACCATTATTGACTTTTCATCCATTAGACCTGAGGATCAATTTTAACTGCTGAAGAATCCAACTCACCGCTAAAGCCGATTTTCTCAAAGAAGACGACATTATGTATACTTTTACGAGCTTGTAAATGATCATATCAGATGGTATCTTTAATTCATGTGAGCCAACCAGCCACGGATGGCCTGAGATATAAGAAAAATTGTTCATATAGATGTTTAAAAGCAGATCAACATGATAAATACTATCGAAATAGAAGCATCAAGTTGGTTATAAAGACTTACACAAAGCCTGTGCAGCAGTTAGTCTCTTACGGTAATCTTTGTTTAACAAGCGTTTCACAAAATCTACAGCATCAGGTGAAAGAGATGGCCAAGGAGCTTCTTCGAAATTGGGTTCTGCTTTAAGAACAGCTCGGAAGATTCCAGATTCAGAACGAGCCCAAAAGGGCCGGCTACCACAGAGAAGTATATAAGCAATCACTCCAATACTCCACATGTCTGCCTCAGTTCCATATGTACGGTGTAAAACTTCAGGGGCGACGTAATAAGCACTTCCTACAATGTCATTCAACCTCTCATCTGCACAAAGGGTAAAACTGTCAACGTTTCCATCTACCATTGCAATAAGCTTCAAAAGGAGAAACCTTAAAAACCTCTTACCTGGCCTGACATAGTCGGAGAGACCAAAATCAATGGCTTTCAGAGGAGAAGTCTCATCTTTTGTAACGAAGAGAAAGTTCTGTCAACGAAAAAAAACAAAGAGAAATATACATCAGGATGAGAGAACAGCCTGGAAAATTAATACAACATGTTAGGGATCTATTAACCTCGGGTTTGAGGTCACGGTGAACCACGCCTTGAAGATGACAGTAGGCTACTACACTTAGAATCTGAACCATTACTTTTTTAGCATCTTCTTCTGAGTATTTGCCTCCCCTATGAGCCCAAACGAATAATACTAAACCAGTCAAAAAGATGATACAATAGAGACAAGACAGAACCATGTATGATGTAGCAGTTACCTTTGAAGTATTTTGTCCAAGAGTTCACCGCCTTGGCATAACCTAACCACGAGAGAGAGAAAAAATAGATTAACTACTTTTATTTCAGTCATTCAATTGAAAGACGATTCTGCATATACATGAGAATAAGAAATTTATGAAGCAACTTTCTACTTACTCCATGACAATGTAAACATTTTCATCATCTTCAAAGGCATCATAGAACTGGACTAGGTTCTTGTGACCAGTCAAAGCCTGCAATATCTTCACTTCTCTTCTAACATCCTCAATTGCAATTGCCGTAGCCATCTACCAGAAAATAGCATCCACATTATTAGAGAACAATGTAAATCGAAAAGGGAGCTTAGGGAGACAATTGGTTGATCAATCTCATCCGACAAACTCTGTTTTACTCACCCTTTGACAAAGTAAACAATAATCACACAAATTTAGTATCGCACAATCACAATCCAACCAACAGATAACAATTAACAGCATTAGACTTCTCCAGTGGATAAATGCAGACAGCTTAAAATTCCAATCATCTAGCAATCTACTATCCAAATCATGGTTAATAAAGCTTCTTAGTAGCTCACAGATCTTACCAATAAGAACAATGTAAATCATGACCCTAGCTAATGAGCTGATACCACACAGCTTAACTTCGTATAATATAAATACCAACCAAAGACAATGTATCTGACAATACTCTTGAGGAAAAATAATTAACTAAAATTCCCAAACAAAATACACTAGTCACTGCTCCAGCTAAGCCTAAGCCTAAGAATTACACATGGCAAATGACAAGTGGAACCTAAGGCATGACCATATCGTAAGAAGAGCTTCAAAGAATCAACAGCAAATAGATAGAAAGATTAAAACTCATTACGAACCTTGGATTTGGGAATAACTTTAACAGCCACATCTTGACCTTTCAAGCTACCTTTCTTCCCCTTAGCAGAGCAAGTATACCCAAAATGCCCTCGACCCACCTCACCGTCAATCTCGTAGTGTGAAGCAAACTGCTTGGAGAATCCGAATTTCTTATCAAGACCAACCTCACACTCACTACCTTCAGGGATCGTGGCTTCATTGGGCTTGATGGAACCGTGACGACGCGCTAGGAGAGCTCGTATGTGCTTGGCTGGTGAAGGAGGTGGGAAAGGTCGCTTGAAGATACGAAGTGGCGTGGAGCTCACGCTCGAGGACCCGGCAGGTGAGGTTTTGAAGAGACTAGGTAAAGGGCTTGGGCTATAAAACGGAAAGCCTGAGGATTTCGCTTTCTGAGCAGAATTTTTAGGTGTTTCATCGATTTCATTGGAGATTGGGAGGTTCTTCGATTGCTGTTCTATATGTTTTCCATGACAGAGCCCCATTTCAATGGAGATCAAAATTGAGGGTAAAGAATGAAACTTTATGCCTTACACAACTACAAAATGTTGAAGATTGAATCAAATTTGATTAGTGAAACAGAGGAAACGAAAAGCAAACAACCTGAGAAGAAACCTAGAAAAGAAAAGGAACAAACTTCCCGGGAAAGAAACGATATTTCTCCCGGGAAAACGCAAAACCCAGAAAAAAATCAAAAAAGGAAAAGCCAACACGTGGAAAACGAGAGAGAGTGTGAGATCAAGAAGATAAACCAAAACACGAATCAGGAAGAGTGAAAGAGAAGATAGATATGGGACGAAGAACAAGGAAAGTGGCAAAATTTTACTCCAATGAGAAGGAAACCAAAAAAAAAATGACAAAGGCGCAAAGAATAAAGTGAGAGAGAGAAGGGTAAAAAAGGAAAAGATGCTTAAGCAGAGAAGAGCACCAATAAAAAAGGCATAAAAGGAAGAGAATCTGACTTTCTTTTTGTTTTTCTTTCTTCCAAAAATAATATTTTCATTTTTTTTTTGTTAAATGGGATCAATGTGTAGTTTTTAGTAGCTAAGAAAAAGTCACATTCCTCATTTTCTTTTTCCAAATTTCATTGATGAATAATTATGGGAGTGGGGTTTGGCTTAGTTTTTTGGATCCTACCTTAATCAAACCAGCCTGTCCTCATTCTACACAAAACCCAAATTATATTAATATATTCATTCATTGATATATGAATCTTAAATCCTTTGCCCCATATCATGAACATGATGAACCAATGAGCAAATATTAGTAAAATATGAATTTGGTGTGGAATTTGTTATTGCTTATGTCATGTGAACATGGGCCATTGGATGGTGGTGATTGTGTAAAACACAAGCATTGGAACTTTGCTTGTTTGTTGGGTTCCAACTTTGACTAACTTTTCGGATCTTTGATATATTTGTGTTGTGCCCCTTCTTCTCTTGCTTTATTGTTAAATATGATCCATCTCTTTATATCGTCTTATCTTTTGTCAAAATATGTTTTGGATAATCTTATATAAGATCATCCTTTTTGTTTGCATTGTCGCAGTTTTTTTGAAAATTTGATAATACTGTGGTAATAATGAACAACACTCGTATATACAATTTTTAATTTATCTTTATTAGATTGTGTCAATCATTACTATGAACGTAAATTCGTAGTTTTTGTATTACTGATAATGATATGCTCACGATTATTTCTTCCATTGTAAAACCATGCTCTATAACCTTGTCCCATAAATGCAGTGTGTATGAATTGCTTGCAGAAGATTGGTTCATTTAAAATATTTTTAGTTTATATATTTCTTAGTAATTAGTAGAATTTGTATGTTCAAATATTTGTCTTTTGTATTTTGTACATGTTTTATGGATATGAAACGATGCTAGCTAGGGACCTTACGCAAACAAACTTTGGTTGGAATTTTGAAATATCAACTAATGCGTATTTTATTAAACAAACGAAGTAATCATTGAATAAATATAAATAACCTTATTTGGTAGTATGACTTATGAGGAATAAAAGATCAGAAACAATACGAAAAGAGATTTTCAAAAAAAAAAAAAAAAAAAGAAAAACGAAAAGAAGAAGGGTAGAAGTAGAAGCACATGCACGTTGGATATAATAATAATATTTATCTTTGATTGATCATTGAATGTTTTCCCCGCCAGAGTCATTTAGCTGATTACATAATTAGTAGCTAGACACTTAAGTATTGAACACATTTTTAAATAAACTCTATATACTATTTATCAGTTAGTCTTACATCGTTCAATAATATATTAACAGCGGCATTCAATTTTCTTGATCGTGAAGAAAATTCACTCTGAAGGCGCATACCACTACAGAGGCATAATCAGACGAGAATAAATATAGTATACTATATGTTTTGGATCTGCATATTCCTTTTTCTTCTATTTTATTTTATTTTCTGTCAACTATACTATTACTGTAATATAGTATAAACTATAAAGGAATCATGTTTTTCTTTTATAACCTATACAAATATTCCCTGACGACAAGGAAAAACAACATATCCTTATCTAAGCACCATGTTAATATATAATCAATATGATTGATTCTTAACGCATGAATTAAAAAAGTCTAGGTAAGGTGATCGTAACTTTCTGAATACTTCCAGATCAACATTATTGTTTGGCTTTTGGGGTGAAAATTTATTTCTGGTAGTGAAAAATCCAAATTATTGAAGGAAATGGGAGAAAAAGTAGGAAAAGCAAAGAATTCGTATTCCTTGATTCCTTGATACCTTCATCTTCTCCACTTCTTTTATAACTCCCTAGATTCGTAAAGAGTCTAAATTATGAAGCCACGGATTTTTTGGATAAATGGATCGGAGTATTGTATACTGAATTCCAAACTAATCTAAGAATTTTGTAGAAAAAAACCCGGACAATTTTACAATTTTAAAATTTCAGCCATTTATATAATTGTCAACTATGACTAAGATCACCATAAAATTTTTAATTTTATTATCTTAATTCGTGACGTTTAAAAAAAAAACTCTTGATTCTTATAGTAAAATTTTAACCGCTCAATCCCATAAATTAGTTGATAAAGCTACATTTATCAAACACTAAAATAACCAAACTCAGATGAGTAAAGGCTTAAACGCCTAAATGAAGTGTGGAGGAAAAAAAAAAGGAGAAATTCATCCAAGGTGGCGTAATTCAGTGGTGTTGAAAACTCATAATTTATAAGGCCACGAATGACGAAACGAATGCCACAATTTAGGATCATCTAAATTTTTTCTTTATCCACGATTTTAAGTGGCGAAAACACTTGGTTTCCTAAAGATCTCGGAAATTACTTTGAACTTTGATCCAGATTTACCCTGGTTACTAACTTAAAAAATAAAGAGATTCAAAAAATCTAGAACGGTATGAATTTCCGTTGGGAAACTATTGTTGGGTCATTTTGTTTTTCTTTGTAAAAGAACTATGATTGGGTCTTAGTTTGTGATTATGAAACAGTGCTTCGCCTAGCCCATTATTTTTTAGAGGAAGAAATTTTGTCTTTCAGCTGAATGGGCCTTCGGCCGAAGACTTATTCTCTTTCCACTATTTTCGGATTTGCTTGGACAACATAATAATTAAGAGCTAAACCTGTTATAAGTAGAGGCCAAATCATCTCTTAGACAAGAGTTTCAACTCATACTAAGACCAAAATACGTATGACATAGAATGTGGTGATCTGATATTTCTTACGAGACGATTTTTGCTCCAGTTACTACTCGAGCTACATAGTGTTATAAATTTAAATATAGTTTGAGTAGCATCACAAATAAAAAGAAACACATACAAGCTGCTGACAAACCAAATTATGTGTTTATTAAATCGCCAAACCAAATTGGGCTAAACCCATTTAATCTCCAGACTCCAAGTACTAGTCAAAAGTTCACATGAAGAGATGACACTAACGTGCTCTTTTATTTTAGTTTTTTGTCAACACATCTTGGTGTGTTGTTAACGATTGCTTTTGCCATAAACCCATAAATTCCAGAAGAATATGCAAATTCAAATTGTACTTTGTTATAATTGATTTTTAATGGAACTTTAATTATTGAGATTTTACAAACATCTATAATTTTTTCTTTCCTATAATTCTTTTTGTTTTAAGTAGTATGCTTTCTGGTCGAGAGGTTTGGGTATCGAGAAGACACCAACTGCATCAAAGCCGTCACGCTTGCTAGACATACTTTTCTCGATTATTATTTTTTGCTTTACTCTTCTGTTTCTGCGATATGTTATATATTACCTTTTACTAGTCTCTCATGATTTTATTTTTTTATTCACAATTTGACACATTCATGTCAGATCTTTGGATGAAAAAAAAAACTGTCACATCTTTGGAAAGTCTTCAAACATATCATATGCACCACATTGATTTTTGTTTCTTTTGGCCACAAGTAAAACAGTCTAAGCCATCTCACGCCAACTACCATTTTTTTCATGTTTCAACACTAATCAAGAGCCTCAATTGGACCAGATATTTTTTCTTTTCCTCTATTATAAAAAACAATACAGTGATGCTGTGTAAGAATTCAAATAACAGTATCTATTTAAGAAATGCAGCCACACGATATATATATATATATATATATATATTTTTTTTTTTTTGGTCATTTGGGATATATTATTGATGAAAAGTGATCATTATACAAATCTCATCAAAACAAGCCAATATAGCTGGCAAGACAACATCTTCTAGTAACTAAAGCCCTAGCGGAAGAGAGACATAGCTTTAATGAAAGAGAGACAAGAAGTGCGACCAATTCTAAAGAGAAAACAACTTCAAAGGAGAGAAAAAAGATACATATACACTAACTATTATATATCTTTTTTGTGTATATGTATCTTTTTTTGCAGTCACACGATATTATAACAATAAATATTATATTGTAATTAGCAAAATAGAATTGCTTTTTCTTGTCTCATCGAAGAATGCCCCATCAATTCTTTCCTTTTTGACAGATCTCTTTTCACGCCTTTACCCTGCCCCTTCCTCTCTATCCTCTTCATCCTCTTCATCCATTCAGTTTGTTGTTTATTATTTTTTCCAATAGGTTAATCTTAGAGATTTGAATAGTAATACAAAAAAAAGATGTAGTTTCTTTATATAATATTTTTATTATATATATATATATATTGAAAATGTTGTCTTTAATAATAAATGACAAAAACAAAATGTTAACACATGATTTCATTGATTTTATATTTGAAAAATCATTTAATTTGTGTTTTATATTACCTATAAGACGCTAAACTATATTATAAAACTCTAAAAATGATTTATGGCATCTAAAAATGTTTATTTGATAACATATATGCAGACATGTCAATTTAAATTAAGACTGTTTGTTGATGTTAGATACAAAAAAAAAAAAAACAAAAAACGACATTTCTTTCATTTCTTGGTCTATTATGTGAACATAAAAGTTTGTTTCATGTTTTTTTGTGGAGTGGTCGAAAATTAATTCTTTTTGATTTTGATATTTTTTTTAAGAAGTTAGCTAAAGAGACAAAAATGAATATTATCGACGTTTGAATATAGAAAAATTATATAAAACAATGTGATGAACTTGTTCACTGAATATTTTTTCCCATGAATATCGGCGATGGGAACAAATAAAAAGAGAATCATATAATAAAACAAAACAAAAAAAGAACCAAAAAAAAAGGAGGTCTTAAGTATGGATCAAACAAATTATCATTTATTTAAATATGGATATTGGTATAAACCCTGTTATATGGTGTAATAGCAAAATTGCAAATACTCTTCCTTGCATTGTGAATTCTTTATTAGGAATGAATCAAATCTTCCCAAGTAGAATTCGAATTTGACTTAAAAATCGATGAACCAAAAATTTTGTATATATATATATATAAATAACTAGAATAATCCTTATAAGTAATTTAATTGCTAGTTTAATTTAGAAAAAATTTAAGGTTAAGTAAGTTCTTTTGATCACAAAATACTTTTAAAATTATGTGTTAGAAAAAAACATAATTACAAGAATGTTATTATTAATTAATGCCATATCAACTTTTTTTCGGGAAAAAACATAATATTTACGATTTTACCACCGCTAACTGAAAAATCTTGGAAATAAATATGCGATTTTATGTATGGTAGATTTGTTTGAATGGTAGATTTAAAGTTCTACCACAGATTTTCTTTGCAGATTTTTTTTACCACAAACATACATGTCTTAGTGGTGGTAGAGTTTTTAATTCATAGCAGATTTATTTTCTGAAGATCGTGAAAAACGCAACAAATTTTCCATTTCTTTAGCATTTAACAAATTTTACGGCAAATTTATGTTTTTGTGGCAGATTTTTTTCTTCTTCGCATATTACATTTTTAGTTGTTGCAGAGTTTTGTTGCATATACTAATAGTCGTAGATTTGATTACCAAAAATTAATTGCTAGATTAACTTTATAGTTACCGCAGATTTGACTATAGTTATAGAAGATTTATGGTTTTCATAAAAACAAACATTAATTATGGCAGATTTTCTACTTTCTTTACGGCATACATTTTTTTTACTAGAATAACTTTTTTAGTGTCCGAAGATTTACTATGGCAGATTCGTTGGCACTATGTTACTTCAGATTTTGTATCACAAACTTTTTATAATGACATTGCAGATTTTTTGTTTATTATTCCTAATTAATGACGACATTAATGGATTTTTAAAAAAAAAACGATAACTTTTCCGATGAATGTTTTAGGGTTTTTCTCAGCCTCTTTCTTTTTCTTCCATAATCATTCATTCAATTCTACTTTCATCCTCAAGCTAATGTCTTTTATGAATCCGTAATTAGTAGCGATTCGGCGGTTCCGGTGACCAGAAAAATGACAGCGGTGATCTTTTTTCTCCAACGGCACAAGTTGATAGTTTTAGGATTTTTTTTCTTTTGTATCGTGAATAGAGTAATTTTGTTTCCTTATTTTCTCCAGAAACTTATTTAATTTTTGGTTCAGATTTTTTTTTATTTTAGAAAATAAAATTTATTCTTTTTAAAATCATAATAGCATTATTGTCTTTTGAAAACAGGTTAAGATTAATCTAGTTAGATCATTATGGAGAGTTAATTTAGCAATTAACTTAAAAAATTGGTATTATTCTAGTATATTATCACATATATATATATATATATGGTAAGATCCCACTACTTACATTAACAAATATAGCTTTTCACATGCATTTGACAAAAATATTCCCTAGTTTCTTGTAGGCCGTAGCTACTAATTTGTTGTGTCTATAAATTATTTTAATTTTTCCCATGTGCTCCAAAAGAACGTAGAAATATAAATTACTTAATAAATTTGAAAAATGAAACTATATATTACACATAGAATATGATCGGTTCATACGACGAAAAAGGTGGTCAAACATATACAGACAATACATTCAATAACTTTGCTTTCATTTCTTTTATTTTTTAAGAAAACAACAAAAAAAAAAGCGAAGGTACAAATGTGTTCAGAAAGATACGAGCAAAAGGAAAAGATCTTTGGGGACAAGATGACATGAGCTAACTTCGAAACTCAAACACTTATCCATATATTCTTTCATTAAGATTCTACAAACAGCTTCTCTTCGCTGTCATACACTTCATATACACCATTTCATGCTACTAAATTCTATAATATATGTATTGTTTTGAAAGTCTCGTTTTTCTACATGTACGTAGCTAGATCATCCAACCACATCTCTTTCACTCTTTGTTAGATTCTTCTGCCTGTACAAAATATTCCCACAATCTAAAAACCTTCGTCATCAACTATTTTTCGTACTTTTTAAAATTGAAATTAATATTCTCCATTTTTTGTACTTTTCGAAAGAAAAAAGAACACACCAACCCTACTTACAACATATGTTTCCACTCATAACACAGACTTAATTATCACTAAAACCATGTGAAGTCTTCTTTTTCTAAAAACAAAAACACAAAAGGATCGTGGTAATTATAACCACGATAAATATTAAATCCTACCTATATTATATAGTGCTCAAGTCTAATCAAAATCACACCATTAAGATGTGATCAAGCGCACGACGTCGTTTTAACATTTCTCCCCCACCACCACTACGTCCCATCATCACCGACTTGCTTGACTGTTCGAGCAATGACTTGAGCGCGTTCTGTAGAAAATGCACCGACTCGACGCCGTGCTGTCCTTTGTCGGCGGCCACGACTAGAACGTTTCTTGTTCGACCACCGATTGTCGTCAAATCGGCAAAGAGAGTTTCCATCCGAAGAGATTTGGGTATCTCCACGAGATCTTGCAAGAGATCTGGCCTGTCCTCGCAGCAAAACGATACCTTGAAAAGTATCCGATGGTCGTCGTTGTCGTTGGAACAGTCTTCAAAGTTGAGTACACTGATTTCATCTGTCTCCGACGGTAAGCTTTCGTTTGAGATTTCTAAGGTTTGCTGTTTTAGTTCTTTGACTCGTTGAACCACTTTTGCCAGTAGGGTGGCTTTGTCTGTCTGTAAAGAAAAGAAAAAAAAGATAAAAGTTTAGATATTAAGCATTTGTCTTGATTCGAGAAAATTTTGTCATGATGTTTAATTGTTTCAGAAAAAAAAAACCTCAAGAACTTTCCCGACAAAGTGGTTATCTGCTTCAGAGAGAAAAGAAAAGGACATCAAAGCTTTTATTTTTTCTCAATTTTCAAGGTATTCCCAGTACTTGCAGTATTTTTATTATTCGAAAACTACATTGGACTGATGTTAAGTAAGGAAAAATAAAAACAGTTTTTTGTCATTTGGATATATATAGAGGTTTAAATAACAACACAATTATATTGGTGATATAATATTCAAAACTCTAATCCCTATTTAAAAAAAAAAACTTCTCCTAGATTATGTAAGGACGAGTGAAGAAGATACAAGTGTAAGAGTTAAATTCATATCTTAAACACAAACGAAATCATAATAATTTCATGTTTAACCTTCAATTATTTATCTTTTGTGCTTTTTAAAAAATGATTTTCCGCAGATAGATAGTTAATTAGTAGATTAAAGCCTCCATCAAACTTTGATTAAGTTTAGAATAGAGTAGTGATAGACTGATAGTGGTAAAATAAAAGTAAACGTACCTTGGAGTTGCAAGAGAGTAAGTTGCGGAGCTTGCTGAGATGAGAATTGATTCTTTCTCTTCTCCTACGCTCAGCTTCTTTGTGGTTCCTCACAGAAGCAAGAGCTTTGTTTTGAGAAATCGTATCTTGGATGGCGAAAGGGTAAAACGACGAAGTTGTGGTGGAGGCACAGAATCCTCCGGTGAGGAAGGAATATAAAATATGATCTGAAATCTCTGGCTGCATTTTTGTCGTTGTTGTTTGCTTCTCCGCCGCCTTCTTTTTTGTTGGGTTTGGAGCTGAAGTTGGTTCTGTCCTAAAAGGAAGGTTATGTATTTATATACATAAACGAGATTGGAGAGAGAGAGAGAGGATATGTATGTATATACAATAACATATATGTGTATACACTCTATATATTATATATATATATATATTTGTCATCTGAAGATGAAATTGATTATAACTTTTAAGGTGAAATACAAACAGTCTGGCAGAAAATAGAGAAATTTCCGAAGACTAAAGCCCAGATAAAGAAGGTAGAGGTCCACAAAAGGGAAGCCAAAATAAACCAGAAACCTCCTATGAACAACTTATTAGGAATACGAAGTCTAAAATAGCAAAAACTAAACTAGAAACTGAGAGAACGCCGCTCAAATGCCTTATTAATCTTGTGGAGAGGAAACATATTAAGCCCTTTACATTGCTCAATTCATAGAGCTCCGGATCTAGGTGAATGTTCCAATTCATCCCCGAAATGAGTAACAGCAAACGAAAACTGAAACTGCTTATGATGGCAAAAACACGAACCACACTTCAAAAGCAGCATATCACATTGAGACCGAAGAAAACCAGTCAATTGGAATTGAGCCGAAGAGCCTACAACCGAAGGCATCAAGTCCGATCCGTCTTGTAAATGGGAGAACCAGGACAAACGAAACCATCACAAGAGCGAGGCAACCAAACAAATGACCAGAACATATATCGTCACTCAAATGCGACCTAACCATAGAAGAGTCAAATACCACGTAAAATAAAGACTTCGAAAAACCTAACCAACTGGAGAAGAAAAATCCAAAACAGAGCAGCGAATCGGAGGAAGCAAGAAACCCAAAACTGATCTTCGACTTACGCAATAGTCTCAGATCCCTTCCACACTAGGACTCTGCCTGATCCGCCGCTAACCCTCCGGAGAAAAGCTACCGAACGTTGGAAGAAAATGGCCATAAGAGGAATCAACAACAAGACAGAACCTGGAAGAGAGAATAAATCGAGCACGGTAACTGAGGCGCCGAAACCTTCTACAGATGTGCAACCACCTCTGATTTCGACAAGGAGCTCCAGATTTGCTCGAAAAAATTCAACACAACCAAAATCCCTACACATAGAAAGGATAAAAACAACAAAATACACTAAACAGGTATAACGCCGGTGCTATGAAAGCTACCGAACGTTGGCTGAAGACAAGCCTGGGCTGGTTTGTGCCTAAAGGAGAAAGAGAAGAGAGAAATTAGGGCGAGCCCATGTGTATACACTCTATAGTCTATACTAATCATAAAAAAGTTTTGTTAAAGAATTAAAAAGAAGTTGAATACGGACAGTTTCGAGTTGCGACTGCACGCGTTTGACCTTTTTTTAACGTCTGGTTTATTAATTTAAGAAGAAGCAAAATTGTCACAATGTAAAAAACGTCAGAGATTGAACGAGGAACATAATAGCGTTTGATGTTATAAAGACCGTTTTGTACGATTCGTAACACTTTTTATAGGTGTAGATGAAAATTTTTTTAATTCGAACGTTTGTGGCAACACAGAATCACAGACGACGGCATGCTATTCCATATCTTTTACAAAATTATCTTTAATATTAAAATAAGATATTAGAAAAAATAAGTTTTTACAAAAACTAAAATTTATTATCTTCTACCAAATATTATCATATTAATTGTTTTACAACTAATTTGTTTAAACTATTTATCTTTTAAATCACTTTCCATATATTATGGTAACAAAAAAATGTTCGTATTCTCTAAGAATTTTTTTGTTAAAATTATTAGGAAAATGACTACGGTCAACAGTGAATACGTAGAGACAAGAGGAAACTACCTCTTTAACCTCTTTTTCTTATCTTATCTCATGTAATTTTCTCTTTATTGTTCCCCCCACCAACCCTTTATTGTTTGAGGGCATTTTTAATGTTTTAAACTCTTAAAAACGTAATTTCCTAAAGATTTCTGACACAGGTGATTTATTTAATTTGGTCTTAATTTTTTTTGTTATTTAGCCAAATAGTCTTTATTGAAAAGCAATGCAGTAAAATAATTATATAATGGATTTTTTAATTGAAATTGCAAAAAGAAATAAGTAACCGAACGAGAGTTAACAGCTACCAAGCAATCAGTTCATTTCAAAATGAATTCTCCCTAGATACCCACGTCTTTTATTTTATAATTGAATAAATTTAATTAAAAAAGACCTAAAGTGAGAGATTTATCAATTGGTAATGTTGCTCCAATACCTAACCACAAGGCCACCGCTGTGCCAATCAAAAAGACGGTTGTCGCTACTGGACAACGAAATGGATTTTGAAACTTATTAACATTTTCCAAAAAGGGTACGGTTAATAAGCCCGCTGGTACTGAAACCATTAAAAGAACACCCAAGAGTATCTCGACCCTTAACCACCAGAGCATTGTAAATATTAGGCATCTTACCCGGGGGAAAGGCTACATCAAGTACCGGACCAATTATTTGGACGATACGTCCCAGATTTTTTTTTTCACGTATTGAAACCTCTGGATCCGAAGTAGTAAAATTTATTCTCATAATAAAAAAATATGTTAAATTTTGTATTCTTAGCATGATATTGGGGAATCTCATTGCTATTACTCAAACAAGCATGAAACGTATGCTTGCATATTCGTCCATAGGTCAAATCGGATATGTAATTATTGGAATAATTGTTGGGGGTCGTTAGAAAATCCATTTTATGAACTCTTTGAGAAATCAAAAAAAGCACGGATACGGATGCTTTTTTTATCACCAAGTCAAGATGAATATTATATGATAGCGGCAGGAAATTCTTTGGCTCCTAATCGGGGCATTCAAGAAGAACAGGCTGTTCCAGCTCGATACCGACAAGAATTTTTGACTATCGCATGGGAAGAGGTTCATCTTCGAAGCATTTTTCCTTTCCAATATTTTTCCATTGGAGCTTCCCTAATTCCTTTTTTCAAACATAATGATGCTAATCGAGCTTTAATGAGTTCTAATATGCAACGTCGATTAGGAATGTTATGCCGATTCTTTTGAGTAATATATCTGGAAATTCCCGCTGATTCTTTCTTAATATCATTTCGAACACAACTGGTACATTCCAAAATAATTGTTACTCGAACATCTTTACCCTTGGCCATGAAACCTCCTTTGGATTTATGATTCACCCCAATCTTCTATTTTTTTTTAGGATCTAGAAAGAACAAGAACCAAAAAAATAGAAGCTATTAACTAAAAAAAATTATGAAATATTTCGTTGCAATAAATATTAATTAATAATTAAATAAAAAGAAAATAATAAGCAATACAAAGATTTTGTGAAAACTCTATTTAAAATCTTTGTACAGTATTTTCCGTTTCTTCGGATGATATGATAGGTCAAGTATTTGCTTCATTGGTTCCAACGGTGGCAGCTGCGGAATCCCTATTTGTTTTAATATGTAAATAAATTGCAAATATGATCCAAGTAATAAATGCCCAAGTTTCTTTTGGATCTCAGTTCTAATATGAACCCCATGTCTCATTAGCCCATAATATTATGATATAAATAAACAGCTTTTGTTGTATCGGTCCAAAACCTTTCCAATTGATCTTTACGGTGCTTCCTCTATCAATTTAATCTTTTTTTTATCCATAGAAAGAAAGTATTTAGGCATATCTAGTCTTCACTTCATATTTCGACCTATGAAGTTTATTTATTTGCTAGAGAACATCAACAAGTATAAAGGTAGACCTAATCAGATCGGTTTAGGGCCCTACTAATTGATAGGAGTATTTTTATTTTCTTTAGGGAAGTCGAAAAGTTGCGAGATGTCATCCCAGAGAACCTGATGCTCTAGAGATCTGCCTCAGGAGTGATTCCGAAGATCTAAAGAAGCTCCGGTCAATCATCTCCGCTGTCCAGATTTTCAGAATCTACCTTGTATGAAATCTCGTAAGAATTTGTTACTTTTTTTATTTTTTGGCTACAATCTCTTGGAACTTAAGAATTAGTTAGAAATTACTTTGATTCAATGTTTTTTTTAAGAGAAATGAGAAATCCAATCTCTGTAAATAGGTTCTAGTTTTAACATAGTGTATTGTTGTTGTTTTTGACCTAAACAGAGACAATGACAAAGAAGGTTTGTAAAACTAGGTTAACTAATATCAGCGATTTGCCTGACGAATTGCGTTTGAAGATATTGTCATTCCTTTCGACAAAACGTTCTGTGGTGACAAGTTTTTTGTCAAAACAATGGAAATCTCTGTGGACAAAGGTGCCTACTCTAAAGTTCGATAAGTCGTCCACAAAGCGTTCGAAACTAATGTAATCGTTGTGCTCCAAGTCACTGTTTGAACATCAATCTCATGTTCTAAAAAACTTTCATCTCAAAGTAGCTTACACGTTCTTGGACGAAAACATTGGACCGTGGATTAAAACCGCACTTCGTCATCACCAGTGCCAACTCCGTGAGCTCGACATAGATGCTGAGCATGTCCTTCTCCTATTACCACTTGAATTGTTTACTCTGAAAACACTTGTTGTCTTGAAACTCAAAGGTAAAGAGATCAATGTGGAATCTCCTCTTACAACGGTCTGTCTCCCATCCCTAAAAACACTGCACCACCACTCAAGAAGATTCGACTTTGAATCTCTTCAAATGCTTTTATCCAGTTGCAATTTTCTTACTGACCTCATTGTCACAAGGGAAACAACACTAGTCATGGCCTTTAAGGGATCAAGATTTTTTGAGTTCGATTTATCTTGGTGCAAAACACTTGTGGCCTTGAAACTCGAAGGTTTGAAGGATGTGATCAGCACTTCTTCTTTTGAGGTCTGTCTCCCATTTCTCAAAACTCTACATGTTGCCCACATGGTGAACTTTGATAATGATTCTTTTCACCGGTTTTTATCCAATTGCCCTCTTCTTTCCGACCTAACATTGGAAGAAAAAACCATTGATGTTTTACTGAATTTGGATGTCGACATGCCTTGCTTACAAAGATTGTCGATTATAGCAAAAGTCCAGGGTCTCACACACTTGTGTATTTTACTGAATTACATTCGAAAGCTTGTCATTATCACACCTTCTTTCAAGTACTTCAGCATTCAAGAATTGTTGTATACCCGCTTCTACAGCTGTATTGTGAGCGGTAGACTCGGAGATCCATCGAAATTTGAGGTAAGTTTTTCATTCCATGACCGTTTCTTTTTCGTGTTAGATCCCAGTTGATCTTGAGAAGTCACGTTTTTATTTCCTAGGATGCAAGTAACTTCCGTCAAATCGTACATCTGAAGCTGAGCATAGGTGGTAAACGATCTGTTGAAATGCTTATACATTGGCTCATATGTTCCAGTAAATTGGCGGTTCTCAAGCTTAAAAATGTATTCAGTTTCTCTCTTTTTTCTTTACATTTATATTTTCTAGTGTTCAGTTTTTCAGCTTTCCAGCTCAGTGATCTTATTGAATATATTGTCCTTACTCTTTTTACTCGTGGTCGCAGGTTAACACAGTAGGAGCTGGTATGGATCGCTGGGGCCAGCCGAGTTTTGTTCCTCGGTGTTTGTTGTCCAGTCTTGAAGCTTTAGAGTGGAGAGGATACACAGGGAGAGCTGGAGATAAGGATCTGGTGAGTTATCTCCTGAATCATGCGCTATGTTTGAAAACGGCAAAAATCTTCTATGGGTCATATCCACGTGACGTGCAATGGAATCAACAGATTGAGGAGGACTTAGCTTCTATGCCAAGAGGTTCGAAGTCATGTGAACTTTTCTGCGAAGTAATGACGTTGTAAGAAACATATCATCAACTTGTTAACTGACTACTAATACTTGGGAGAAAACTCAGGACATCTTATGATCTCATGCTTTGCTAAACTCAGTGGAATCTCTCTGCTTCATTATGTGTGACAGTTTCTCTTGCTTTTTGCTGTTAAAAGGTGTTATCATTCTCGTGTTTAGTAAAATTGTTGTTTTGGTTCTTTGTCATTTGAATTTATCGAGTCATTGATCATTACACTATTTAATGTAAACAAATGCTAATTAATAGATCTAATTTGCATTTCACATAACCATGATACAATGCTTTACCAGAGACCATTAATCAAAAGACCACGAACTAGACCAAGTCACACGACTTACACGAGCAAGACAAAAAAAAAAAAACAAGACTTAAAATGTTGAGACGCAAAATAGAGCATAAAAGGGATGATAAACATTCGCATCTTAAACAACCAGAAGACAGAACTGAGTCCCAAGAATTAAAATTTTTAGAACATAACATAAGAATTATATGTAAGAGATGTAAACCAAGTTGGAGCCACCATTTTGTTTTGGGGTCCAAAAACCGCATCACTTAGCCATCATGACCTTGACAAACTCCTCATAGTTAATCTGACCATCACCATCAACATCAGCTTCCTTGATCATCTCATCGACTTCTTCATCTGTGAGTTTCTCACCAAGGTTTGTCATCACGTGACGAAGCTCAGCAGCTGAGATGAAACCGTTCTGGTCCTTGTCAAAGACCCTGAATGCTTCCTTGAGCTCTTCCTCGGAGTCGGTGTCTTTCATCTTACGAGCCATGAGGTTCAAGAACTCTGGGAAATCAATGGTACCATTACCATCAGCGTCCACTTCATTGATCATGTCTTGAAGCTCAGCTTCGGTTGGGTTTTGTCCAAGAGAACGCATCACAGTCCCAAGCTCCTTAGTGGTAATGCAACCTACAAGTAAATCAAGAATACTTCATTATTCAATTACTCGCAAAATGAGTCATCAATGAAGCTTTTGGGCAAAACAATTCAACAAGCTATGGACGAAAGACCAAATCTAAACCAAGATAAACCAACTTCGGTTGGCGAATTAATTGATCAGAAATCTACAAATCGCCAATTTTCTTACAGACACAAAACGTCTTCATCATCCAAACATGAATACAAAAACACGATTTAATCTAATCCAGAAACATAACCAAAATTTTGAAAACAACAAGGACGATTCTATAGATCCGTAATAATCTACATCGACATAGATCAATAATCAACGAATTGAGCAGAAATAAAATCAGATGAAGCTTAGAAACATCAAGATCCATCAGTAGCATAATCCTACGCATTTCACAAACATTTAAAGAAGTGAGGGAACAAGTAAAACGACAACGTACCGTCACCATCCTTGTCGAATAAGCTGAAGGCTTCCTTGAACTCAGAGATCTGATCGTCGGTGAGCTGATCCGCCATTGTTTTTTCTTCTTCCTTTAGGTAATAGCTGTAGATTTGTTTCTTTTTTTTTTGTTCTCTCTCGAATCGAGAAAGAAGAAGAAGAAGAAGCGAAAATAGAGAAAGTGTCTACGAGAAAACGAGAGAGAAACCGTCTTTATCGGATACGAGTTATTAACGACTTTTGCTCCGACTCGGACTCCAAGCGGTTTATTAACCCGTACCGGAAATTGAAATCTCTGCCATAACCTCGGTTTATGAATGTAATTACGTTTAATGCCATCAATAATGTTTTTTTTCTTAAAAACCGCCAGAGCGGACAATAAACGGGTCACGCGTTCACGCGGTCTGTACGCGGAAGCGTTGACTTGTCGCGTCACCATTCCCGCGGGCCATCCCAGTTTCTCTCACTCTCCATATGTCTATTTGTGATTGGTTTAGTTTGTCCTCGTCACCATCTCATTTTTTGAAAAATTCCCCCTTCCTACTTCAATATCGCCGGTAAAATTTGATTTACAATGTTTTCAAAACAAGTACAAAAGCACTTTAAGATATTATTATTACATACGTTTGATTCATTTAATCAATTTCCTAATAAATTATATGGCTAGATGATGGGTATATGGAATCAATATATATAACAGATGTAAATGTTATAGATCTCTCTTTTTTATTTTTTTTTGGTGATGATTGTCATGGTGATATTTTGTCATAATTCACGTAGAAGAGTAGACAAAACAGAGGTATCAATATGATTGATATGATCTGTTAATTTTCCCATTGTTTTAAGGAAATGAGTGAGACTGTTTTCACAAAACTCTATTGAAGACATGAAATTTCACGAGAGACGTATAAACAATTTTAAACCCTATATATAAATATGTTTTCCTCTCAATCACAAATAATAAAATTACGTGTGCATAGGTGAAAACTGTCGTGACTATGACATCCACATCGATTACAAAGAACCTAAGAGAACGATCACATCAAAATACCAATCTTCTGCGACACGCGTCGAACGGGAGTGAGTTGCTGCTGCCACGTCGGATGTGTCGGCGTCCACCTCTTCCGCCGTAGCAAACAGTAGAATTCACCCCCGATTTATAAGTCTCGTCGTTGTCGTCGTAGCCGAAGAAAGAAAGCTCGCGAACGGTCTCTGCGATCAGGTCACGACAGATGTGATCATGAAGAGCCAAGCCGATCTTAGCGACCTCTCTTCGTTGACCAGATGCCACGTCATCGCAAACCTGGTTCACACTCTCCATCAAGCTCCGTCTTACCCTCCGCACCACCAGGGGTAACGTGCCACGTGTGTCTGTCGTCATCGTTGATGCTCTCGTGGCAATGACGACGTCATGTATGTCGTAATGACCGGGTCTAGTGATTTGATTTATGTTGTTGACTTTGTAGGTTTTGTTGTCTTCGCAGCAGTACTCGTGATGGCTCATCATCGACAACATCGTGTCTGTGTCTGTTTCGTGTAGTGTTGCCTTCGTGTCTTTCTTCTTCCTTTGCGTCCCCACGACGATATCTCCTGCCATTGTTGGTTATTTGTTTTAAAAAATCAAATCATTTATCCAACAAGTTGTGTTTAAGATATTATCATTATCGCTGTCATCAAAAATATAATATTAATGTCGAAATCATCTTTATATTTCTTTCTTTGAAATCAAAAGAGGTCCAGACATATAACAATTTTACATAGTTGGATTTCATCTATTCTGACCAAATTTTTTTAGTTTTATTCAGTCCAAAACTGGCATTCTTAAAATAAAATAAAAACACATTGTTGTTCTTTTTTCCTATAAATACTACAAACAATTTAGGAAGTTAGTTGTAGGGGAAGCTTTACCTAAAAGAGAAATTGAGGTATTTTTGAAAACTATTTCATTTTGAGTATTTTGTATATTCTTCTAAACAAAGATATATTTTAATTTATAATACTAACAAATTTATTTATTTAAATGAAGTGCTATAAAGGATTTTTGTTTTCCTAAAAAAGTGATGTTCATGATTTGGTACCACTAAACAATTTGTGGGTCAGAATCAGGAATAAAATTAAAGAATGGGTAGGGGCCCAAATTATGGGAAAGTTAAAGTGGGCTTCATGACTAAAGGAAGAAAGGCCACTAAAAGCTGTTTCTTCCCTCATCATTTATCTAACATGCCTCTCTCCACACTCTCTCTCGCACTTTAATTAGCTTACATTATATATTAGATTTAGAGTAGACTATACATAACTATAAATTAGTCCACTACTATTTCCACTTTGATTTTATTTTGAACATTATCCTTTGTGACAAGAAGTTTAAAAAGAACCCACTAATGACAAATGTGACATCAAATCAAATAAACACAGTTTATGCATGCATGAAATTGTTAGAGCAATTAGACTGTCTGGATGTTTTTACCAACATATATAACTTTATAAAAAAAATATGAGACTGTCTTCCACTATTAGACACACTCATTACTCATGGTTTCACCCACCAACAAAGAGACGACTCTCTTTCTTGGTTAATAAGAGACAGCTCTTTGACCTTCCCATTCTGTCTTCACTCATTATTGTCGCTTTATTCACATTGGTCTCCTAATTTACTACTCTTTCTATTAATTATACATACAGTATTTAAGTTGTAATCTTAAAACCAATTAACATGCCTTTAAACATTTCCTAATATTTTGGATTATTAATACGTTTTATTTGTACATTTGATGCCATGAATCTTGGTGTTGAAACACTCGGTCTATAAAATGCAGACATTTCTAACCACTAAACCATCATGGATTCGGCAATATGCTAACCTAGTAACTAGATAAAATATCCCACATTTGAAGTTGAGTTTTATGTTTTGATACATTGTTAATAATTGGACCATATATATAACTCTAGAGACGTCTAATTAAAATTTGATAATTAATAAGGACATGGAAAAAATACCGGTGCTGCAGAGTTTGAAATTTTCACGCGCTGTGGCCGGAGAAACCTCAAATTTCTTTTGAAGAATGTAAGTGGTTTTGATGACGTCGATAGTTTTCCGGAGCTCCTCTAAGTCTCGATCACATTTCTCTAGTGCTCCGACAAGACTCACCCTCGCTGCATCTCCCTCTCCTTCGTTGCGCGCAAGTGGTTGAACAACCATTCGTCCTCCGTCTCCGTTTGATGAATCTTGCGGAGGAGAAGCGTAGACGACGGTTTTCTGTTCTCGCTTCTTAGATCCTAAGGTGATGGATTTGCGGCGGTTGGAGGAGAAGTGGAAGGTGGAGAGGAAGAGGTTGAAGAATCCGGGGAGGCAGCCGGAGGAGACGGCAGAGGAGTTTGAATTTCTCCGGGGAGGGTTATGATTCTCCCGCCATGAAGATGAAGGAGAAAGCAAGTTCTCTCGTTTACTATTCTTCATACTCCTCTCTATTGTTTTTTCTTCACTCACCTCTTTCTTTTCTCTCTATCTAAAACCTTAGATTTCCATTTAGTCAATATTGTTTTTTCTTTTAATTCATTCCAACGGTAAAATTATAATATTATACCTTTTTGCGATTTAGGTTTTGCTTTTTCTACATATTTTTTTCTTTCTCTTTTGTTTTACGTTTTTTTCACTTTAAGATTGGTCCAGTGGCACATGGCAAATACCAATGCTAGACACTTGCGGTATATATCATTAGCTATAGACATTATAATGTCTTTTTGGTTTGTGATAGACACAATAACGTCTTTTTGGTTTGGTTCTTATTTTTAACTTTAAATTAGTTGTTTACAAAGTTAATTTTGTCTCAACTCTAAATAAACTTAAACTACATCTTCGAGTACAACTTTTAGTGATACATATATAATGATAAAAATATATACTTGTCTAAGACTCCAGTTCAGATTCCTTACTTTCATTTAATTTTCAAAAAGTATGTTACTCCCAAATATTCCAAAAAGTATAAACGCATATAAACATATGTTATAATTTTTGTTTTGTTTTTGTTTTTTCCGACAAATGACTATTTTATTGCTCTAATAGAAGATCTAGCTAGGTGAGCCAATTGGTTAGATACATGTGGAACATTGAGATAGAAAAAGAACTAAAGCAGCTACAAAGACCAGAAACCACTTTCAATTCAGTGGAGAAGCTTGGCCAATCTCGCACTCTCAAACATTTGATTAAGGTTTCAAATGGATACAGCGGATGAAACAGACAAAATTATTTGCGGATTAGACAACTTTTGTTTTACCATTCATAAGTTATAGTTCGCAATAGTGCAGATGAGAAAAAATAAGAGAAATCCTCTACAGACCAACTGCGCTCCGTTTTTATAAAAAAATTAACTAAGCGCGCATCGGATTGTGGTCTGCCCAAAAAAAATAAATGGTCTAATTCGTAAATAGTTTTGTCCGCCTCATTCGCTACATCCATTTCGAAGCCTAAGTTATAATCCATTTGGAACAAAGAAAATAGTTAATCCATGAACAAGATTCAATCCTCATGATAATATTTTTTTGGATTGAAGCTGATAAAAGTTTCCACCAGAACCCAAATCAATAGGCATTAGGAGTTTAGCACAAAGCTCAATGAGAAACATAGGGCATAATTATGGCTTATGAGTATTCTTTAAGACTCATCTCCTTGTGCATGCTGGACAGAGAATACTTTTAGAAAGCCTTATTAATCTCTTGGAACTAGAAACTTTTGTTTGACTCAGTTTTCATATCATTATTGGCACACTGGTTTGAGACCACAAGATCAATTCACACATTTGAAGAAAACAATTTATGTTTTAATCGGTAGTTCACAAATAGTCCCACGCTGTTGCCTAGGGTACCTTAAATTAACGTTTTTAAAGTACTGAAACTAAAACTTGTTAATACTTGCATTGAACTCTACATACAAATTGAATCGCACAGATCAAACTAATCTTGGAAGTTCTGTGGTGTCATGATCCATATCAATGACCCCTAAACATTGGAAGTTTCAGGGTTACAATCTCAGTAACAAAGCCTATTCTATACAAATAAGAGCTCGAAAGAAAGAAACCAGAGAAGCTGATTACATACGAAGAGGTGAGTAAAGGCCGATAAATCTGAATGAAGAAGAAAAAGCTAAACTAATCCCTTTTGGTTTATAGATCTTTCCATACTTTGTAGTCGCTAGTTGAGCTGTTGTTCTGCAAATCACTGTCTTGGCAACCTATGAAGAAAGTAGAACGCACAGGATCAACATTTACTAAAGCATGAGCTGTGCCACTCGGACTAACCGCTACAGCTACTTCATCTGCTCCAATTACCACTTCAGCAAAACCTTTTTCGACCTTGTGGTTCTCCAGCTGCACGCATTCATGTAGATTTATCCATAAACAATGTCAGATTCACGAGTTTGGTCCATGTAGACACGGAGCAGTAGAGATATGGAAAGCCAGGGCACAATTATCACATGAAAAAGATTAGAATAAGTAAGATTAGCCCATTTGTCACATCACTAAACATAAATAGGAAGTAATTGTTTTTTCAATCTTAGACAGTGCTATGATCAGCGAGTAATTGACTGATGATATTAGTCCAATAGTGAAGAACAACTTTATGATGGATACAGAAGTGATATTCTACTTTATTTCTCATAAAAAAGAGATACAGTGCAGAATGAAAAGACAAAATCAGCAAACCAAATCAAAGAAACTGTAATCTAAGGTTAGTTCTAGAGACCCCAAATACTCCCAAACCTCAAAGCAACCGAATACCAGCTAGCTCCTGCATTTCTTCCATCCTCTACTTATAAACATCAAGACCAACTAACATGTTAACACACGTTTAGTTAAGTTGGCATGGCATTAGGTAAACTCTGAACTCATCACCTTCATTACCAACACTTATCACCTACTACAAGAGGTTTCAAAAGACTAATAATTCTTCCATTATGATCTATCAATGAGATGGATGATGAAAACATACCCTGAATTTTGTCTTAGCTCCCCATATGACGAATGTCTCATTACAGGTACGGTGTCTGTGGTTTCCCCTCAATCCACCAGGTCGGATTTCACCAACATGAATGGAAACACATGAGGCAGCTCCACCTGCGAAAAACATAAACTTTGGATAACCTCCTTCAAGGCTTAGGCAGGCCACTCCTAAGAACTATCATTCACAGAATGAGCAAAGCCATAGACAATTTCTTCTTCATCAACCTAGATGCTAAAACCATCCCAACATCTTTATCAATCTACATGCTTCTAAAGTTATTTCAATACATTAACTTTGGAAGAAATTGAGATAATGATAATTAAGCTACAGATTTTTCTCCGTTTCAATATACGGATTGCTTTTGTCAACTTTCTGAATAACCATTTGAAACAAAGCAGAAGCGGAATCGATCCGAAGCAGCAAAAAACAAGACGAACCGTTGAGCTGAGAACCACGAGCAAGCATAATTGGATCAAGCAACCATCCACGGTCATCTTTTCGTACAGGAGAAAGCGACGCCGAATCGAACCGGACCAGATTAGCCTTATCGTCGTCGTCAATGATTTTCAAATCGGGATGACTCTTTACTGCCGATTTCTCATGTGAAGAAGATGAAGGAGAAGAGTGCTGTAATCTGAGAGAGATCCATGTGAGGAAGAGGAAAAACGAGAGAAGCAGAGGAAACGCCAGAGGCTTCTTCAGTAGATTGATCAGAGGGGACAATCTCTGGTTCAGAGGTACCCTTCTAGGGTTCGCCATTTTCAAATCTCTCTTCTACTGTACAGTCTGAATTGTTATTTCTGTGATTATGTAGGTATTAATTTTGTTTCACATAATTAATATCAATAAATCCAAAATTACGTTATGTGACAATAAAATTGACTTACAATTTGGCGGGTTGAGCCAGGCCCGTGCAGTAGTGCAACGCATGGGCGACTCGCGAAGACCCAGATAGCAAGCTATCTTGATGGGCCTTCTCCCTTAAAAAATAGAGTTAATATCGTGTGGGCCGATGGCCCACATATCAGATATTAAACTGATAAGAACAGATACTACACTTGATCTTAGCCAAAAGGCCGAGAAAGGTATGATTTAGATGGAAGACCCAACTTCTTTTTTATAGTAGAAAGCTTATGACTACTCTTTTCTAATTTGTCGATGTGGGACTTAAGTAAAACAGATACTCTTCTCTTGCGCATATAATGAGCCAGATTTAGGCTGGAAATATTCAAAAATTCTTGAAAAACAGAAAAATGGAAGAAGACGGTTCAGGGAATCAATACTATTATAAAATTTATCGATCTGCTATGCAATAATCTTTCTAGTCAAAAGCAATTACAAGGCTTTACAGACAAGAGTTTAAACATTGAGTGGTGGTGACTGGCTTTTAGATTGGAAGGTTTGATCCCATGCCTTCTAGTTAGTGATTTGAAAAGTTGAAACCTGAGTTTTATCTTCAACGGCGTTAAAGTCTTCATAACCTTCATGTATTGGTTTCAGGCATAGAGGGGACACAGCTTGTCAAAATTTTGCTCACCACTTTCCGTTCTTGAGCCAGGTTGCGGTGTTTGTTGTTGCTTCCAAGGTCTGAGCTAAAACCTGTGACCATCCAAAAGAGTTTTCACACTTTTTTAATCAATGGAACCATCACAAGAGCGTAAATATTGCGTAAAAATGATGATTTAAATTTCATACTTGAATGAGTCTAGGAATAGTCCCAGGGCAAGTCCGGCCTTCCAATAGTTAAACACGGTGATTGTGCTCCGCATCTTATTGATTAATGGAATAGATGCTCTGTACATTAAAGCTCCAATGCATTCAACTATAAGAACAGCCAATCCAGCAGATAGAACATCCCAGTCTCCTGTTTGTCCTATGAATGTAGAGAAAGCAGTTGCAGAGTAGAATCCCACCAAAAGAAAGAACAGTTTGATGGGGAGGTCTTTCTTTATCTCCTGAATTTTCACCAGAAGCTTAGTTCTGAGATTTTGCATGGCTTTGATTAGTCGTGGACCTCTGGAGCTATTATTACTTGAAGAACTGGATGCTGGATCGAATCTGCCCCCCCCAACCGAGCTCCTGATTGTTGTCCATGACATCCTCCTGGAAAATGCAAAAGACGCTTCACATTGTATACTGAAAATGGTTCATCTTAAGATCTTCTTTAAGACACAGCATATGTTACTAGAATCAACAAGCCTAAGAAAAGTTTCATCGGGAATTTGATTCAAGCAGTAGGATTGGAAGCCTAAAAGACTTTACTACTACATAGTATAATAAAGTAGCTGATCATGGCTTAGATATAGTTACACTGCTACAACCATGGGTTAGTAGTTTCTAGTTAGGATCTCTCAAGAGATATTCATGTTTTGTCTAGGATAAGGGTTTCCCAATGGCGAATGTGATGAGCTCCATTACCAAAATCATCATTGTATTTCCAACAGATCATTGTATAAAAAGCCACAATTACGATCAGGAAGTTGACACTTCCAAAGTTAAAAACTTGCCTTTGATGTCTGATCAACAAAGGCTGGGTAGGATGAAGGAAATGACAGAGGGAACAAAACTCCAAGCAAATGGCAAGAGACAAAGCACCTTTGTCTCTGGAACTCCTCGTTGGTAAGAATTTACTTCCACAGTTAGGTAATGTCACCGTGATGGCAAATCCCATGAAACAGCTAGAAGAAAAGTTGGTCTCCTGACCCAGATGTAGCTACTTCCTAGACCAAAAGTTTCCAGCATATCAATTTCACAATCCAATGTAACATCAAATAGCAACTTTGTTGAGAGAAGAACCAGTGTCTCTAGTTTCAACTACAAGCTGATAAACTCATAAACATATACCAAGCTTTACAATTCAACTAATTGGAGCTCCATCAATAAACTCGCAGAGCGAATGTTAACATCATCGACGGAGAAACAACAAGAAACGCAAAATTGGAAGAATTATTCAAAAAGAAACAAACAGACTCACTCAGACTACTATCATTTTTTTTTTTTCAAACTACTATCATTCGTTTAGGCATTTCTACAAATACCTTCTAGCCAGCTCAAGGAAAACCTAATTTTGCCCAAATTTTTAAGTTTCTCCACGCCCATTACTCTACAAATCAAGCCAAAAATCGATCCTTTCGACTTTCTACTGATAAAGGAATCAAAATTCAAAACCGACTACGATTGAAAACAATACCAGCTGGGTGAAGGAGAAAGTACAAAGAGGAAGATGAAGCAGGAACCTGAAACGGCGTCGTTATTGACTAGTCGCTACAATACAGCTTGGGCTTCAAAATGCAAAGCCTGTAATGTAACTCAGAGAGAAACAAAAACCCATATATGTGGTGCTGAGCTAAGCAAGCGCCTTGAAAACTATTTCTGCAATATTTTTGCTGGAGACTAAAAAAGGATTTTACTTTTATCTTTGATTCAATAAGAAGGAGAAGGAGATGTTTGCTCGTCAGCGAAGAAAATGGATGAGATTTTCAACGGGGACCTGGAAATTAGTCAACGGGGACGCAACTAACAGCAGAAGAAGAATTGTGAGAGGAGTAAGCAGTGGAGCTGAAACGATAGCTAAAGAGAGAGTTGACACCGTTGTGATCGGTGCTGGAGTCGTGGGTTTAGCGGTGGCGCGTGAGCTCAGTCTTCGTGGTAGAGAAGTGCTGATCCTCGACGCTGCTTCATCTTTCGGCACCGTGACTAGTTCCCGCAACAGTGAGGTCGTCCATGCCGGAATCTATTATCAACCAAACTCTCTAAAGGTAAAATCTTTCTATTAAAGGTCGAGTCAAATATGTTTTGGTATGTTCATAAGTGAATGTTGTTTGATTTTGATCAGGCCAAGTTTTGTGTTAGAGGGAGAGAATTGCTGTATAAGTATTGCTCAGAATATGAAATCCCTCATAACAAGATTGGTAAGCTAATCGTTGCTACTGGATCCTCTGAGATACCAAAGCTGGATCTGTTGATGCATCTTGGAACTCAGAATGGAGTCTCTGGTTTAAGGATGTTGGAAGGTTTTGAAGCAATGAGAATGGAGCCACAGCTTCGTTGTGTTAAAGCATTGCTATCTCCTGAATCTGGGATTCTTGATACACATTCCTTCATGCTATCTTTAGTGGTATGGAAATAAGCTTCTCTTAGCTCTATAGGATCTTCTTCGGGTTTTTCGTTGTTCTATCTTTAGGAAAGGAGTTTTGATTTCATGGTTTACGGGGATAACAACAACCCGAGACTATCTACAGGGAGAAGCAGAGAACAATCACGCAACTTTCTCATACAACACAGTGGTTTTCAACGGTCGTGTTGATGATAAGAAGATACATTTGTTTGTTGCTGAAACAGGACAGTGTGAGGCAGAAGCACAGCTTGAGCTAATCCCTAATCTTGTTGTTAACGCTGCGGGATTAGGTGCTCAAGCTCTAGCAAAGAGATTCCATGGCTTAGATCATCGATTCATTCCTTCATCTCACTATGCTCGTGGATGCTACTTTACACTATCGGGTGCAAAGTCTCCGCCTTTCAATAAACTTGTGTATCCTATACCTGAGGAAGGAGGTCTTGGTGTCCATGTCACTTTAGATTTGAATGGACTAGTCAAGTTTGGACCCGATGTAGAATGGATTGAATGCAGAGATGATCAATCAAGCTTCCTCAATAAGTAAATACTTGGATATGTTCTTAAAATGCTCCTTTTTCTCTATTGTCCATTTTTGAAGTTACTCAACATCTTCATGCTGTTTGCATTCAGATTCGATTATCGTGTAAACCCACAACGAGCAGAGAAATTCTACCCAGAGATCAGAAAGTACTATCCTGATCTCAAAGATGGATCATTGGAACCCGGTTATTCAGGCATTCGTCCTAAGCTTACCGGACCAAAACAGCCTGCCTCCGATTTTGTCATACAGGTAATCTTCTGTTTTCAAAAAGTATCAGACAACATACACAGCATGGGTTTTTATGGAAGCCTCTTGTGTGTTCTTGATGCAGGGAGAGGAGACTCATGGAGTTCCTGGTCTTGTTAATCTCTTTGGCATCGAATCGCCTGGTTTAACTTCAAGCTTGGCGATTGCAGAACATATAGCAAACAAGTTCCTGGTATGAATTTGAGATAAATGTCTACGTTTAAGAACATAGCTGGCCCACGAGACATTGGTTTGGCAGATTTAAACAGTTTCTTATCTTTGTGATCGATCTGTTTACATACGTTGTCTATAAACTCTCCACGTTTTGTATTCAAATGTTATAGACTCGAGTTTTCTTCTGTTCAACCTCTGAATTTGAAACTAGACTCATGAAAACGATTACTACTGCTACTAAATAACTCAAGAGACTGTTATAAAGAAAGTTAACAGAATTGCTCCAAGTCCAGAACATCTACCGAATGTACAAAGAAACAAAGCTGTTTTCCTCTCTTTTTTTATAAGTGAACCGACACAGAAGACAAAAAGAAAAGAGTTTTGAGATCAGAAAGGAGCTGAGCTTGTTCGTCGGAGCTGCCGCTTGGGATCAGGCGGTGGTGCACTTGGGAGGATCTTCTCTACCTCCTGCAAAGTGATTTTAAGGATTAGCTTTGGCCACATATAGACGCAGACACAAAATTTAAGAACATAAAGTTCATGGCAAGGATAAACCAACAAATCAATCTTTGTCACAAGTAAAGGAAGACTAGTCTTCTATGTTCTTCCTAATGAGCTAAACAATCCTTGCAAGAAGCAATGAAACATTACAGAGGTTGGGTCAAAACCTATTCATCCTTTCTCTTGTTCGTAGTTACACTATCTATCATCTCTGGTCTACTATGCTTGTACCTTTCTCTTGTTCGTGGTTACACTATCTATCATCTCTGGTCTACTATGCTTGTACCCTATGATTTACTTAACTACATCTTCTATCATCTATCTCCCCTCTAATACGAATCCAGAACTAATTATAGATCACCCTTTACAAGTTTATAGCAATCACAAATTTGATCAATGCATTTGTAACAAAAAGGACGAACAACTCTGCAAAGCATTACCTTTTGCCTCCTGAGTCTTTCATTTTCTTCTTCTAACCGCGAAACTTTGATCTCTAGCTCATGAGTGTAAGCCTGCTCATCAATATCCAATGTTGGAACCCAAAGAGAAAAACAAAGATCATGACTTGACAAGACGAATAACAACAACAAATTTGCAGTTACAGCAGTTGTTTCTTACCTGTTTTCTAGCTCGCGAACGAGCAGCAGACTCTCTGTTCTTTATCATTCTCTTCTGTCTCCTCTCGACAGTCTTCTCTACAACTTCTCCTGAAGCTACCCTCTTCCTTCCTGGAGTTTGTGTATCTGACAAACCACCCATCAAAGAAGACTGTGACACCATTGCTTGCATCTCTGAAACCGGATATGGCATGAATGTTTGAGGCTGTGGCATCGATGGAAGCTGATGATACTGAACCCATGGGCCAACCTGATTGATGTTTTGCCCTAAACCGGCACCTGAACCCGCACTACCTCCACCACCACCACCCACAGGACCACCAGGACCATCATGGTTAGAACCAGAAATTGTCTCAGTCACCACTCCTGCTTTCAACAACAAATCCTCAAGTGTCATTTCGCCGAGTGTAGGCTGCTTATCTCTCCTCTCATGAGCATTACCTCCATCCTTGTTCTGTTGAATGTCTTCCCAAACCTCATCAACTGTCTTTTTGCTTAGATCCCGTGGCAAAGTCAAACTTCCCTGCCGAGAAAGACCCTCTTGAGAAGCTGCTGCTGCACCATTAACAGCCATGGACGATGGCTGATTAGCTTCAACAGAGCAGACACTCTTGAGTAGTTCATCAAGGTTCATACTTCCCAGTGATTTAGCAGAACTACCTAAGTGATTTTGAACCTCATCGAGGGTTAAGCTGTAGAGAGAGCCTTGCCTATTCAAGGACTGAGATTTAGCTTCTTCAACAATACTCCTCTGAGAATCCATAAGCTTTGTAGCGACAAAACAAACACAGATAGATAGATAAAACAACTTCTGAGCCCACAAATCAGAAACCCTAATCTCGATTCTCAAACAACCCAGGTACGCTCAATTTGATAAATGGCTATAACACCGAAGAATTCATCAAATCGAGCCTAAATCGGAGGCGAAAGAAACCTTTTTTCTAAGGTCGAGTCGCGAAACATGCAGCAGAGAGACGAAAACAACAAAACCCAGATATCAAATCGGAATGAAATGACCGAGAAATCACCGCGTTGTCGCAATCTGAAAGAGTTTTAGGAATTGCATGCAGCATCGAGAGCTACCAAATGCAGATACTAAACATGGAAATAGCAACAGAAGTTTTCCTACCGGCGACACAAAACACGATTCGCGAACAAGGGGAATCAAAACTAAACCAAAAAGCAACAATCTTTGACAAAAAGGTAACGAATTGGAGCTTAAAAAGAGACCAGATCTAAATGAAAGTAGCCAACTTTGTGAGAGAGAAACGAAACTATAATAAGTCCAGCGAAAGAGAGAGATTTTACAAACCAAACCTAAACTGTGTGTGTTGTGTGCCTCTCTCTCTCTAATTTCTCATTTGTTTGGCGCAGGAGAGAAAAAAAAGTAGAAGAGAGAGAAACCTTTTGATTGAGAAAGTGACACTCGATACTGTGGCAATTCCCCCAAGCCTCCTGTGGAATTTGTCAATGCGTTTCTTTTTCATTACCCCAAAAAATTTTAAACGATGGTCTCTACATCAATTACGAAACAGAGAATTTTTTTTAGTAAATATTGTAATTAATGATTACTTTAATGAAAGTGGATCTTTCTTCAATCAATTGGACTAAACTTCAGTTTTTGTTCTTGTGGGTTAATGTCAAATATGACCAAAAAAATCAAATTTTGGTGGTGTTCTAATCAAGACCATGAATGTTTGATAGCTTTTTAGTGGTTTTTTGCTTTTAGTTTTTAGCTTTTGATTTTTGATTTTCTGTAGATTTTAATTTTTCAAAATCTCCTTAAAACTTCTATAAGTGAGATTCTATATTATTTTCACAAATGTGAAAAACCTATCAAAATTCAGATTCCCTATTTTTTAGGTAATCCACTTTTTTTAAATCATAAATGACAATAAATTAGATTTTTTGAAATCTAAAACCAAAAACCATTTAAAAACCATTGCAAAAACCAAAAACCACTTTAAAAACCAAAAAACCACTTTAAAATTCAAGGCCCTAAAAAAAACTATATATACATGTTTCTCTTCTCTCGTAACCAATCCTCACCAATCCTCATCAGTCATCACTATAGTTCTTGATTTAAATGGTAATGTTGGTTATAGTAATTTATTCATTCAATCGTGTTTTAAACATTTTTTATTCACTAAAAATATATTTTTCTTATAGAACGAAACTCAATCGCTCAAGAGGCCTTTTTCCCACTAGAAGTAAACAAAATCGAAACCTTTATTTATAATTTCCATTACCAATCTCAGATCGGATTTTAAAAACACTGAATGTGGGCTTTGCAGACTGTAGCACTTGGATTTGGTTCATCAATTATTGACCTTTCTCCCCTTTTCCAAAACTTGACATAACATTTAAGAGATTGTGAAATGAGATCGAAGACGCCAAGCTCTACTACTTCACATTTCCACTTTCACTGCAGCTTCTGTTTCTGCTTCTCATCTTCATCATGATCAATGAACCCTTCAATTATTCACTGTAGCCTCAAAGCTGCACTTTTCCAGGAAAGATTTGACCATCAAACTAATCATCACCAACAAACTTTATGTAATCACGCCTCTTTAACTCTTCTATAAAAAGGAAGAGAACCTTTACTCCCTGTGACTTTCCTAAGCAAGCCCTGAAGTAATTGTGCACAGGGACCTGAAAGGTAAAATGCTTCTAGACCAAAACAAATCTTCGTAATCAATTTACCGACTCGAAATGCACCAATCACTTTCACTCCTCCGTGTCCTCACAAAGCGGAGATAAGACCAACAAATTAGAACATATATAGTAATGAGAGAGACACTCTTGTAACACTTTCGATGACTTACCCTTTAACTGGAGCACGTTGTGGAGATCCAAAGACTTAACTGCAAGAAACGAACAACTTCACATATTGTCGAGAAGCACAGTTCAAAAGTTTCTTTCCTCTTACACAGATCCAAAGACTTTCAAGTTGTCTACAACTTAGTAGTTTTAAAGCAAATAAGTTTGGAAACAAAGTGTTAACTTGAAACACAGTCGCTGTAAAAACTTTTGAAACTTGTCATAAAAAAACCAAACAAAACTCCAATGCAAGATTGCTGCGTTTTGAAATTTTATGTTTTGAGTCATTTTAGAAACCAATTAAATTGAGGTTAGTAAATGTTTGCAACAGAAATTATTTTGCGAGTTAGGCTAATATGATTTGGATGTTCAACCGGCAGTCACATACCTGCAAGAGACATAAGGATTGAACAAACATAAAATTAGGATAGTACCTAAAATCAGGATATTACATAAAGCCAGGTTAATCAAGATAGCCTATAAACATATTACAAAATATTTGAAACTGATATTCTTCAGGAAGAAGAATCCATGAAATCGTGAAACAGAGAGATCGAATAAAACTATTTAAAAATATTTAGAAAAACTAGAATTGGATAAGCAAGGACCCACAAGGAGCGTAGTTACGTTTTTAGTTTTACAAATGAAAGTTGTAGGGGGGAAGTTCAGAAAACTGAAAATAGTACAATGCTTTTAGGAATATCATAAAGAATTGGGGAATTAAAAACAAGTAGATGAAAAACTAAAACTCCTTAAAAGGTTTTATGAGTCTGGCCTTAGGAATGACCAAAGAGTAACACATTTCATAAAGACTTCATTTTGCATCAGCTCCTTACAAACTTCAGAAGAATCACCAAGCCAATATTAAAACACTGATTTCGGATATCTGCACAATGAATTTAAGAAAATAAGAAAAACTTTTTTCACATTAAAAATCGGTGCCAAACCGAAAACCTTTCAGAAAACAGTAAGAAGCAACAAGCTGTTAACAACAACCACTTGAAAAATCCCCAAAACTCTGATACAAACCAAAACCATGTGGGTCAGGACACAGAAAATTCTTGGCTTTAGACATAGTAAGTCAGTTTCAGATAAAAAGTATCTACTGAGGAAAGTCAATGAAACAAAACAAGTAAAGATTGCTATACCTGAGTGGATACATGTTACATCTAATGTCCCATATAAGGAGCACTGTACGGCCCAACACCATGTTGCCCTCTGCCTGAACTGCCTTGACCAGGTTGCGGAGTCTGATAGCCACCTTGCAACCCAGGTTGTGTACCGTACCCAGGAAGTGTCCCCGGTGTCATAGGTTGAGTACCATAACCAGTTGGCATACCAGCTCCATTCCCTGGGTTTAAGCCTGTAGGTGTCCCCAAGGAACCCAACAGAGCCTGTCCAATTGCTGGAGTAAAAGCCAAACCAGCTCCCTGTGATGCCAGCAAAGCTGTCAAGGCTTGTCCAATTGCCGGGTTTAGTGTCTGTGCCGCTGGACCACCCATCCCAGCTTGGTTAGCAGCCATGAGATGTCCATGACCTCCAGGCACACCGTAACCATTGTTATCATTCCTTTGGTAACCACGAGGATTGTTGTGGTTGTGAGTGTTATGGTTATGCTGCTTCCCCGGTTTAGGACCATCAATTGCTTTCTGGCAATGCAAAACGTGACCTTCGAAGGTCTTGTGTGGCTCCTCCAAAGCCCTCTTGGCACTTTCAGATGACTTATAAACAAAGAGACAGAAACCTTTAGGTCTCCCAGTAAATTTATCAAGACCCAAAGGACCTTCTTCAATCTCTCCGAATCTTGAGAAAAACGCTAGCAATTTCTGAGGATCAAGCTCAGCTCCAACATTACTAACATAAATCTTCTTCTGCGTATGCTCCGAGTTCGAATGCTGAGAAGGCGCTGAGACAGCTGCAGCAGCTACAGGATTCCCACCAAAGACAGGTCCTTTAGAAGCTAATTGACACGCCGTCATACGACTACCAATCTTCTTCTGAGGCTGCTTTAGTGCGTTGCGAGCACCTGACCTAGACTTATACAGAATAAAACCATAACCTTTAGATTTCCCTGAGATCTTATCAAATACAGCTTTGCAGTCTTCAATTTCTCCGTACTGCTTAAAAGCTTCGACAAGCGTCTCGGTTTTGGTATCCCATCCAAGACCGTGCACGAAGATCTTCCGATGAACAGGATCTTCATCAGCTACTTCTCTAATTCGATTGGCTACATCAAGATTCTTCTCAGCAGCTTCCTTGAGAAGACTAAAAAGCTGTTCTTTCGAAAACGGTTCCAACAGATCTTGAATCGGCTCATCGTCATCATCGGAAACTTCATCCCTTTGATTCCCAGATCCAGACGTCGCCGCCGCCTCCTCCGTACGATTACCCGCCGCCGTTTGATTTTCACCTCCAACATCATTCTCATCGTCTTCTTCGACTTCCTCTTCTACTTCCTCGTATTCAACGTCTTCATCTTCACCTGCTTGATTGTCTTGATTTTTAATTTCGAACTGCTCCTCCTTTATCTGCTTCTGCGACGGTTCAACCGCATCATTTGATTGTGATTCGAGCTTTCTCTTCTTAGCCATGGCGGAAGTCATCAGCTTTGAAGGTCGACAAAGAAGAGAGTCCACTGGAGTTTTAGGGTTTCGAAAATTTTCTTTGGGTTCTTCTCCTAAAAGCTGGAATTCCCCTTTCTTATCTATAATACGCCGCTATGTGGTTGTATCACGTCCGCGCGCTCTTGAATTTACATATTTACCCCCTGGCTATTTAATATATAATAAGCCCATTAATGTTTATTGGGCTTTAGTTCGAAGACCCATTTATTTTAAGAAAAAGATGAAAAGACAGGAAATAAGAATAACGCTCAAAATTCCCGCCACGATTTCCCGCGAAACTTGATAGCTCATAAAGTAATCTTCTGTCTCTTTCTCTCCTCCCTTCTTACAACAATTTTCCATTTCTTCTTCTTCGTCTTGTTTGAAATTCTCTTCTCAGAGTAAACCCTAGATCCACAAGTTACAAAGTTTGAAGCCCAGGATTCGGCATCCATTTCCTTCTCAATCTAATCTAATAGAGCGTCGATTAAGATTAAAGGTAAATTCAATGTACATAATCTCGTGGTCTAGATTCAATTTCTCTTTGATTCATTCATCTACTTTACCCAGATCTACTATATATTGAACTTTCACGAATTGATGCAGCTAATTAGTTATTGATGTAGCGAATTAGGGTTTTCGCCTGCCCCATGTGTGAATTTAATCTTTAATTGCATTTCCTTTATAACTTAAAATTGGATTTCTCTGGGTCTCTTATTCGTAAAATTGATTTTTCCATGAATAAAGTTTCGGGTTTCAATTTGTAGTTAATCGTGGAACAGAGCATAACAAAACCTTATCTTTGTTGTTATTTCTCAGGGCATTAAATAGCCAAACTCACACAACTGAAACCTCCTACATAATATGAGGATTTTACTAAACTACGAATCATCAAAAGAACGAGTAAACTGCAAAGACTCCTGTAATATAGGAGTTTATTCTAACAATCAAAGACTCTATCTATGTAAGAGTAACAGCATCACTATTCTGGAAATTGTTTGGGGCCATCACTTTTGTTCGTTTCTCTGCTTGGCTTGATGAAATTTAGGTTTAATTACCACAGGTTTTTGTTGTTATCAGTATCCTTGTCGGCTAATTCTTTTGTTTGTTCCATTACAGGAGCTCGGTTTGGTGTAGATTTTGGGTTTTTCGAGCTTAATCCAGTTGCTTGGAAGTAATTTACTGATAGTTCCAATGGTGGAGTTAAGAAGTCGTACCCATTTGAATTCTCATATGCATTATATTCAAGCTATTAAAGAGGGATCAATCAAGATAGTGATGAATAGGGATGCAAGAGGGAAATCGAAGCTCAAATTTAGACAGTTGTTGGATGTATACAATGGGGAAAACATACAAGATGATGATTTGTCAATCCCAATAGTAGTCAGGGATTTGGAAGATGTTCCTGTCATGACACAAGGTTCGTGTCTCTTTGGTGCTGAGGTGGATATCAAGACTGATCCAGAAGATTTTACTATGACATTGGAGAAGATTCAGAAACAATGCAAAGAAAAGAAAAGGAAACTTAGAAACAACAGAGATGCTGAGACTGCCTCAAACGTTGAAGTTAAAAAAGAGTACTTGACTCAACATGAAGGATGTGATTTTGAGGAGCCTCTTAGCAATTGGGATACTAAATTCTCCAAGCGAAGAAAGAAAAAGCCAGAGCGTAAAGTAAACAGTGGTTCTGCTTCCTCTCCATCTGTGGAAAAGGTTGATTTGCCTTTGTTTTGTGCTGTCAAGCCTGAAGCTTGGGATGATAGCTATTCAGTTTCTGAAGCTATGGATTTTATTCCTACTGATCCTTTACTAGATTGTAACAATGAGTCAGAATCTCATATAAATATAGTGTTGGAGGAAGAAGAGATAATGCATGATTCGTCCAAGGACACAAGGCCGGCTCTATATTGCATTGAAGAGCCAAATTCTCCAGGAATGGTAGCAATAGAAGAAGAGCCTATAGAGCCGGTGGAGAAAGCTCTTGAAGATGCACCAGAAGAGTTTAATGATGCAAGGAAAGCGCAATGCTGTCTTGCTGATGATGTTGCTGTTGAGAACAAAGAAATTGTTTTGTACGGTAGTGTGTCCGCAGAGAAGATGGAATTGGATGTTCCACAACGTTCAGAATCTGAGAACATTGATTCTTTCAACACAAGCTCGGGGGTGGAAGAAGTTAAAGAGGATGAGGAAAGCAATGATTCAAAGTGTAACTTAGACTTGACCATAACTGGTTTGGAGATTGTGAAGGTAGAAGCTCCAGAGATACTAGCTGTTGATTACTCGAGTTTGTCCATCATGGATTTTGGGGTAGAAAATACTGAGTTTGTGTGGGAAATTGAAGACATTGCTAAGGATGTTCTTCGTCAAGCAACTGATATTTTCCAGCTGACCTACTGTTGTAATTCACTGGATAATTTGCAACCAGTTCCTGATGATAGCACAATTTCATTAGAAGAAGATCAATTGCCAGAAAGATTGCAACAATCTTCATACTCCAAGCAAGAAGATGAAGCAGGAGACCCAAAATTACCACAAGTCTCTAAGGCACCTGACGATGTTCAAAAAGCAGCAGAGACTGACAGTATCCAGCAACAAAAGCTACACCATCAACCTGAAAAACTACTCTCAGGGAGAAAGGTTTGTCCTCTGCTATTTAGTTTCTCAAACCACATTCTATCTTAAAGCAGGCCCTCACTAGATACGTTTGATTTTCAGGCTTTATCTCCCACCTCTCAAGCAAAACTTCGCCAGTCAATGGAGCACCCGGAATCACTTGAGAAAAGGAGTAAAAGTAAGTCCAAGACAAGATCTTTTAAAGTCTATTTCTATGCTTTACATTTTGACACTTTAGATTCTTACACCTATGGTCCAACCTATAATCCAGAATCCAAAGGGAAACTCTACTTCAGTAGCCAAAACTCACATAGGATCCTTAAGGCTCAAGGGCTGGACAACATTGACCGAGTGGAAATCAGTCCAAGCTCAAAGCAAGCCATTCAAAAAGCAAATAATAGTACTCGGCAAACGCAGAATCAAAGAGCCACAAACAAGTTTCCCCGTACTAGAGCAGCAAAAACACAGCCTTTTAGTACTGGACGTACTTCTATGCAAGAATGCTCACAGAAAGCTATTGCCTTCTCTCAAGGGCAAATGCTTGATTTCCGTCATGTTGCAGCTAAGCTCACTAAAGAGCTGAAAACCATGAGACAATTTACAAAAAGATATCTCCTAGCTGAAAGCAACACCTCCAACATCTCTGACTGGAACTTGAATGAGGTACTTTTGTCTATGAAAGCTATTGAAATTTTGTTTTTCAATGTCTAAGTCTTCACTTGTCTCTGCTCGAGTTAATCTTTTTTCTTTTTCTGGATGTCTCTTTTAAGGTGAAAACTTTGATTAGGAATGCGGAAAAAACTGAGGAGAGTAGCAAGAAATGGCTTTCTATGATTGAACGTAACTCTAATCGGTTTTGCAAACTCATGGTTTGTTTTCTTACACTCTTTAACATTCTCAACACACAAAAGTTACCTGAAATACTTATCTTTCTTTAGTTCCTAAATTTTCTGTATTCCCTTCCTTTTCACAGGGTATGGTCAAAGAAGATTCTCCAGCTACTGAAAACATTGTTCAGAAGAAGAAGAAAATTAAATTTGCAGATGATGCAGGAGGAGATCTGTGTCATATCAAGGTTTTTGAGATTGATTTGGAATCTGAATCACAAAATTTAACAAAGTCTGAATGATTATTAGAGTAAACACTTGACAACATTTTGTACATATCATGTCTTGGGATATCACCAGATATACAAATATTTTAGATCCAAAAACAAGATGACTTTACTTAATTCTCGCATAACAACGTTTATTGCATCAACTTCAACATTGTCGAATTTGTCTGGTGATTAATAGGATTAACTATTGGAACAATTGTACAAAATATCTAAAAGCTTTCAAAATTTGCAAATACCTTTTGCAAATTTTATGGCTTGATCTAAAAATCTTAATTGTAGCCAATTGATAGTACTAAAAACAAAAGATTGCATTTGTAGGAAAATTGTTCATATTAAAATTGATTTCTTTTGTACAACTTGGGACCTATTTAGCTTTTTTATTTTTATTTTTTTAATAAACCGCGGAAATTCCAAACTTTTGGTTCATAATCTTCTTCGATATCCAAAGTTAAAATTTAGTCCATTCTTATTTAAAAATACATCTCCGTTCTAAAGCTGGATTGAACCCGAGACACAAATAAACAACACCTTTGGTACCATTTGGCTCTTATTACAAACAGATTTCGATGATTTAAACCCTAGTATGACATTGTGGGATGCAAGCATTATTGAGGTGCCACTAGCCTAACCCACTTTCCCCTAATTTGATGTTACTAATTTAAATATGCCGATTTACTTCTTTTTTAGTTAAAATAAATTTTCAGATCAATGACTTAAAGTGGCAATGTACAATTTGAGTCAATGTACAGACTACAGAGGTTGATAAGCTTGGTAATTCCATTTCCATAAATTTGATATTGACAAATATTAAAGGGGAATTATTAACTAAAATGGAATCTTTTAATTTGAGAAAATAAATAAATAAAAAAGGGGAGGGAAGCTTGGGCGACAAGAGTGGGCAGTGTATTGGGGGTGATGAAGAAACTATGGGCGCGATGCATATTATTGACACGACCGCTTCTTCATGTCAACATTCTCACGTGCCCTCTTTTTTTTTTTTGTACTTTACTTTACTTTTTTTTTCTTTAATCACTTTTAATTATCTTAATATGATTTTGATCATTAAAATTTTTTAAAATGGACGCGTATCGTCATGATGGTGTCATGATTACATCGTTTAAAAGGATGACGCCATCGCTGGCGTCTTTTGACTTTGCATCCTTATTTTAAAGACTAATCAAAAAGACTTCCGTTCAAAAAAATCAGACAGATTTTCCGCTTTATTTATTTGGTCCATTTTATTTATTTATTTTGTGTCTTTAACTGCAAACCCTTTAATGGTACAAAATAATAATATAGGTCAAATAAATAAATTTTTATTTATATTTTCAATTTCTGATATTGATGTGTAGAGGCAGCTTCTCATAATTATTTTTCGTCAATGACTGGGACTTTATAAGTGTTGTACAACTAATATGATGATTGATGACTATCCAAAGTATTGTTTGCTGATTCGATCTTTTTTCTGAACTCTTACAAAAATATCTTTTTTTTGTTTTTGGATAAATAAATAAAAAATACACTTTCCAAATATAACATATAGTTCTTCTACAACTCTGTGCGTTAAGAAGTGATATATTCGGTGGGGTATTTCAAAACTCAGTATGTGTGCTATTTATCCAAGTATTTATTGTTTTAAAAATATATAAACGATGATAAACCACTAAACCTTAATAAAGCATGTTGAAGGACCAATACGGACGTAATCCAATAGATGTCTCCAATAATTGACCACTAAAATCAAAGGACTCAAATGAGGAGAGTTATGTAAAAGAATGGTCCATCTGCTTTTTATGGGTCCATCTTCTTCTCGTTTTATATTTATACTATCATAAACACATAAATTATATATATACATATGTATCTTAAAATTCTTTGTTTGGATAATTCCTCTATCATCCAATCCAATCAAAATAGCTTTCTTCACGCAATCAGATTCGTCCCATATATATATATATATATATATATATATATATCACGCAAACATTGCTCCCTCTTATAAATATTAATTTTTGTGGGGCTAATAATCATGGCTCGCGTAAGTTAGGACTCTTTATATATACCAACAATCTAATGGCTTTATGGCAATTGTTGATAACAATGATGTGTACCTGTGTTAAAATAACATGTCTTGTATTCATTCCAGTCGAGATATTTATTTAGTATTAAAAATTGATTGGGAAAACATTAATGAATTTCAGTGGCAAGTGCGTTTATACCAATTAAGTAGTGGAGTATATTATTTGACATCACAAGACCAAGATTCCGCGCTTGATAATACTGGGAACTTGCGTTGAAAGAGGCATGCGACAAGCTGTAAGAGACAATGATATTGAAAATCACGAGAAACTAATTGACATAAGTACACAATACGAGTAGTATTTATTTATAAAGGTGCTAAACTATTCGTTGGAGAAAACAGCAAGCTGATATGATAAGTTGTATTGAGAATATATAGAATCTTTCGTTACATTAAAAAAAATTTATACATGCAATCACACATAAAGTAAAAGTAGTTATATATATATATATATATAAAAGGTAACAAACTAGTATTTGATGGATTTATGGGAAAAGAAAAAACAAAGACATGTGCAAATGCATTGGTTTTATCTTGAAAAGGGGAAAAAGAAAAGAAAGGGAAGAATAAAAAGAAAAGAAAGGGAATGGGGGGGAGGGGACAGTGTAAGGGAAGTGACATTGGGAGCTGTGAAAACGCGTTTTTACGAATTTAAAGAAAAGCTGGTGACGTGGCAGATAATCATCATTTCAGATCCCCCATGCATTATTCATGCAAAAGCCTCACCAGTCACTTCCAACTCTCACGTTACATTTGCATTTATAATTTAATTACAAGCTTACATATATGATATAATGATAAATGATCAATCTAGCAGTGGAAATGCATATGGCGTTGTTTCAAACGGTGTGTCCAGATCGAATGACAAATCTAGTGAACATTAGACTGGTGGCGTTTCGGTAATTTCAGTAGTTTGATTATCACTTAGGATTTAGGAAGCGTGACAATTACTGTAGATTTCACATACCAGGATCGCATATTGACTGACTCATACAAAAAAAAGTAGTGATTTTTGTTTTGAAAGTTAAAAAGGAAAAAAAATTCAAATTCAAATGATATATTAAACCACTCAGGTTTAACTAGTTTGCAATTTTTATATCGAACCATTGACAAAGCGAAAGTTTACAATTTAAATTGAAGAAAATGAAAGAAACAACAAAATCAATAGGTCAGAGTATTGATAAATGTCAATATATCCAAGAAGATGACATCATAAAAAATGAATATATATAGTTTGTAGAATCGGTCAACCGTGGTTGTATTTATTCTTAGATATGCTTCTTTAAATGTTCTTCCTAGCAATTTACGATATATCTGTTTGTTTAATTTTTTGTAGGTTGGTATGGATTTGGACAGACAAAAGACACATACATAATTCTAGGAGTAGTTTTTTTTGGTTCCACTAGGATGGATATTAAAAGGAATCAAATTTTTAATACGATGCCTCGACGATAAATTTGAAGCTTTACAAAAATCAACGCAAAAATGGAACTACTTGAAAGTTAAAACCGTGATTAATAGTATTTTTGGGTCAAAAATATAAGTATCTAAATACACATCCACATATATAAGGCACAATAAAAGAAAAATACTAGATTGGTCACAAGGGCCTACCTGCATTTATTTAGCCCTAGCCTTTCACCGGGTTATTTTTGTTTGGATGTAAACGTTTTCGACGGAACAAAACAATATAGTCGGTCAGATTAGAGAACTAGTAAGACTAGTGTGTTTAGTGGAGTTAATGGTAAACAAATAGTGCAGTTATAATGGTATCGAACAGTAAACAATCGTTTGGTTTCTATACCAAGCGATTGTTGAGATTAAATCATTTGCTTCAGTCGTATTACTAATATTTGTATCGAACACTGTAGATGTGGAAGTGAACAATTTATGTTGTAGATATTTAGGACTATAAAATCGCCAACTCTGGAAGGAGATTAGCGATGTCATTAGCCTCAAGTAACAATTAATGGGTTTAATTAAAAGTGTAAAACCGTAGAAGGAAAAAAAACAAAAAAAAACAGAGCTGAGTCAGAGTTCCGTACAATTAAGCTGACGCGTGTCTTTGCAATATCTCTCTCTTCTCCACGCGGTTTCTCTCTCTTTACGCCGTTTCTATTTAAATAATATCTCCTCACCTTCATTTTTTCCTCCATCATCATTCATCACATTCTCTTTCACTCTCTCTCTCTCTACTCCTCTCAAAAAAAACCAGAGCTGCACAATGATTCACTAATTTATTTATTTTCCGATTGAATTTTTTTAAGGTTTTCGATTTTCGAAATTCATGGCGTCGTCGGAGGGATTAGCGAGCGTTGATCCATGTTCATTCCGTTCAAGCTTCAACATCGATTCATGGCTAATCTCTGATTCCTTCTCTCACGATAGTGATTTACTCACTAAAGCTCTTCACAGATCCATCTCCACAACTACTACCACCGATCCTCTTTCACCTTCAGCTTTCTTCGATTCCGCCGCTGCTGTTTCCGATCTTTCTCCTCCTCAAACTCTCTCTAACGTCTCTTTCGGTTCAGATCCGGAGATTTTCGCCGGTGTTGGTGTTGCTGGTGGTGGATCGAAGAGAAAACGAGGCGGTGGTCTTGGTGTTTCCGGTGGTAAACCTACGAAGCGTCGATCTCGAGTTTCCACGAAGAAATCTCAAACTACGTTTATAACGGCGGATGCGGCTAATTTCCGGCAGATGGTTCAGCAAGTCACCGGAGCTAAGTTTCTCGGTTCTTCCCACGGCTTTTTCTCACCGATTGTGAAGCCGGAGCCACATAGGCTTTCAACAAGGCTACCACCGTGCGGGACTTTGGATAGATCTTCGGCTCTTCCAACGCTTGATACGTCGTCGTTTTTGTCAAACCATCACCAGGAGAACATCGTCACAGATTTAGGATCTGCTTCGGCACCGATCGGTTCGTTTCATCAGTCTAGTGTAGCAGCGACAGCGACGGCGTCGGCATCGGCGAATATTGGTGGTGGTGGCTCCGCCGTGGAATTGGATAGTTATCCGAGTTTCCCGACGTTGGAATCATGGAAAGTTATGTGATGATCCATTTCCATTTTAATTAGTCTTTGTAGATTTAATCTCTCCTTTTTTAACTCTTTTTTTTTTTTTTCTTCTTGTATTTCTCTTTTTTATGAATATCTTGTTTTCGTCCTTAGCTTTGCGACTATGGAGTCTCTTGTTCATACTTTTGGGGGAATCAACAAATGGTTAATGGGAAAAAAAATTCTGTTTTAATTTATTATTAGTGGATAAGTTCCGTTTCATTAACGATATATCTTTTTTAATGAATGCTACAAATCGAGATAAGTAATCATTTTACAAGGATGAACAAAGGATTTCAAAGTCAACACAGAGAGGTCAGCTTTATTGTCGTCTTCAACAATTTAATAACGCACAATTACTCAAGATTAATTTAAAACATTTATTCATAGATGCAATTTTAGTTTTTTATAAGCAAAATAAATCTTACTTTTAACTGTCGTTGAGGATGAAAAGGGGAAAAATGATAAATCCTCTTCAGCTATAATAATGCCTGTACAGAAAGAAAAAATAAGATAGATTTTTTTTGCTCAGCAGCTAAAAAGAATCTCTTTCATGGTCCCATTTTAAGTATATATTGTCAATATCACACATAAGACAATCATATACGTTACCACCACCACAATAATGTTTCCATTACTGATACAAATCCATATAACTTTTTTTTTATTTTTATCTAAATTTGCCTATTTTCCCAATCTAATAACATTAACAAATTAAATAAAGCATAGTGTAACAGCAACAACAAATTGATACAAAAGAGAGGATTATCTTCCAACAACTAGTACAAGAAGAGCATGTCAAAGTAAACGATAGTGCAACAACCCAAGTCAAAAAGATTAAAAGTTAAATAAACTCTCTTAATGGGTTTGGTGATCAGAAAAAACAAAAGCTAAAAAGATTATTATATATTCATTAATTTAATTTATAAAGAAAGATGAAATATGAGAAAAGTCGCAAGCAATTTGAAGTTGTTCCATGTTCAATTTTATTCAACAGCTCCATTTATAGGTCAGTTCTAAAGTAAGTCAACGTCAATGCCACAAAAGAGGAAGCATTGATCATCATAATCACCAGTCGTGTTCATAGTTTGACTGTGAAACGTCGTTTGCGTTGATTCTTGATTCCTAAATTACACGACACCAGTGTCCCGTTGAGATTAAACTTTACCAATTACAAACATAACGTAAACTTTAAAACAACACATGACTTAATGAAATTCCGAAAAGCTTTAACCAAAGCTGGACACTAGATTTTGTTGGATCTATTCACTTAAAGAAAAGAAGCAGAAACTGGTAAAAGGTGTGGACGGTGGAAGAGACTAACCCTGTAATAAATATTAAGAGGGACCATAGATTGACCAAGCGAATATATATAATAGTAGTCGGAACAAAGACTAACGCAACGGTGACAAATATACAAGTGGTTGTTGGTGGTTGCACCTGAGATGGGTTTATGAGGGAAACATCATCTACTTTGTCTCGATCAGATTCAGACACTTATCTATCATCTCATGTGGGTCGGTCTTTGGACTTTTGAATATAAGGACGACATAAATAAATGAATCATTTACTTTGTATTCAGTTTACTTCAAACCTTTGTATTTATTATGGTATGATAGAAACAACCTTACTAGCAAGAGCTAGAGAGTAAGTAATACCTTTGGTACTTGGGTTATACTCTTCTTTCGACATATTAAATTGCTTCTTTGAATCATTTTGAAATAGGTTTTGACAAAATGTTGTCAGATTATTATTGCTACAAAACGAAGAGAATTCACAAGCATGTGATCTCTACAATCACATCTTCCACAATTTGATCTCTACTTCATCATTTAAAAACATCTGTTGACTATTATTTTCTAGTCTTTACCACCCTGGTGAAGCAGCTAAAAATGTGTTCAGAGATCTGCAAACACTTGGAAAGTGATGAGATATAAGTAATCAATCCAGAAGTTCCAAAAAGTGAAAGTGCAATATACAACAACTCAATATTACTACACAATACTACAACTCCAAGTTTCTACAATAGTATGAATCTTTTGTCCTCATTCTACAATCTACATAGCTAATCTGAATAGCTATAACTCTTTAACTGTCTAGCTCTATTAAACCTAACTGTCTAAAGACTAACTGTGTAGACATGGGAACTTCAAACTGATGCATTTTCAGACTTCAAGTATTAAGATGGATCTAACAACAGGAAAAAAAAGATAAGGAGCTGTAAGGTAAACACTTGTCACAAGTTGCAGAATATAAGCAAGATCCTCAAAACAAGTCAATACATGTTGAAAATTATGGTCTCAAGCACCTTTCCGATACTGAATTTTAAGTGCTAATGCGAATTATAGAATACATTAAACTATACAGGTTCCACAACAGTTGACTTTTCCAATCAGGCATGTAATAGATATGAAGATATAACCCGAGATCAACGTTGTATGTGTATATATAAACAACGATGGTTGTATATATCTGCGCCTTTGCTCGTGTTGCATTGAAGTCAAGTGGATTCGTAAAAGAATCTTCTCACTGTTGAAGTGAGAATTCGTGGCGCTTCAATGGCCGCTCCTCCCTCCAGAGTCCAGAGTCCAGACGAACAACATCAATAGTTCTGCAAATCATAGAGACCTATTTTGGGCCTATGATTTAATAGCAGGCCCAACAAATTTGCGTTTGAATTCTAAAAGGCCTTATGATTTTTTTTTAAATGTCAATTGGATTTGCATTAAAAGTTTTTACATAATCCTTGAATAAAGGCCTTGTGATTCGTTATTTCGTTCTAACATTTTCTTAACACGATTTTATTTTTAAATCATCATCACTTTACAAAAATTAATTGAGTTTTGTAATTTCTATTTTATAATTTTGATGCCAAATTCGAAATTTGTAAAAAGTAACAACAACAATGAAGAATAATTACGTTAATTTTCTATCGCTGCAAATCTCAGTATGATTAAAAAAAATTTGGGGGTAAAAGTTTTTTTGTTTGTTTTCGTTCTACAACAATGAGAAACGGTGACAAAAAATAAATAAGAAACAAAAACCCTTGAGAAAAACGAGCATAGATCAAAAATATCTGAGATGTTCTCCCTTCGTTAAAAATTTGTCTAAGGACTTGACCTCCTAACCCCTGGATCCAATATATTTGATTCCATAATTCAACGTTCTTATCTGTTTTAAGTATTTCTTATTAGTTTTAAATGAATACTTTTTTATTTCTTTCTAAAAATGGGATTAGAAGTCTAAAAAGGAAACCTTCTTGAAACAAAAAAAATTAGCTTGCTAACAAAAAATTATGATGTTTTTTTTTTGATAAAGTGTTTTCATTTTATTTTTTAAAAATGAAAAGATCATGATGTTATACTGTGAAGTCTGTGATAATCAAAAGTACAAAATTTCGATCTTTCTTTTTTGACAAAATGGTTAGGTGAAGGTAGTTACCACTTGTCTATCAATCACATTCACATGTGGAAAGTGAAATAAATGAATTCTATCAAACAACTTACATTTTAGAGAAAAAAAGAAGACAATTATGTTTTGTTACATTAACGAAATGAATAAACGAATGAAAGAATACAACAAATTCTAAGTTGAAAATAAGACACAAATCACATGACAGTACAAGCATGTACATTATCATCACTAAAAAGATGAAGAGAATTTTCATCGATAGTAGGTTGAACTTTTTGGGATGGACGAGGATAATAACCGTTGATAGAATAAGAGTTGTCTATATTTTGAAAGTCTTCATAGCAATCATACTTTCCACTATATGAAAATGTATTTTCCGCTTGATGTATCTTCTGATCCGATTGTTCCATGTATTGAGAAGGATTTGTATAATAATCACCATAATATCCATTATAAGGAAAAGGCCAGAACTCCGTTGTTCGTCCCGTTCGTTTCACCATCTTTAGAACATCTTCTCGATCTACGTATCCTGTGACCGTCACTTTTTGTCTATCCACGTCGATCTCTATGGTATCCACTCCTACACATATTGATTATAAGATTGTTAATAATCCATAATCTCGAAATAGGAGTTGCATCAAAACAGTTATGAAAGCTAAGTGATACGAATCAAATTGATGTTTTTTTGAAATTTTCTTACCATCGAGTTTGGAAATGGCTCTTCGAACCTTCTTTTCACATCCTTGGCAATCCATATCTACCAAGAGCTCCACAATCTTAAACAAAAGAAGAAAATATAGATTAGAAAATGAAGAAAAAGGACGACGTGTTTGTGGCTTTAATTAAACATCAATAGAAAGATCATCGAGCAAAGAAGTAGATGGCAACGTACAGATAGGGAGATTGGTAATCGAGAGTTTCCATGTATCCAATCAAACATTGTCTTTATTATTTTTCCGAGCCTTACGTTTCGTCTTATGATCTTTGTGCTTTCAAATCTTTTGCTTGTGTATATAATTGTGTGTGTGTAGACATTTACATGTAAATGTCTGCGCGTGTTAGGGACACTTGGTGTGTGGTTCCAAGTAACCGCGTTTGCGTCTTGTGAGATGCAAAAAGCTTATGTCCTAAGTCTTATATTATCCAATACTTTTTAGATTCTTATAACTTATAAGGGTTTACACTTTTGAATTTTAGAAAATTTATGAATAATCATTCAATGAACTATACTTTAGAAAATTAATTGAAAGATATAAACTTGAAATAGCATGGAATAAACCTTATACTTTTCTGTCAACTAAAGAATTACATACTAAAATATATAGAAGGATTATTTATTACATACTAAAGAATTAAAAGGATAATTTAAAATTGAAAACGATGTAGAAGCATACAACTTTTATTAGATTTTTTTTAACGTTTTTTCCGCAGAGATAAGAATTTATAAAATAAAACCGACTAATCCAGTTCATGATTAGTTTTGATTTTAAAGTCCAGGCAATCGGGACCGAAGTGGCATCCATTTAAAAGTCAAGATCTGCTGCATACCAAATGGTGGATATATACAAATTTACAGACATGTATTAGCTGATGAATATATTTATGTTTATAAAATGTAAGTCATGTGAAATTGTGATAGCCGGAAATTGTATAAGTAATTGCTAGAAATGCCGTATGCAAGAATCTTACATTGTTAAGAACAAGTTCTTCTCTTTTGTTGGTTATAAAATATGAAATTATATTTATTTCTTGAAATACATATACTTGATAGAACGAAAATTTTATGCCCATGATCTCAACAAAAGGAATATAATATTCACAAGTGCATAAAAAATTCAAATCTATTGATTTTGTGAGGCTTCAAAATCGAAACACGGAAAGGAAATAACTCGCTTTACCACTAATAAAAACAAAATCAAAAGGAAAATACAACACATTATGATGCAACTTGTGTACTCTTACATGTACAATCAGAGAAAATTAAAGAAGAAAACATATTAATTTTGACTAAAAAAATATGAAAGAAAACCTTTTAGTTTGTGTTACATAAATTACCAAAAAGAAGCATATAAGCAACAACTCTTAATTTGTGTAACGTAAATTACCGAGAAGAAGCACATAAGCAAAAATCATTTCTTAAACCTCAATAGTTCTGACAAAATAACACAAAAGATTAGGAATGTCGATGGAATACTCAACTCCGGTTCGACTCTAAACTTAATTCATCTTTGATTTGATTTATAAAGTGCATGCTCGGTTAAGACTCGTCATCATCTCCAAATTCGAATATCTTGACAAACTTACTCGTCATCATCTCCTAATTCGAAAATCTTGACAACCTTCACATGAGATTTTGATAGACAAAAATGATATATTTTCTTATTCATGAACCGACACACATTTTGACATTGATCTGTGTCTCCATGAAAAATTATTTTATACATAAATGGATGGACTTTTATATGTATACTAAATTTTATTTTTTTATAATTAAGAATTTTGTTAAGTTTTTTTAATTAAAAAATAGATTTATTGAATTTGGTAAGATTATATAATGGTTTTAGGAGAAGTGAATAGTTTAAAATTTGAGATTATGTTGGACTCTATTATCTTTAATGAGATGGGTAGATTTGTTCTTTGAAACATTTTTTAACAATGACAATAAGATGTTCTACATTTTTAGAAAATTTAAATCAATATATGATTTAAAGGGTTTGAGGTTTCTTATGCGGAAACGAGGATTTGTAGATTTTTTTAAAAATCCTAAACAATTATTATAAAAGTTTTATATTAGTTCCTACAAGTACAAAACTAGTACACCACAACATATTAGTTTTAGTTATATTTTCAATAGCAATACTAATATTGAATTGCTATAAGATATATACATGTTTCTTTCTTTTCAAAAAGGGTTTTGTTTGGTAGATTGGTTAAATACTTAAATGCATTTAAGTGAAGTCTGATCACATTTTAATATGGTGTGAAAAACCATGAGTTACATGCAAGACTAGTCAAGCCCTCTTTTATGCTTACGTCAAATTATTATTCAAAGAAAAATTAATTTTAACATATTTCTTTTTTGGTAAAAAATTAATTTTAACGTTACTTAAAATATGTTTCAGACTTTCTGTCGATATCATTCGTAGTAAATAATTCGGAACACATAGCATCAAGTTTGCAACATTGTTTTTTTTTTTTTTTTTTTTATTTTGCAACAAAATTTATAATATGTGACCATTTAGTCTTAACACTCTAGCAACTCAGTAAGCGTCCTTTAGATTTTTATTTTATTTTTATATTTTCACCTATAAAATCAAAATAAAAAGGCAATGCAAAACACTAATTACTTTATCAAAAAAAAAGTAGCACTCAGAGAAAATAAAAGAAGAACCATATAAGGAAAAACCCATTAATCTGCGTTACGTAAATAACCGAGAACAAGCATAAACAAAACCCATTTCAGGTGGACTAATCCGGTCTGGTTTGGCTCTATCCTTGATTTGATTTTCATGCCCGGTTAAGGCTCGGTCCAGCAGTGAGATCAATCAGGGAATTTTATTTTTGATTTTAATTTTTTACTTATCCAACTTGCCGAATTGAGACATCGTTCAAAATTCAAAACCCCTAAATCAAAACCTCCATTCCTCTCTCCGTTTCTCCGGCGAAAATCCGTCGCCGACCTCCGATCACAATCTGCACTTATCGTGTGATTTCGTGACAATGGCATCTTTTCCTCATCCCGGTTCCGTCACCGTCTGCGAGATCAACAGAGACTTGAGTAAGTAAAGCTTTCTCCTTTCAGAGTTTCTCTACTCTATTTGATAATTTTATGGATTTCGAACTTCTGAGCAAATGATTGGATTTACCAAATGCAGTTACAGCTCAGAGCTTGTCTGACGATCGAGCTCAAGAGACCTATGGAAAACTTCTTGTATGTGGCGTCCTTTTTTTTTTGTTTCTGATTTCATATATCTTGAAACCATTCTTGTTGGTAGCAAAAGGTTTTGTCTTGACAAATTTTATGTTTGCCGGATTGGTGGTTTTGTTTGATCACAGGGAATGGTGTTTAGCCCTGTTTCGTTCGACTCTACACTTAGCTCTCTGCAGGAAAATGAAGGACAAGAGAGTGGAGATAAAGAAATTGTTGAGAGAAAAGGACTGGTGGCGACACTGCAGATGAAAGTTGCAGACTCTCTTAAACAGATTTTAGGACCCGCCGATGTAAGAATTTGACTATCACTATTTTGTGGACTGAAGAAGGCTTAGAGCATTTTGTGATGGATACTTACGATTCTTATATTTCTGTATCTAGGGGAATTGATAGTTTTTTTCTTTCTAAACGGTGTATTGGGATGTTATTATCTTCTCTGCGATTTTAAAATGGTAATCTTTTCTATTACACAACGTTTTCTAGGTAACTCTTCTGTCAGAGATTGATCTTCAAGGAGTGAGTTGGCATCAAGGGAAGCATATTATTGCCTTTATATCTGGTGCAAATCAAGTTACAATTCGTGATTATGAGGACAAAGGTCTGTTTTCTAATTCAATTTTCCAGATTCCTAGAGCACATGTGCCGGAGTGTGCATACAGTTTCTTATTCTTCTTTTGAACAGATGAGAAAGAACCTTGCATTTTGACAAGTGATTCCCAGAGAACTGTTAAAGCCCTTGAGTGGAGACCAAATGGTGGAAAATCCCTATCCGTAGCCTGTAGGTGTGTATTATTGGCCTCCTGATATTATCTACTTCCTAGAATAGCAAGTCTCATAGATGACTGAGTTCTACTGATACTGTTGCGACTGTTCCATTGAAACAGGGGAGGGATTTGCATATGGGCTGCTTCCTATCCAGGTAACATGGCATTGGTTAGATCTGGTGGTTCCGCGTTGAGGGGAAGTCTCTCTCGAGGATCTGGACCTCGCTGGATTTTGGTGGACTTTCTTCGGTGTCAAAATGATGAGCAAATTAGTGCTCTCTCATGGAGCCCCTGTGGAAGATATCCTAAAAAAGCTTTCTGCTATATTTGTTTTGCTTTACTTCATTTTTAGTGTTGTTAGTTAACTGCACACGTTTCCAAGATCATTTCAGTTACCATAGTTGTTTATCGAGCTGAATCTCATGATATGCATTTGCTGGGATAGCATTTAGATATTTTCTAGTCTTTGCATCACATGGGTCCTTAACTTTGTCCATACTGTTATCCCTTGACCTATTTTCACATATTTAGCATCAGCTTCATATGACAGCTCATCTTTCACCATATGGGATGTTTCTCAAAGTAATAGAAGGACGATTTAGAACACTTTATTAATGCACAACAACATACAAATTTTTGAACATTTATCCTGCTTGCGATGGATCAGTAAATCAAGCCCAAACAGTTAATTGGACAGAATTTGTTGTCTTGCTCTTATATAACATCCTATTTCTTGAGTCGAGATGAGAAAACGCATCGTACTTAACTGGATTGAATTCCTTGTTTCTGAATTCGATCTGTATACAGCTTCCAGGGGCGGGAACACCTATTCGACGTGGACTAGGTGGCATATCAATGCTTAAATGGTCACCCACAGGAGACTATTTCTTTGCAGCGAGATTGTAGGACATCAACTCTCTTTCTTTTTCACAGATGTGGAGAGTACCTTCCTGTTGGATGTGTTTGCTAATAAAACGTTTTCTGTCACACTGATGGGACCTTTTGCCTTTGGGAAACAAACACATGGATATCTGAGCCCTGGTCCTTGTCTACTGGATCTGGATCTGTCACGGTAAGTTCAGCCCATACAGAGGATAGTGAGATATGCTATAGAGTATTGTTAAATGCGGTGTTGTTGGATGAGGTCAATGTCGATAGTGTTGTATGCATACCATTTGTGCATGACTCTCTGTTGACTAAGCAATCATTTTCCTTCTTTTATGTATGAAATGCAACTGTATTCCATCTTCTTGAAAAGACTAAGCTATAATAATTTTTGACATTTTGATATTTTGATAGGGAGCAATATGGGATCCTGAAGGACGTTTTATTTTGATTTCGTTTTCTAAATCTTCAACACTAGGCTCTGTTCATTTCTCATCCAAGCCACCATCCTTGGGTATGTAGAAACTTTGAAGTCGTTTTGCCTATACTACTAGAAACTAGCATACTAACCCTCTGTTTCGGTTTACTTTCAGATGCCCATCTATTACCAGTTGAACTGCCAGAGATTGCTTCTCTGACTGGCAGGTAAATTATTTGATTGTTGTTGAATAAACCCGTAAAGGCCTTCCATTAGTTATTTCCTGATGTTGTGGTTTTCATAACTGAGTAACCAGCGAGGGAATCGAGAAGATAGCATGGGATGCATCTGGGGAACGATTGGCTGTGTCATACAAAGGAGGCGATGACAATTACAAAGGATTGATTGCTATCTACGATACACGAAGGACACCTATTGTATCAGCATCACTTGTGTAAGTAATTCCCACTACTGTTATCCATTCCATCGCTCTTGACCTTCTTTTGTATATCTTTGCATTGTCTAAATCGATAGACAAATCTGAATGCTTTTATGATTACAGCGGTTTTGTCAGAGGACCTGGAGAAAACCTGAAAGCTCTCTCCTTTTCATTCCATGACAAGTTCAAGCAAGGTCCACTCCTTTCCGTGGTAAGCCATATGCCTGATTAAGTCTCTTATCATGCAAAAGTAATCCGGTTGATTAATCAATCTTTCAAATAAACCTTTTGTTGCAGTGTTGGAGCACTGGATTCTGTTGCACCTATCCTCTCATCTTCCGCTCACATGTTCTTCCTTAATAAACCAAATGTTCAAATTCAATGCAAGTTCCAAACTTTTTGGTTTCATTGTATACTGCTCACACTTTGTATATGAATGGCTTCTTTAAAGAACTCAGATTGATGTTAAACCCCAAATACAATGGTTTGCATTTGAAAAGCCATTAAAATGGTCCTTGAAAATCAAAATAACATTACAAAAAACGAATTAGAACAGCAGTAAATAGTTGAGTCTCTTAGACATTCTTGAGCTTCTTCATCTTAGAAGGTGGCCATCGACCCTTCTTCCTCATCTTACGCTTACGAAGCAAACGTTTCCTACGTAGTCTCACCTTCTTCGCCAGCTTCATCTTCATCCTCTGTTCCAAGAGCAGTTTCTCTTTAGCTTCTTTAGATTCCAATGGTAGTTTATCCACTGGAACAGTAGCAACAACAGTCTTTGTTTCCTCATTGCTCTCAGACTCAATCCCGTCCACGCCAGAAGCAGCTGCCTTCACAATAGCTGCTCTTCCATGGCTACTGCTCAAGTTGTAAGCACTGAGAGAGACTCTGTTCTTGGACTCGACGGCATTGGGTTTAAGGCTGATAACTGACATCCATACAATGAAGATACCGAAAGATTAGAGCTCTAAATGTTCGATGAAATACCTCAATGAAAGTCTATTTCGATCTCAAAAAAAATCAGTTCTGTTCTCAATAACCAAGAAATTGAACTAGCCCAGGAAGTGGAATTTGGTTTATTGGGTCTCTAATGAAGTTTTTTCCCGATACAATTCCTCGGCAAAACAAATCAAAAGCGATACGTGAAGAGTAGAAACGAGCTAAAAGGCGTTACCTGGTGAAGCGAAAGGCGAAGGTTGAAGAATGCGCGGCGAAGAAGAAGAAGAGAGAGAAGAAAGAGAAGGGAGAGAATTGAAGCAGAGAAGAGCCATCTTCTTCTAATGGAAGATTTCGCCTTCAGACTTTCATTTCAAGTTTTTAAGTTTCTGGATAAGCTTTTTTCTCCTTCGCTCTGCGTCTTCTCAACGAACGGATTGGATTGATCCGGTTCGATCGGTTTCATTAAAATCGAAATAAAATTGATTGTTATTGTTCCTCTGGGTTGGTTTTGACTAGATAAACCGGAGTGGGTCCCTTTAATAGAGGGGTGACATATGACACGTGGCAATCCCATTTCTGAGATGGCGAGAAAGCTAAGTTAAGGATGTTCCAGAGAATGATGTTGGTGTTGAGGAACTTCCAATGGCGGAGGACAAATCTATGGAGGGAGAGAGAGAAACAGATCTCTCAAACAGAATCCATTATCAGAAGAAGAAGAAAGAAGAAAGCCAAACTATCGGCGGCAGGTTTTTGGAAATAGCCGGTGAGATCGAGCACACGGAAATAGGTGTTTTACCGCGGATTCTGAGACTCGAAAAATCGAAGAACATTTGTAAATTTAACTCCCCGACGTTAAGGCCATGACTTCTCAGAATCTTGAACGAAAAAGGATCTATCAAGTCTGGCCCGGCAAAAATGTAAGATTTTTGTGATGATCTGATACGAAATTTATAATCGTGAATGAAGAAAATGTCTCAATTATATGCTTTGTTTGTTTCTTTTGCTCGAGTTGGTATTGTTACGTAAAAGTCTGAAGAACATGAGCTTTAAGATCCTCTGCATAAGGTTTTTAGCCTTACGTTTAGAAATAGTCTTAAATTCCTCTGTATTCTTTGTTTCAGGCATGATTAGATTTAGAGCAAAAGCAAGATCCTAATTGCTGTCTATATGAAATCATTGTCTGAAGTGGATTTTCTCTATTGTTTGGTGTTGCAGAAATTTTACTGTGGAGGAAGACTTGTGTTTGGTCCAGACGCATCTTCGCTTCTTTTGACGACATGTATGATAGGAGGGCCAGCTATCACTTTCTGCATCAGGATGGCTTATTTGATCAGAGATCGCTACCCCTTTTTCCATTCTCTCATTTTGATCGGTGCAATTCTCCTCACAATCTTGGTATAAACCATTTGCTTTTTACTTACTTTGTAAGCCATATCTTACATAGAGCCACCAAATTACGCCATTTCTTACTTCTTCTTCTTTTTATGTAGGATTTCACTTTTCTCTTCTTGACATCATCAAGAGACCCTGGAATTATCCCAAGGAACAAAGAAGCGCCTGAGGCTGAAACGGCTGATGTTATCACCCAATCAACAGAATGGGTTAGTAGCAAATTAGGAAATGCGAAATTACCTCGAACAAAAGATGTTATGGTGAATGGCTTCACTGTCAAAGTGAAATTCTGTGATACCTGTCAGATATACCGTCCTCCTCGCGCCTTTCATTGCTCAATCTGTAACAACTGTGTCCAAAGGTTTGACCATCACTGTCCATGGGTAGGTCAGTGTATCGCCTTGGTAAGTCTTACTGGAAATCATTTTTCTCACTTTCAAGACAAAAAGAACTGAGAGCTATGAGTTAATATGTTATCTATGGGTTTCTTCTTTGCAGCGTAACTATCCATTCTTCGTCTGTTTCTTATCATGTTCAACCCTCCTCTGCATCTACGTCTTAGTCTTCTCATGGGTCAGCATGCTTGAATTCCATGGCCAATTCTATGTTGTCCTCGCTGATGATGTGATATTAGGTGTTCTTGCTCTTTACTGCTTTGTTTCCGTCTGGTTTGTTGGTGGACTTAGTGTCTTCCACTTCTACCTAATCTGCACCAACCAGGCAAGATTCTTTAGCTTTTAGCAAGCAGTGAATGAGATTTCGTAGTTTCCGATCAGAGCTATTACTGTTGGTCTAATTCTTTTGTTATGTTTTGCAGACGACCTGTGAGAATTTCCGGTACCAGTACGATAAGAAGGAAAACCCTTACAAAAAGGGTATCGTAAAGAACTTCAAGGAGCTGTTCTTGGCAAAGAGCCCACCGCCTTTGATCAATTTCAGAGATTGGGCGTTAGAAGAAGACGATGTGGAGGTTGGATCCATCGCCTCTGAACTAGACAGAGCCTTTGGTCCACGGGAATGAGCAGTGGCAAGCCTGCGCCTTCAGAAGCTGAAGTATGGTAACAACCGTGACATAACTGTCAAGAAGACAAGTATAAATGAAGGCACTGCCGCGATTGGCTCTGTTTACCAAGAACCACGGAATGTAAGGAGAAACTCGAGCGTGGATGTGAGATCAAAATTGGGCAAAGAAGAGAGCAAACAAATGTAAATTTACTTCTGTAACTCAAAGCCAACTAGCTCTCTCTGTCTTTACTCGTCGAAATGACTTTTTAACGTTTTCGCATTTAGAATAGAACGGAAAATTAGTGTATATAGCGGTTTCTTGCGTTACGGGTAATTTAATTTGGTGTATTTCATTTGTCTCCATCTTTCTACGAGGGTTTATCTATTGTGTACTGTTTCTTGCGAATTTATCACACTCAGATGTTTACAATTATATGTGTTGACAAATAACATGGTGAAGAATGTTATCAGTAAAACTCAAAATACTTAAACCGATTGAGCAAAAGCTATATAACTAGTCACTGTCATCATCTTTATTTTGTGTGATCTTTATCAAACTTTCTATATGAAATATGAAAGTTGAAAAGTTAAAGATGTAGGGTACATTGTTACAACTTCTTTTTAAAAGCATTCATAGAAGAGACTAATTACATATAAACATTTTAATATCGCAGATGCGAAGCCATTATAAAAGAAAATAATAAAGACAAAGAGAGAAGAAGAAAAACACAAAGGATGGAAAGAAACCTATGTGTGAAGCACGTTTAATTGAGAGATGATTTGACGTGCCTTCACAGCTCATTGTTGCATCATTCTATTTAATATTTTTAGATATAGTTGGCCGACCATGAAAATAACAATATTTAAAAGTAAATCTTAGATAAACAAGAAATTGATTCCTTCTTACAAAACATCCTTATTCGCATAACAACCTTTCCTAATTACATACGATGTCCCCATTACCTCCCATCTAATGATTCGGAAATGACAAGGGAATAAAAAAGAAAAGATTGTTTTTACCAAAAAGGAAAGAGAAAAGGGAAAAAAAGGATCGCAATTTTGCAAACAGCGAAATAATAATTTCTTGTGATTTCGAGTGGAGAGGAGACAGCTTCAATTTTCCCGTCTCTCTTCCTCTTCAACTCACAATCATATTCGACTGTTTCAAATTCTGAATCTTTTTGTCGGAGGAAAGACAGAGATTTTTCATTTCTGGGGTTTTTCCTATTCTTGATCTCTTCTCTGATCATCATTGTTTATGGATTCTCCTATGGGTTTCTGATTCTGGGCTCTTCCAAATTTCTTCACTTGGCATTGTTTTTCGTGGTTTTCCCACCTCAGCTATGGCTTGGAATGAGACCAAACTCAAGAGGCTTTATCAAGTTTGGAGGGGAAGCAATGTAAGCTCTGAAATTTCACTTTGCTTTCGTTTCGTTCACGTTTTAATCTGTCTGGAGAAGATTGATCACACAACTTTTGTGCATGTATTAAATCGCACTTTCATTTTATTCAATTTGGATTCCTTTGAGTCCAAGTCATAGAATTTTAGACTCTTGAGAAAAAAACGAGGAAGAACCAAAACAATGTTGTTTCTAATTTTCACATTCCGTGGACTCAATTTAGCTGTTCTGTTTACATCATTCTCTAGCTTTCTTAAAACCTCTCTTATTCATTCTCTGATTAGTTTTAGTAGTTACTATTTTGAGTTTTGTTTGTTCATATATGGAAGCTTTCAGGCCATGTTGACTGCAAGCTAGTTTCATGCTTTTGATTTTCCTTTTTTGCCAGAAATTTCTATGTGGCGGGAGATTAATTTTTGGTCCAGATGCATCATCTCTATATCTATCAACACTCTTGATCCTTGGTCCCGCCGTAATGTTCTTTGTCAAAATGTACACGAAAATGGCTGATCCTCGTACCAAGAACCCTACTCTCTGTATTCCAATTCTCTGCGTGTCTTGGATACTCACTATTTTGGTATGTTTTCTGCTTTCAAACTCTGTAGATGGAAATTTTGACTCTATGTTAAAAGGTCCTTTTCTGAAACTAAAGTGTCAATAGTTTTCTTCAGGATATATTTTTCCTCTTAATGACATCTAGTAGAGATCCTGGAATTGTGCCAAGAAGTTTAAGGCCTCCTGACTCAGATGATGCACCGGATTCAACTACTCCATCGATGGAATGGGTTAGCGGTAGCACCCCAAATATAAGATTACCAAGGGTCAAAGATGTAACCGTTAATGGACATACCGTAAAAGTGAAATTCTGTGACACTTGTTTGCTTTACCGTCCTCCTCGAGCTTCTCATTGTTCCATCTGCAACAACTGTGTCCAGAGATTTGATCATCACTGCCCTTGGGTTGGCCAGTGCATTGGAGTGGTAAGTTTACTTAATGGCTTTGCTCTAAATTCCCGAGAATTATAAAGGCTCGGTGTATTTTGAGATTGTTTTGATTCTTTTGCAGCGAAATTACCGGTTCTTCTTCATGTTCATATCAACATCAACCACTCTGTGCATATATGTGTTTGCGTTTTCTTGGTTGAACATATTTCAAAGACATATGGATGAGAAGATTAGCATTTGGAAAGCTATATCCAAAGATGTTCTATCCGATATTCTCATAGTTTACTGCTTCATTACCGTTTGGTTTGTTGGTGGACTTACAATATTTCATTCTTATCTCATCTGCACTAACCAGGTGATTGGAAAGATCTATTCTTTATTCCTCTTTCTCTGTTTTGTTTTAATGGTGAATATGTTTTTTTTTGCAGACTACTTATGAGAATTTTCGATACCGATATGATAAGAAGGAGAATCCATACAATAAGGGAATTTTAGGGAACATATGGGAAATATTTCTGTCTAAGATCCCTCCATCAATGAACAAGTTTAGATCATTTGTGAAGGAAGAAGATTATATGATGGCTGAAACTCCTAGTTCAAATCTAGGTGACAGTCTTGTTAGCTCGAAAGAGAAGATTGATATTGAAATGGGAGGAGGAAGGATTCTTGATGAGAGTGGAAAGAGCTATTCACTCCCTGAGATTCTCCGCAATCTAAACTATGAAGATCTCGAGGATGATTGTGAGGAAGATGATTTGAAGGCTAAGGATCAGCACCATCATCATCATCATCATAATGAAGAAACCAACACTTCTTTTGATCCTTTTTTTACCAATGGGAATGGTTGTAACAAGGATGAGAGAAATGGAGAAGAATCAGGAGGATCTTCAAGTGATGATGCACATGATGGAGATGCAGGGAAACGGGTTCGGGTCTCCATTGATGATGTAGAGAAAGTTGAAGGGTACGAACGAAATTGGAGCACCGATGAAGTTATGAATATAAGCACAGGATCTGAAGATGGAACAAGCTCTCCTCTATCCACTTCACCAATGCTTCGTACATAGAGGTAATTAAGCTTTACCTCTGTGTTGCTTGCTTTAGAAGAAACCATTCTCAGCTCTAAAAAGTATCTTTCTGGACCCTTTTTTTTTTCTTGACTTTGGTAGAGGAAGGGCTTGAAGCTGGAGAAGTGGAGATTGTGCCTTGTCATTCTTTTAAATGTGTTTCATATAATTGTGGGAAAATAGAAAATCCAAAGAAATAAAAATCATTTAGAATTTGTGAGTTTGAGCTTTAGATTTTTTTTTCTTCTCCTTTTTTAGTTGTATTTACGTATACCAGAATGGCTCATCTGGATATCACTAGCATCACATATTTTCTCTTTTTTTTTTTGTTATAAAAAAAGATTTGGACCACGAATTGTAATGTATACTGTTGTATTTTATGAATTATTTTCTCTTATTTATTTATTGGTTGATTGAGATCCATTTTCCGATTTGTTAATCGTTCATCTCTCACATATTTTATTTTAAAAATGTTTTGTTAAATTACGACATCACTGAAATACAACGGTGATATTATCAAGAAGACAATGCAATCAAGAGACACCAATAGATTTTCTCCACGTGTCAAGCTCCCACATTAGTACTCAGATTTTCACTGGATTAGATTTTCAAGTATAAAATCACCACACAGCCTCATCTTCTTCCTCTAGCTCCTTACTCTCTCTCACTCTCTCTAGCTTCTGCAACTCAATCAATCAATGGCGGCTGAAATGGCGTTGGTGAAACCCATCTCCAAATTCTCCACCCCTAAGCTCACCAACCCAAGCAAATACCTTTCCGGCCGACGTTTCTCCACCGTGATCAGAATGTCAGCCACCTCCTCGCCGCCTCCTCCGGCCACCGCCACGGCGAAATCCAAGAAGGGAACGAAGAAAGAGATTCAGGAGTCGCTTTTGACTCCGAGGTTCTACACGACGGATTTCGAGGAAATGGAACAGCTTTTCAACACGGAGATTAACAAGAACCTTAACCAGGAAGAGTTCGTGGCTCTGCTTCAAGAGTTTAAGACTGATTATAATCAGACACATTTCGTGAGGAACAAGGAGTTTAAGGAAGCTGCTGACAAATTACAGGGACCTCTCCGACAGATCTTTGTCGAGTTCCTTGAGCGGTCTTGTACTGCCGAATTCTCTGGTTTCCTTCTCTACAAGGAGCTTGGTCGAAGACTCAAGGTATCATTTCAATATTATATTTATGGCTTTAAATTAGAAAAATGAAATATTTTTATCTTATTTGGGTAAAGATATATAATGACAATTAAAGGCTATATTAGACATTTATATTCAAGTTTCAATTGTTAGTTTTCAATATTTGTTCTTGGTTTGGTGTTTCTTGGCTACATTATACTAATTACGTGGAAGTTAAAGAACATATGAGACTTGATGTTGTTTCATTGGATCATTTTATTGGTTTGATCTTAATCTTATGATCTAATGGCATTGCAGAAAACAAACCCTGTTGTGGCTGAGATCTTCTCTCTTATGTCCAGAGATGAAGCAAGACATGCCGGGTAAAATCTCTTTACCAAGAACCTCTCTTCGTCAGTTTTTTTTTATCTGACCTTTCTGTTCTTGAATTTGTAATTTGATGATGATCTTTGTTTGGCAGGTTCTTGAACAAGGGTTTGTCTGATTTTAACTTGGCTCTTGATTTGGGTTTCTTGACAAAGGCAAGGAAGTACACTTTCTTCAAACCCAAGTTCATCTTCTACGCGACTTACTTATCTGAGAAAATTGGGTACTGGAGATACATCACAATCTACAGACATCTCAAGGAAAACCCTGAGTTCCAATGTTACCCAATCTTCAAGTACTTTGAGAACTGGTGTCAAGACGAGAACCGTCATGGAGATTTCTTCTCTGCTTTGATGAAAGCTCAGCCTCAGTTCCTCAATGACTGGCAAGCTAAGCTCTGGTCTCGTTTCTTCTGCCTCTCGGTGATTAAACTAAACTCTCTTTAATTCTCTATTCCTCTAGACTTCAATTGTGTTAAAGACATTGGCCTAACTGTTAGTTTTGCAGGTTTATGTGACAATGTACCTTAACGATTGTCAAAGAACTAATTTCTACGAGGGTATTGGGTTAAACACAAAGGAGTTTGATATGCATGTCATCATCGAGGTAAAGGAATTTGAAACCAAAGATTAAAAATATTAAGCTGTGTTATGTTCATTTTTCTGAAAGTGTTGAGATTTGTTTCAGACAAACCGAACCACGGCAAGAATATTCCCTGCAGTGCTGGATGTTGAGAATCCTGAGTTCAAGAGGAAACTGGATAGAATGGTTGTGAGCTATGAGAAGCTGCTGGCTATAGGAGAAACCGATGATCCTGCCTTCATCAAGAACCTCAAGCGGATTCCTATGGTTGCTTCTTTAGCCTCCGAGATCTTGGCTGCTTATCTCATGCCTCCTGTTGAGTCTGGTTCTGTTGATTTCGCTGAGTTTGAGCCTAATCTTGTCTATTAGTAGCTGCAATGTCTCAAGTCTTGAGTTTACGCTGGTTCTTGATTTCTTGTAATTGTATGATCGAAACTGAGAAACATCGTTTTTTTTTTACAATAAACAAAATACTTTTACTGCATAAATTTAATCAAGTTGCACATTGGATTGATTCACTAAAATTCAGTTTTTATTGAACTGATTGATACAGTTGAATTTGCTACGTAAGAAACACATAACAAAAGCGGAAGAGATCTATCCAGAGAAGATTAAATACAAAAGCTGATCCTCATTCCTCATTCAGATTTAGCCTTAGGTTTCTCTTGATCTTCAGTCAGAGGCTTAAAGACAACGTTGAAGAACCAAACAGCGAGCAACGTAGCCTTCACAGGTCCAAGCCAAATACACAAGTAAATGCTCTTTGGTTATATGTTCACCGCGTGCATAAGCCCATCCCATAACCTGCAAAGATTTCACACAAAAAAAGCAAAAAATCAAACAATGAATTTCGCTGAAATCACAAGCACAAACACTCTTTGTTTTTGGGGTACATACAGTAGCTGGGTTCATGCATCCGCCGGTAAGATCAGAGCCAAGAACATGAAGAGATAACTTAGCAAGACTACCAATCCAAGTCTTCATGAAGAAACTTCCTGGGATTTTTCTAGCGAGTCCCAATGAGAGCATTACAATGAAAAATGTTAGTATCCCTTCTGTTAAAGCTCCGTGATGGATTGCTACGTTTAGTTTAGGTCCTTTTCCAATCTCAGGGAAAGTGTGAATGATATGCTTAACCGCAAGAATTTATCCTATTACCTGAAAAAACAAAAACATGATCTTTGATTACACAACACAATGTGGACATTTGCAGCAAAAGATTTCCAAGATGAAGTCTTTATAAACATTTGAGCAGAAAACCAAAATGATCTGACTTTCTGAGAAGAACCCATCTAGCTAAAATTTACATAGATCCATCACCAAAATTTCGACATGCAACAGCAACAAAAACCCAAATTTTCTCCTCAATTGAGTAGCACCATTGAGTTTAAAATCCAGAGATTTCTCCTCAACGAAGAGTCAATTTTTAATTTAGCTAAAAAGTCAACGAAACAAACCTCGACGGGGATTCGAACCACGATGGTGAAAATGAAACTGCTGAAGCCGCTGGAGACACCAGAAGCCAAAGCGGTCAAAGGATTGTAAAGTCCGCCTTTGGTGAGTTTCTGAAGGAAAGCGAAGACGAACATGGAGATGACGGAGAAGAAATATCGGACGATATCACCGGTTGGATCGTTCCGGGTAAATCCGAGAACTCCATGGACTAAAATGTTGACCAGAACTCCAGCCCATATCCACATGAACGACAATACCAGATCAGACACTAGTAGCCCGATTCTACCCATTTTTTTTCCGATTCCAACGATGAGAAACAATTTCCCAGAAAGAAAAAAAAAAAAGTATGCTTTTTTTTTTATATATGAATCAAGTTAGGATTTTGGGAGAATTGAGGACCGTTGAAGTAAACAAAGGAATCGAGATTATGATTGGCTCTAACCGGCTGGTGAATTTAGCATATAATTAACGCTAGAGACATTGTTTTGGTAATCTGGTGGGTGAGTCAGCTTCCGACAATAAAGGTTTTGGCTTTGTCGTGATCAGATAAAAAAGATTATCGAATTCGGAAACGGTGAAAGTTTTTGGTTATTAACCAATAGAAATGAAGAGAGAGTAATACTTTTCTTCCGTTGGATAATTTATAAAGACAAGTATTTTAATTACACAGTACAATACCATAAATGATTTTACTCCATGTTTTTTTAACATCTATAAATAACTTGATGTTATTTTTGGTCGGACAATGATAACTTCATGTTCGAATCTACAGTATTAACCGTATCGTCTTCCTCCTCGTCAAGAAAAGATATGACCTTACTGTTACATCCTTTCAAGCTTCGGATTCTAATGTCTGTCTCTATTCTATCGTGTGAGGTGTTTTAAGCTCCAGCATTGGGGATGGTTCCTATTTATGTGAGAATAGACTATGGAAAACAGAGTTAATGGGTATTTGTGAGAAGAGAAGCAATGAGCTTAAGCTGTTCGACAGAATGCCTCAGTGAGTTCGAGTTTCAGTTACCTCTGTTTCTAATAGTGCTCTTAGCGATATCAATTTGGAGACTTTGGCTAAATTGATAAACTATTACATTGTTTTTTATTATTCAAATTTATTCTTTAGAACATATGTTTGTTTATGAGAGGAAAGCTCGGAAATGCTAAGAATAGCAAAAATTGGGTCTTGCTTGTTTCTCTAAATTTGAAGGCTTTCAGTGGTTTGAGGAGATGAATGACAGAATTAGTTAAAAAGGAATTGACAAGAAAAGATGAAATGTCGGAGAAATGTTTTGATCCCTTAACTCTTTTGGCCATTGCTTTTTCTCTCTCTGTTTCTTTGTTAGGTTTCGAAGATCGTTCACAGCAGCATTCACTCCGAAAATGTTGCAATCTTAAACCCAAAATAAACTCTCTTTTTCTCATATGCTTCAATGATATCGTGACACCAAAGTAAAGAACATTGCAGATTTCTTCATGCTGCTTTTGATTTAATGGTTTTAGGTTTACAGTTTGTTTTTTTCCGCACAGAGTTCATGATTTTCTCTTGTGTATGTGTACATTCATAGGATTGTTGTTTAGACAAGAACAAATATGTTTTCTGAGGGTATGTTATAGGTCTTTAGAATTTTTTTTTTTAAAACAATTTAAGAAAATGAGCAAGGAACAAAGTTGTGTTCTAAAAGCTTGGGAGGTGACGGTGAGAAAGACCCAACAAGCAAAGAAGCGTGCAAACAACATCTTTGGGACAGTTTCGGTAGCTCCACGGACAGATGATGATACTACTACGACTGAGGATAATGATGATGAGACCAGCACAAACAGAAGCAGCATAGGGGAATTGTACCATGCAGAGAGAGTACTTCCTAATGGAGACTATTACACAGGTCAATGGTATGATAGTTTTCCCCACGGGCACGGGAAGTATCTTTGGACAGATGGTTGCATGTACATTGGTGAGTGGTACAACGGGAAGACTATGGGGAGAGGGAAGTTTGGGTGGCCTTCTGGTGCCACATATGAAGGTGAATTCAAAAGCGGATACATGGATGGTATTGGCCTTTACACAGGTCCTAGTGGAGATAGTTATAAAGGTCAGTGGGTGATGAACCTAAAACATGGACATGGGTTCAAGAGTTTCGCGAACGGAGATGTGTATGATGGTGAATGGAGGAGGGGTTTGCAAGAGGCGCAAGGAAAGTATCAATGGAGAGATGGGAGCTATTACATGGGGGAATGGAAGAATGGTGTGATTTGTGGCAAAGGTACTTTTATTTGGCCGGATGGGAATAGATATGATGGGTTTTGGGATGACGGTTTTCCTAGAGGAAACGGGACTTTCAAATGGGCTGATGGGAGTTTCTACGTTGGCCATTGGTCTAAAGATCCTGAAGAAATGAACGGTACTTATTATCCATCGGAAAACGAAGGGAATCTTGAATGGGATCCTAAAGACGTGTTTAATAATCTGAGTGAGTACAAGATTTGCAGCGGAGAGAGAGTTCCTGTGTTGCCTTCACAGAAAAAGCTATCTGTTTGGAACTCCTCCAAACGTGTCGAGAACCCGAGGAGGATGTCTGTTGACGGGAGGGTAAGTGTGGGTGTAGATAGAGCTTTTGAGAAGATGAATATGTGGGGAAGCGAAAGCAGAGAAGGCGCTGCTGATATTGATTCCACCACAAGGAGGGACTTAGATGCCGAAATGATGAGACTAGAGGCCGAAGGCTTCATTCAGAGCCTGAGACCGTGCCCTGCACCTATGAGATGGCCAAGGGCAGGGAGAAAGCAAGGTGAGACAATATCTAAAGGCCATCGGAATTACGAGCTTATGCTTAATCTACAGCTTGGAATCAGGTAAATATCCCAGTAGGCCTCCTCAGTTAATATGAAGTTTTTGTTATGTGTAAATGCACATGTTTATGATTTTGCTTACGCAGACATGCTGTTGGGAAACAAGCTCCGGTTGTATCTCTTGATCTTAAGCATTCGGCTTTTGATCCAAAGGAAAAGGTATGGACAAGATTTCCATCAGAGGGAACCAAATACACACCTCCTCATCAATCTAGTGAATTCAAATGGAAAGACTATTGTCCATTAGTGTTTAGGTGAGATACAATAACACTTAGAATCTACTTATTTCTCATCGGTACTTATTCTTACACTAAATGTTTATGCTAATTTATCTATCTTCAGGAGCTTGAGGAAGCTATTCAAGGTAGACCCAGCTGATTATATGTTATCAATCTGCGGTAATGATGCCCTTCGGGAACTATCATCCCCTGGTAAAAGTGGAAGCTTTTTCTACTTGACAAACGATGATCGTTACATGATAAAGACACTGAAGAAGTCTGAAACTAAAGTGAGCTTTAGTTTTTTTAAGATAGAAAGTGTGTGGCTGTTACACATATTAACTGCTTTCTGGAATGATATGATGCAGGTACTTCTGAGGATGCTTGCAGCATATTACAACCATGTTCGAGCTTTTGAGAACACTTTGGTCATTAGATTTTATGGTCTCCACTGTGTGAAGTTGACTGGACCCATCCAAAAGAAGGTAAGAAATGAGAACCATGCTAAACAGAAAAAAAAAAAGTGTGGCTTGGGTTTTGATTAAATTCATCTCTTGTCTGCAAAATTAAAAAATTGCAGGTGCGGTTTGTCATTATGGGAAATCTATTTTGTTCAGAGTATTCCATTCATAGACGCTTTGATTTGAAAGGATCTTCTCTTGGCCGTACAACCGATAAACCTGAGTCAGAAATCAATTCAAACACAATCTTGAAAGATCTTGATCTGAATTTCATTTTCAGACTACAGAAAGCTTGGTACCAAGAATTCATCAGGTTAGAGACCATCAATCAAATCTCTTTCCATTGACCTTTTTCAATGTTATTTATTATGTCCATTTCTGTTTTTTCAGGCAAGTCGATAAAGACTGCGAGTTTCTAGAACAGGAAAGGATCATGGATTACAGTCTTCTGGTTGGGATTCATTTCAGAGAAGCATCAGTCGCTGGAGAACTGATTCCTTCTGGAGCTCGCACGCCTATTGGTTCGCACTCCTAGCAAATCCAAATATCATTTCTCTCCATTAGAATCCATTAACCAAATATGTTTCTTTTTTAAACTGCAGGTGAATTTGAAGACGAAACAGCCCCTCGTCTCTCTAGAGCAGACGTGGATCAGCTTCTGTCTGATCCCACAAGGTAAACACAAACACAAATTAAACTCAATACGTAGAAAACAATTTCTCTATTTCAGGTCCAATAATCTATTGGTTTGTTGTTGCAGGTGGGCTAGTATCAGACTTGGAGGGAACATGCCGGCTCGAGCAGAGAGGACAATGAGGAGAAGCGACTGTGAGTTCCAGCTAGTTGGTGAACCGACAGGAGAGTACTACGAGGTTGTCATGATCTTTGGAATCATAGACATTCTTCAAGACTATGACATAAGCAAGAAACTAGAACACGCTTACAAGAGCATCCAGTACGATCCTACTTCAATCTCAGCCGTTGATCCAAGGCTGTACTCGAGACGTTTCCGTGATTTCATCTTCAAGGTCTTTACTGAGGACAATTGAAAGAAGTCTCCTCTGTTTCTAACTTTCTATGGTCCTCATCTCAGATTTTCTTGTGGTTCAAGAAAGAGGGGTTTAGGTCTATATACAATATATGTGCTCGCATGTTTCGGTAAAGGGCTCTCCCGCCACGCTACTCTCTCTTTTCTTTTTCTTTAAAACAAAAAAATATAAATTTTATAGTAATAAACTCTGTAACAACAATTGACATACATAGCAGTGAATATTTTTGTCTAATGTTTCTGATTTTATAATAAACTCTGTAGAAAAGGTTAGAAAGTGCACAAGTAGCAACATGATTTAAAATCTCAAGCAAATTGAAACCTTTTTACACGAACTAACTCAAGGCTGCAATTTCCACTGTTGATGTCAGCCAAAACTCAACTTTAATACTCCGGAAATTAGAAATTTTATTATAGCTGTAATGTGAGTTCTGCCTTTTGATTTCAATCAAGAAGCCTAAACAACTCGACTACAAAAATGAATTGGTCAAGAATGTTAGAATTTTTATAGAAAAGACATGACTAAAAAAAAACAAAAAACAAGAACAAATTGATAAATACACCATATGAATTAATCACCTAACCAAACGAGCTATCACATTTCTCGTACAAGTACAGCATCCTTTCACTTAACTCATCGCAATTAATCTTGTAATAATCATCTATCTTCTCCACTTGAAGATGCAAAGTGTAGAAGAGTCTCTCTCCTTGAGACCTTGAAGATGAAACATCCACAAGAACAAACCCGTCTTCTTCTAAACCATTCAAGACATTAGAAATCGAAAAATTATGAATCTTGGACGATGAGATTTGGACCATCACTTCATGTTCACCAAGTCTAGTCGCAGAAACCGTTGAGACATAACTAGCGACCGCCTTTGGTTTCTGGTTATCATTATAATGTTCAAAGTCTCTTTGACCCGATATTCGTACCAAAAGTTCTTGTTTCTTTTGTATTAGCTTCTTCACTTGCTGTTGCAGCTCTGGTATGTACTTCAAGCTCCTTGAAACCGTTTCAGGAATACTTAGCTTCTTCTGCAAGAAAAATAAAAAGAAGAAAGAAAAAGGGTTAGTGAACTGAACTCAGTGGTTTTCTTCTAACGCATAGACAACTGTATTAGAAATTCCAATTCAAAATATAATGTAATGAACCTAATCGAACGTGTCAAATTAGTTATTGATTAATTGGTTTTGAGCTGAAAGAGATTCTGATGACATGTCGGAGTAGCTACATACCGATTGATCTGAGGCTGGAAGACATGAACGGAGAGATGAGAACATAGAATTAATCTTCTTGCGTCGGTCACGCTCGCTTGCATTGTGATTAAGCTTCTTGATCACGACTGGAGTGTTGTCTATTCCATTTCCCTCCGAGGAAACAGATACGCCCAAACTGTCTTGATGATGAGCAACTCCATAAGTCTCCGGTACCGGAAAATCAAGAAACGTGCCGTTGTTGAGGTTCTCTCCGGCGTGGTAGTAGCTGTCGTACTCTCCCGTTGACGGCCACCCAAAGTTTGGGAACAAAGGAGGAACTAATGCACACATTTGTTTTTGCTTAATTAAGGACAAGTTTTTATAGATTTATGTTTTTCTCGTGAAGCTGTTTTGGTTGGAATAGTATTGTCTTCCGATTATATATGCGGACGAAGGATTAAAGAAACAACTCTATGTTGTTAAATATTAATTAACAAAATTATATAATAAGTGGTTTTAAACAATATAATTATGTGTTATACGACTTAGATACTAAAAAGAGAAATACTTAGGTCTCTATATGGCATATGTTGACACGTGCCAGAACCTATGTTCCACGCATGAACTAGGTCCAGTCACCATTCAACATATTATCTAAGAAGCAAAAACGAATTTTACATGTATTATGACTATAGTAAGATTATTGTTTACATAATGAAAAGATGACTCAGCCGAATGAGAATGTTGAGAGCACGTGGAAATCAGGTGGAAGATGCTTTGGGCGTCTTTACTTCCTCGTCCAAAACATTTTTATGTTGTAAGCGTACACATAAGCAATTTTATGTTGTAAGCATATACATAAGCATTTCAAATTTAATATCTTTATCTTATCTTATATAATTGTAGCCTGGTTATGTAACTCCACAACGACGATAAAGTCATTACATATACTAATATCAACTTGATGCCATTTATGTCTGACTAAAATATGTTCTGATTTAGTTATTCTTTCAAGAAGAGATAAAAATATTCCAAGACTGTTAATGTGAATCAATGAGTTTTCAAGATTCTTTTCGTGACCCACATTCTAAACAGACTAATCGCCGAAAGCTACAGTTATCATCCTGTAAATTCATGTTCTTATTTGATCTTATAAACTTTTTAACCAAGCCAAATAATCCAATTTCTAAACCAATACATTTTGATTTTTGACTAAACCAAATCCAAATATTGTTACTTTTAAAACTAAAACTCTCAAGTTTTTTCTTTGAGGCCTCCCTAGTTGTATCCCATTTTCGCCGACTAAGAACCCATAATTTTTTTCCATTAGTTATTAAATTTAAATTAATTACCTAAAACAAATTTTACGAAGTGTATGGGAAATATACTGCCTATTTTGAAACAAACTTCTCAAATATTGCTGAAGTTTTTACTCTTTGTCAAAAAAATTCAAAAAGTTCGCTGCCTATTTCAAAGCATGACAGAAGCTTCTCAAAATTCTCTGAAGCTTCTACATATTGCAAATTAGCCGTTTGCTTTGAACTTTGTAGGAGACATGTGGAAACACTCTTCCAAAAAAGCACATATATGGGGGTTTCTTCTATATATTTGTAATATTTTTGATAATTTATTTGTTGCAAAAAATTTTACATATTCGAAAAAGCGCGGTAAAAATATTGTAAATATAGAATCAAGTAATCAACAAATGTGTTTAAAGAGAAACAAAATTTTACTCTTTTAAAACATTTTATGAGAATGTTACTTTGGTTAAAATTTTATTTCTTTTGTTAATTTTGCAATCTACCTAATGTATACTACTCTACTAAAATATAAACATATGTAACTCCAAGATCAATTGGATAACTATGGCTTCTAACCTAACATGTATTATAATGACTAATGATTCTTTAACTCTTTAAATGTCAGGACTCAGGACCGTACATCTATTAATTAATAAGATCAACTTGCTCTCGTTTCTCATTTAAACAAAACACAACTAATTCTTAACTGTATTATAAATAACAGAAAAAAACACATAAACAAGTAGTAGAAGCCAAAAAGTTTGGGCACCAAAAAAACTTGTATTTACATTAGTAACCGGTATTCTTGAATCGAAGTTTAGAAAAGGATCAAACTTAATAGCTGTAGCCTGAATTTCACAGTAATCAGTCAACAATACTCAATAGCATGTAATAATCAATCGTTGGCTTCGACCAAAAAAAAAACCGAAACAATTACTCGACTACAACGCTTTGGTCAAGAATCTTAGATTTTCAAGAGAATAGGACATCATAACTAAAAAGAAGAAACAAGAGATCTAAATGAGTTTCCACATTCTTCATACAAGTACAACATTCTCTGACTTAATTCTTCACAATTCAGCTTGTAGTTTTCAATCTTGTCCACTTGTAGATGCAAAGTGTGGAAAAGCCTCTCTCCTTGCGATCTTGAAGATGAAACATCCACAAGAACGAATCCATCTTCTTCTAACCCACTTAACACATTAGATATCGAAAAGTTATGAATCTTGGACGATGAGATTTGGACCATCACTTCGTTGTCTCCGAGCCTAGTCGCAGAAACGGTCGAGACATAACTTGCGACAGCCTTTGGTTGCGGCTTAACGTAATGTTCAATATTTCTTTGACCCGACACTTTCACCAAGAGTTCTTCCTTCTTTTGTATTAGCTTCTTCATTTGTTCTTGCAGCTCCGGTATATACTTCAAGCACCGCGAAACCGTTGCAGGAATGCTTAACTTCTTCTGCAAGAAAGTAAAGAAAACGAAAAAAGAGGCTCTTAGTATTCTTCATCTAAATGGTATAGATACATAGAAAACCTTATATATTCTCTTAGAAATCCAAAAATGTAATGGATCTATAATGAGTCAGACTATCATTATTGTCAATCGATTTTGAGATGAACTGATTCACAAGACATATCAGAGTAGCTACTTACTGATTGATCTGAGGCTGGAAGACATGAACGGAGAGATGAGAACAAAGAGTTGATTTTCTTGCGACGGTCACGCTCACTAGCATTGTGATTAAGCTTCTTGTCTGTGACCGGATTGTTGTCTATATCATTTCCCTCCGACGAAACAGAAACTCCAAAGCTGTTGTGAGCCACCGCTGTAACCGCTCCATAATTAGTCTCCGTTACCGGAAAATCAAGAAATGTGCCGTTGTTGAGGTTGTCTCCGGCACCGTAGTAGCTCTCGTACTCTCCCGTTGACGGCCAACCGAAGTTTGGGAACAGTGGAGGGACTAATGCACACATTCTTGCTTAATTTAGGATAAGTTTATAGATTATGTTTTAGTGTCTCTTGAAACTTAAAACTATTTTGGTTGGGATTGTTTTGAACTTAGGTAGACTAATATTGTCTAGCTAGCGTGTATATATGCGGATAATACAATTAAATAAACCAATCTCTGTTGTTAAGTATAAACTATAACAAAAAAAAATATAAAAGATAACAAACTATATATATATATATATATTTAACAAACTATATTTTAATTAGTGTTAATATATATATATATATATATTTAACAAACTATATTTTAATTAGTGTTAAACGACTTATACTATGAAGAGAATATTTTGATCCAAGGACGTACGTCGACACGAGCCAGAGACTATGTTCCACGGGTGAACTAGGTCTAGTCACGAGTAAACATAATATTAAGAATTAAAGAAGAATATTATGTGTATTAAAAAGACACTCAAGTATATAACAAAGATGACTCAGCTGGAAGAAATTGTGGGAGGCGCGTGGAAATCAACTTCAGGCGTCTTCTTCGTCCCAAATATTTGGATGTTGTAAGCCTATACATAAGCAATTCTCATTGTTGTAAGCATATACATAAGCATTTTATTTATTTGTTGACCTTCCAAAAAAAGCATCTTGCTCTATTACTATACTAAATGTTGCTATTTTAATACAACTAATAACGGTCGGTGATCTAGCATGTAAAGGCACTATGCCACTAAGTCTCTAGGGTAAACTTTAGGTCATCTCTATTCTTTAGCCTTTAGTAAGCAAAATATGTTATTCTGGTCGAAGACAAATCCATTTCGGGAAAAGGTCAAAAATATTCCAATATTGTATATGTGAATCAATCAAGTTTCAAAGATTCTCAAAAGTGGTGACATTTTCCAAAGCTAATACAAAAATCCTCTGAAAGCTACATTTATTATCGCCGGCCTCTTCCACCACCACGGCCACCTCTTCCTCGGGAACCACCACCACCCCTTCCCCGGGAACCACCACCTCTTCCTCGGGAACCGCCACCTCCTCTCCATCTAAAACCGCCACCTCCTCTACCTCTGAAACCGCCTCTGACAGTGTCCGGTTTCAGTCCAAGAGACTGAACTCCTCTCTTCCTGTTTCTTTGCCCGTCTTCATCCTCATCGTCTCTATCATATCTGTCTTCTTTGTATTTTGATGAGCTTCTCGCCTTGAAAGAAATCTCCCGCGATCCTCCAGGACCGAATTTGATATCTTTCGAGCCTCCAAAGTTGCCACGCCGGTTCTCCATAGCCTTGACACGCTCGCCCATAGGAAGACTGTCTTCTTTAGCCAGTGAAGTGCGGTTGTAAAAAGCTTCTGCATGCCGCTGATCTTTCACTTCAAATAACCTAACACATCAGAATAGAACATAATCAAGATAGGGTTTTTGATCAAATCACAAATGCAGATCCTGGAATGTAGTAAAAAAGGCACTAACTTTGGAGTTTTTGATTTCTTGCTCGGCCTAGCTGTGTCTCCATTATCGTCATCTGAAGACTGTGATGCATCGGAATCGCTGTTCTTGTCATCATCTGATACAGCTTCAAAGTGTTCATCTAACAAAGAAGGTTGCTTCTTAGAAGAAGCAACAGGGTGTAGCACACCATATTCATACGATTCCGGATCGATTTGGAAGTCCTTTAAACCAAAAAGTGAGATATTCCCAAGAATCGGTTTAATACTATGTGAAGTAGTACAAAAACAAAAAAACTTGAAAAATATATTGTTAATACCGGATCTTGGAACATCGCTTCAAACCGACGGTCTTCGAAATTCTCGCTGCTAAGTAGGGGTTTCTTCTTCTTGGACACTTTCTTGATGGCCTCCTCATCCTCAACAGTTTTCTTTTCCTCCTCTACATCTTCCTCCTTCTGGAGGGTTCTTGCGAGATCTTGGTTAACCTTTGGCAACCTTCTCTTCTTCTGCAGGAAGCACAAAAAAACAGAGATGTCTGTAAGTAGCCAATAAACAAACCATGGTGAATATACAAATGGTTAGATTCTTAATACTAACTGTGATTCTCTGGATACGGCTCTCTTCTAGCTTCTCTTCCTTCTTGCGTTCTAAGTATTTATCATATGCAAACGGTTCAGCCACTGCTAAAGCCTGTAAATAGAAAGAAAAAAATTATGAGGAAGAAACATCTTAGAGACTATTCCGAAGCTATAAAATGTCAAGGACTCACCTTTTTGTACAAATGGTGATTTATAAAATATCCATGCATTTGTGCTTTCAAAAGATCTGTCCCAATCAAATGAGTTAGCTGCAACTTCTCCAGATCTTCCTTTGTCACGAATTTGTAATTATCGTAAATAGTTGTCTGTGCACTTTCCTCCAGCTCTTCCTGAGAAAAGATTTTTAAAAACGTGTTTGTAACAAACAATGGTCACATCACTGGAGTGGTAAATCTGTAAAAGGATAGGAAAACTTTTCAAATCTGTTAAATACCGTTAGATTTTCAAGAGGAGAACACCATTTGGGGGCAGGACCGAGTTCAGGTATGAAGTAAGAAGGGATTAGGCTAGAGTCTAAAGCCAGAAGCATAAGTCCGCTTCCACGGAACACACAAATGTCGTTTATTCCTCCTTGGGTCGGTTCAATGCTGGTCATACCATCTCCCTGACAAACACAAATTGGAAAGAACAAAACAAAACAAGGTGAATCAAAAATTTTATCCAGCCACATTTATTGTTTTTCAAGAGAAACCGTGAGGCAAAATCGTGCTTATTTGAGGCTTACCGTGTTTGGATCCCATATTCTAACAATGTGCTTGTCAGTAGTAATCAACTTAGGTTCTTGAGTATTAAGAGTCCGTTGCCATTTAATACTCAAAATCGGGCTCTCGTACCTGCAAATTTTGCAGAAAAACAATGAGCACCGAGGAAAAAAAAATAAAGATATAGCATATACAATGAAGTTTGAGTTATAACAAACACATTAATATTTACATGTGATCCTTCACTCTTATGGGAGTTGAAGTACGCAAGTCGTATATGAATACCTGCAGATATAGAACACACAGTCAGCACAACATACTGGTGTTTAAAACCTTGCAGGTTAAGAAATAAAATATAGCATCAAACCTTTCCCGCACTACTTCCGACAGCTACTTGAAGACCTTCACTGTCATCAAACTCTATAGCAGTAACTTCCTATTAGCCAATTAAAAGCACAAGATTATTAGAAAGGTTGATGCAATTTTCTCCATTCACGTCCAAGCTAAGTATGTTTATATGGAACATAAATTAGGAAGAATCACCGCAGCAGCATCACCACCATGAGTAACCGCGTTAATCCTAGCAGCAGATGATTTCATTCTCATATCAAAAAATTCCACAGCACCATCCTCACCACCACAAGCAACTAATCCATGGAGGTTGCTGGAAAAAAAAATAGTACTCAAAACGTGAACAGTAATCTATAGCACCACAATCGAGTCTTCTCCTAGATCAAATCAAGAAACATAATAACAGATATGACATTTAGGTATACAGACCTTCGAGAAACAACATTAAGCGCTGGGGATTGAGTGCTCAGAGGAGAGAGAAATCTTCCCTAAATAGAAAGAAGGTAAAACTCATCAATCATTCTCCAACAAAGACTAAACTCAAAGTAGTAGGTCACAAGACTAAACTCAAAGTACCTGCTCCAAATTGATTCTGTATAGATCTGGTGAGGAAGCAGCACAAAGCAGATCACAAGACCAGCAATCATATGTCATATCTCTCCCCATTCTGCAAATATATAAGTGCTTTTAGACCAATGTCTCAGCAAAAAAAAAAAGCACAAAATATATCTCATATACCAATAAAGCTAAAAATACCTTGGAATTCGTAAACTGTAGTGTTTCCCATATTTGGCGTGTAGATTAATAGAACGATCAGCACATAAGAAGGCAAGCTTTGAAAAGTCATCATCCAATATCTGTAGAGCCAAACAAACACATTATTGAACCAGAAACAAGAAAGGTTTAGACACAACTCATGGAGAAGTAAAGATACCTCGAAATCAACTATCTCCGAGTCCAAATGTCTCTCAAACTTCAAAGCAAGCTGACTTAGCTCATAAACTTTGACCTGTGGTGGATATATGCCTGATTCAACAACAAATCAGTGAAACGGCTTTCTAGTGAATAGCATCGAGCTTACAATCTCACCAAGGGAAACAAAATGAAAAAGCACCTGAAGCAATCAGATATTCTCCGTCTGGGGTTGCTTTAATTCTAGTAGTGGCAGTCTCAAACTTCAACTCCTGAATCAGCTCCACTCTTTGCATATAATCTTAACACGAAATAGCCACAAAACAAGCCCGTGTAAATAGTTGAATTTGACAGATTCTTCATTAAGCTGGAATAAAAAAAAAATCTAACTCCTACGAGTAAACCTAAAGCTACACTCATCACATCCCAGAGAAAAAAGAAGGAGGAGTCTTTAAGAAACAGGGTTTATGCAGGGATTTAACGACTCTGAGCTCTCAGAAACGGAAAAAATTGGTGAAACTTACGGGGGTTTTTGCGGAGAGCTCGTTGCTTCTTAGGATTAAGCCAAGTCGCAACATTTGGGGCAGAAGAAACATGGTATAACTTAACTCCATTAATGGAGGTCGACTTCAGTCTGTCTCCATAAGAAGTCATCTTCAAACTAGGTTAAACAAGGCCACAATAATCTTCTCCGATTCAATTCCTCCCCTTGACGGCTAGTTGCAGAGAAAAAAACAAAAAACAAAATTGAAGGAAGAATTAAATTGGAAAGAACCACCACTTGTTTGTTAATACAGGGCGGGGTCGTGTTCCGGCAGAACAAAAATCGACGACGGACATAATTTTAGGTATCTTGGTCTCTTTTTCCTTATTGAGCCTTTTTAAACCCTAAATCATTAATGGGCCTTTTTAAACCCTAAACCATTAATGGGCCCTTAAATAATTATATTATTTGAAACAAAACAAGAGAAAGACAGTAAACCTTCTTGGACCTCAAATTAGGGTTTATCTAGAGATTCAGTCGCCTGCCCACTTGAGAATTTATTTCTTCGCAAGCTCAAGGGTTTCAGGTAAGCTATAATTTAGCTGTTCTTCATTAAAGGGTTGTATAAATTTTCTGGCTTAGGTTCGAATTTAAGCTATACGGGACTATGATTGGTTTCAATTGATTCGTTGTAGCTTAGAAATTTGATAACTTTCTGTATGAATTCATTGTAAACGTATCATATAATTTCTGTAAAAAAATTATTCCTTTAGCATCTGATTCTTTCTTAAGCTCTACGGTGTTGTGATTGACTTAAATTTGTGTTGGATTAGCATAAATTTTGAAGGAAGATGGTGAGGCCGTATGGGATTAAAGTGAACAAGAGAAAGGAGAGAGAACCGAGGTACGATAGGGAAGAAGATGAAGAAGAGGAACAACCAAATTCTGAGCAAAAACAAAAAGAAGCAAAAGAAAGTGTGAAGAAAGCGAAAATTGAAAGCTCTTCAAAAGCAGGGGAAGAAGATAATGAAGAGAAGGATATAACTGAGGAAGCAGCAGCATCAGCTGATGATATTGTGGGAGGGATACCTATTATTCTTTCTGATTGTAACACGAACAAGCCCGGCGTTGTTTTCGTGCTTGAGAAGGCCTCCCTTGAAGTTGCCAAAGTTGGAAAGGTAATTTGTAGGAATGTTTATGTTACATTAAGCCATGGAGTTTTTTGTGGTACTAGCAATATATGTGATTCTTGTCTGCAGACTTACCAGCTACTAAACTCGGATGATCATGCCAATTTCTTGAGGAAAAATAACAGAAACCCGGCAGATTACCGACCAGACATTACTCATCAGGTCAGGAACTTTAGATCTTTTAAGTCATATTTTATAACAAATTGTGACTCATCTCTAGTGATCTCCCTCTTCAGGCACTGCTGATGATTTTGGATAGTCCGATTAACAAGGCTGGGAGGTTGAAAGCAGTTTATGTTAGAACTGAAAAAGGTGTCCTTTTTGAAGTCAAGCCACATGTTCGTATACCAAGAACTTTCAAACGATTTGCTGGAATCATGTGTTAGTTTTCCAATTTCTCTCTCTTCTTCTTACTTTGAACTCCTTAGCTTCTCTAGTTTCTTATCCTATTTGTTGGTCTTACAGTGCAATTGCTACAGAAGCTGAGCATTACTGCAGTTGGCAGTCGTGAGAAGCTTTTACGGTGTATCAAGAACCCTGTTGAAGTTCATCTACCGGTTAACTCTCGAAAGATAGGTAAATAAGCCTTTAGTTTCCTCCTACATTTCGTTATTGATACTCATTATGTTAGCTAAGAAAAGAAATTGTCTCTTTCTTATATCAGGCTTTTCGCATAGCTCTGAAAAGCTCGTCAATATGCAGAAACACCTAGCTACAGTCTGTAATGATACAGACACTGTTTTTGTGGTTAGTAATATCCAAATATTGCTCTCTTGCTAGACTTAAGCTTTCAACTTCAACTTGTAGCCATCTTATGCAAACCCATGCCTTATTTGTTTTACCAATTCAGGTTGGCGCAATGGCACACGGGAAAATAAAGTGCGACTATATTGAAGATTTTGTGTCGAGTAATTCTTCTTCCTCTACTCATCCTTTTGTGTAAAAAAAAATGATGATGGGAACAAATAATCTGAGAGAGGTTTGTGGTTTCTTGATTTCTGCAGTTTCAGGATATCCTTTGAGCGCAGCCTATTGTATCTCAAGAATCTGCGAGGCATTGTCAACAAATTGGAACATTATATAAAGAATTATAAGCCTGCAACATAAAGTCCTTGGTTTTTCTCTCTACCATTTCTAATGGTGGAACCATTTTAACTTTGTGTTGGTACACGCAACATTGTTCACCCTCTATGAGTTTTAAAGTTTGTTATATTTTTGTCAGAATATACAAACAGACCTATTGAATAGGAAGAGATGATAATAATTCCTTTAATTATGAACCCCAAATCTAGTGACGCGGAATACGACACAATTAGCATTTTAACACAAACCGACAGTACAAAACTACATTCAAGTAATCAACTGAAACAAAATTTAGCAGAGTCCAAGTTGTAATGAAAATCCACTAGCTCGCACAACAAGAAGAAGAGATACAAAACAATATGCATTTCGGCTGAGGCGCTAATAAACAAATCACACTATAGTAAGTGAAAAAATTATTTGTTGGCGTTTGGTGTACTCATTTGCGATAAAAAAACCGATGTATCAAGAACCCAAAGGGCCGGCATATACACAGATCCGACCCATAACTTTCCATCTTTCTCATAAGCCTCACTACTAAACTTCATTGTCTTCCCTTCACTGTCTTCAAGCATCTCGAGAATCTCTCCGGTCTCACCAGAGACTTTCACGACCATTGCATGAGGTTGTCCTCCGCTCGTGAGACCAACCAGAGTCTCCATCTTGAACATCTTCAGGAAAAAACTTCCGACCAATGGGTGACTCAGAACCAGACGAGGGAAGAAACTTTTTTTGCAATGTAATGCGACCCAGAAGTCGCCGGCTTCCGTACGCCGGATATTGTCCGGGTAACCGGGGAGCCTCGTGAAAACCTCGTTCGTCCCGGATTTGGGACCTTTGACCCAAATTCTGTGGAGAAGGCCCGTACCTGCTTCGCAAGTTATTACAAACAATTTGTCTTTGCTTAGAGCTAAACCATTGTCAAAATGAAGCTTGTCCATTATAACTTACTCTTCCCATCGTATCCCCAGACAAAAATACGTAGAATACATCCCTTATTACAACAACACGCATTTACAAGTTAGTTCCACAACATATATATATATATATATATATATATATATTTCTGCTTGCATGCGTCATATAAGATATGATCATTAATCCATGCGGAATAACAAATTAAATAGTGACGTTACCATCACATTTTTGATGTATTCATTAAGCGATTCTACAAAATTAATTAATAGTAAAACGTAGGCATTACGCAAGTTTTAAGTAAAGTCACAATATTAGTCGTTGAACGTGTAAATTTGAATTACCGGAAATGGTATTTATCGCTGCTATCGTTGAAGTAGAAGACATCTTCCTCTTCGTCTATATCCCCTTGGTTGGCAAAGGTAACTTTTCGACCTTCAGCTTCATTAACAACTAACTTGGCCAAGCCTCCCTCAGGTCCAACCTTCATGACCCCTAAGTAACCATCACAGATGTACAAATCTCCCGTTTTCTTTGCGAACGTTAGACCTAATGGTCTCCCACAACTTGGTACTACCTCATGTTTCGAACAGTTTCCTCTTCATTAACCAACCAAACAAAACAAATACTTGGAAACATTGGGAAAAGATAATAAAACAGAGGAAGAGAATGTAGTTTTGGGTTAGGAATAATTAATAATACCTGTGAGAAGAAGTGTGGGCGAAATCAACCCAGCCAAGTTGTTCGCCGCGCCATTTGAGTATGCGACCGTCAATGACGCCAACGTAAGGGCCTTCACCTTGTAAATCGAACTCTAAGCTCTCTGGGACATCGACAGGGAGAGGAATGGTTTTAGACAATTGGAGGACGTGTTTACTGCCCTTTATGGTGTCCGGCTGGATTATTGATGACCCGAAGAAATAAATAACCACGGCTAAGATAACCGGAGCAGCAACAACCGTCGGGCTAATCGGCATTTTTCTCTTTCTCTGTTTCTCAGGAGAATATGTGTGTGAACTATGATACTGAAATCAGTTACTCTATAAATAGATGAAATAAAAAATGGAGGCAGAGACAAAGATGTCTTTTTTACGTAGAAATGGACATGCGCTTAACTGATGCTAAAATTCTAAATAGAATTTGATTGAACCGAATATCATTATTGGGTCTTTTAATCTTTAGAAATGGTCTTAGTAGCCATTAGTTGGGTTTGTGGGTATCGTGTCCTTTATTTAAGCAGAGTCAGTTCTTTTGTAAGCTTTATAAAAAAAAAACATTTGGAATTTGTTAATAAAGGTGATCATTTCAGTGCAACTTGAGAATTTCTGAGATGATTTTCACACGAACACAACACATGTCACGTAAATATCAGTGTTAGAGCACTTCCATTCATATAATCTTTAAGAGAGGTTCTTAACCATAAAATATTATTATTTATAATATAATTTAGTTATAAAATTAATTTTAAATTTGAAAAAATGATCCACTTGTAAGAAGATTTACAAGTATTACTAGAGTCTCTAATTAAGAGAATAAAGTCTCTCTTTCTCTCTCATACTTTTTAATTTTTTGTTATTTGAGAGACTTTCTCTCATTTTCTCACAATGAAGATGCTTTTATTGTTTAGTTTAAAGTGTGACGTGTCTGTCCAAGAAAATTTAAAAAACGAGCTCTGTAAAAAAACTAATGTCATTCAAAACCTAAGACTTAATAATCTAGTTCATAAAATATGTATATTTTTGCTAATAATTTTTTTAAGAACATTAAAACTTAGAGGTTTATATAAGTTTGCTTCACAATGACAGATTTATATTACTCAACTATTCATGCGTTTATAGTTTGATTTTAACTTCTGATTAAAACAAAACCCAAATCAAATACTAGTGACTAATATTTGTTTGACTCAATATTTTAAAAAATTACAAAATGTACTAAAACTAGAAATTTGAAAATTTTGTGTTTAGATTATTTTTGGGCTATTCTAAGATTTTTCTACATTATGATTTAGTCATGTGATGTTATAACATGCGTTAGTATAAAATAAAATCAAAAGATGGACAGCAGCTGTGTTTTTATAAAACTTGAGTGTTTTTCTGTTTCAAAACTGTATAAAACATTAAAAATAAAATAAAAACTTTTGACTGATTTCATATATATATAAGAAACAGAAAAATTACCAGATAAGGTTTATTCTAGAGAAAAACAAACCGCTAGTCCTCTCAAATGATTCAATACAATGTACGAGCGTTTTCGGTTGGTGTTTAGTCCATTATATTTTGGCGTTTTTCTAGTGTTCTACCAAAACCATATAATCCCATGGTTTTCTCTAGAAGTAAGTAAACACAAGAAAAACGATGAGAAAAACGATGTATTTTTCGTATGTCCTTTGTTTAATTTTTTTCAGAAAACAATATACAAGTTGCTTTTTTCTTTGGACCACTAAAGTCGTTCAAGCTTGAAATCAATACCAATATCAAAATAAAGTGTCAGGTCAATATCGACATCTTGTGGAGCTTTTAATATCGAGTGAAGGACTGGAAACTTATATTAGAAATACATTTAATACAGAACAAATATAATTAACGAAGCTTAACAGACTGCTGATTTTTAAGAAATTTTCAAGCAAATTAAGACGTTTCAGCAGTAAATCCCCAACGCTATAACAATTAACGAGATAAGTTTTGAACGATGTCTGATATCGATTTTTTCTGCAACGTTTGATATTTATAAAAACATTTCTTCCCGTTCTTTTGTAGAATTATCAACGAGCGCCTTCCCTAGTCATTATAAATTTATAATTATCTATTGGCGATAGTAACTTAGATATTGCAAATACATATCTATCTATTTTTAGCTGTTAATTGGTAACTTTGAGTATCTTTACCCTTTTTCAGTAAAATCATCGTCACGACGACAGAAAAGTTAGAAACGCAAACTATACATGCCCAACTTACCAGAACCTAAAGAAAAATAAAAATACTTAGCAGAACCTTCAAAACAAATTGTATTTTATTTATATAATAGAAAAACATAATATCAGAAAGAAGGTAAAATGGAAGCGTGACACACATGTTACATTTATTAATACTTAAAAATAGGAAGACTAACAGAATTATTTACTTGCGATCAAGAACCCAAACGGCTGGCGCAAACACAGACCCAAACCATAACTTTCCATCATCTCTTTCATAAGCCTCGCTTACAAATTTCATCGTCTTCCCGTCATGGTCCTCAAGTATCTCAAGGACCTCTCCTGTCTCCCCCGATATTTTTACCGCCACCCCACGCGGCATAAATCCATTAATGAAAGCGACCAACACCTCCAATTTCACCGTCTTTTCAACCAATTTTCCGAGCATGGTTTTCTCCACCAATCGCCATAAAGTGTTTTTCGCGTTGTGTATGCCAATCCAAAAGTCTCCCTTCGGTGTCAGCCGGATGTTGTCGGGGTAACCCGGGACCTTCGCAAAGATATCGCGGGTCCCGGCTTTGGGGCCTTTGATCCAGTATCGGTGGACAAGGCCCGTGGGGGACTCACATGAGATTAGGAACGACCGGTCTTTGTTTAAAGCCAAACCATTGGGACAACGGAGATTGTCCATTACCACTTTGGCCTCTTTTGTCTTCTTATCGTATCTGATCACTCTTCCCGTCCGTTCACCATTGACAGCCGCGAAAAATACATCCCTGACCGACAAAAATCACATAAGTTATAAGTTTAACAAACAATCAAATGAAAATTCATTTCGCAAAGGCCCAGTGCGATACCTGAAATGATACTTGTCACTACTATCATTGAAGTAGAAGACATCTTCCTCTTCGTCCATATCCCCTTGGTTCGCAAACATAACTTTCCGACCTTCGGCCTCGTCCACGATTAACTCGGCCAAGCCTCCCTCAGGTCCAACCCTCAAGACCCCTAAGTAACCATCGCAGATGTACAAATCTCCTGTTTTCTTCTCGAAAGTAAGTCCCAACGGCCTTCCACAAGTAGGCACTACTTCATGTTTTGAACAGTTTCCTCTTCATACAACAAGAATAAAAACTTATTAGTATTTGTGTCACTGTCACTAAAGCACAAAGATAGAGATTCTTGACCATAAGAAAAATATATATATATATATATATATATTATTTGATTAAATTCTATTTGATATTATTTAGTTGAGAAGCAGCAAAGATTTGGCTGATAATATGTAGCCTAGACAGAGTACAGACGCTAGCCTTTTGAGTTTGGATCTAGTTAGAAATAACTCTTAAGATAAATTTTCTATTTCCATAACAATTATTGAATTGAACCACAAGAAGCTATAAACTAGTATAAAATATTGGGACAGATCTAAGGACTGCTTGCGCAAGAATATATAGATTGAATCCTAAAATCTAGTTATAAAACTCCAGCTGATTCACCACAAAATTCATACAACATATCCAATTTTACAAGTTCCTATATAGCAAACAATAAATTAATTAATTCTAGAAAACAAAAACAATATTATTTGGTTTATTTTTTTTTACTCAAGTCCTTATTTGATTATATGTATGTGTCGGTGTGTTTTATTTTAGTTTGCAATGAAAAAATAATAATAAACCTGTGAGGAGATGTGTGCGCAAACTCAACCCAACCGAGATCATCGCCGCGCCACTTGAGAATACGGCCGTCCACGACCGCAGCATAAGGACCTTCTCCTTGTGGATCAAACTCGATGCTCTCTGGTCCATCAACAGGAATTGGAATGGTCTTAACCATTGACAATATATCTTTGGAGCCCTTTAAATTGTCCGGCACAACTAAGGTCTGATACAAGATTACGGACAAGACGGCCAAGACAGCCGGAACGGCGAACCAAATCGTAACTTTCTGACTAATCGGCATTTCTTGGCTGGAGAAAGAAAAATATGTTGTTGAAAAGACGTGTGTAACACTAATTGCTGTTACCTTACATATAGGTGAAGTATATAACTACGGATGGGAAAGATGAGTCTAAGAGAACATCCAACAATTATTTTTTAAAATGGGAAAGATGAGTCTAGAGATTTCTATCGTGTGGATGCCAATATATACACGTATTGCCATTTTCCTTAAAGTGCCAGATGTCTAATAATGCCTTGAATTCCACGTGTGGAATCATTGAAAGCGACGAAGTTGGTTTTATACTTGAAACTCCATTTTAACTTCTTTTTTTTTTTTTTCCAAATACTGAATTTGATTTCTCTTTGAACTTGCATGTCCTATCATGAATCAAAGAGAAGAAATACATGCGTTTAAATGGAAAAAGAAAATGAAAGATATTACATAAGTTTGCAGTTTTTCGCGCAAAATATAATTTGTTATCATTGCAAAGGTCCAGTGATGTAACCTATAGATTAGAGGAGGTGTTGGTTCGATCTCTCCAAAATTTTTTGAATTTTGCATTTCTAACTCGATCGCATATAGGAAAAATAATTTAAACCTAATAAATATTATCAAAGGTTGGTTTCAAGTATAGAAAGAACATGGATTTAGATTAAAAACTTTTTGATTAACAAAAAGAAAAGAAGATCGAATGTAGTTATCGTTATTTTATACCACTCTTTGTTAAACAAAAAAAAAACAGTTTGGAAATACAGACAACGTCCATAAATATAAACTTTAGAAAGAAAAAAACTACATGACTTTTGAGTTTTTCTATTTAAATTTAGGAGTTCATATCCATATCATATTAATGAATAAAATAATGTACTTATAATTCAAAATTGGAGTAAGAAGCGAATTCTCTAACGCAATTATGAGTAAGAAAATTCGACTTCTTTCTAAAATTGGAGCGTCATATACTTAATTATATACGTTTATACATTTAAATGAAATCAAAGTCAAACCCCAACTCAAAATCAAAAGGGTAAATGCATTTTCACGTGACTTCATTTTCGACCACACAAGTCACAAAGGTGTCGACTACCGACATAGCCACGAGTATTATTTTTCTTCTGACGTCAGACAGAAGCAATATGACAAGAAAAATCGTGAATATTTATCATGTTATCTTGAGTCCATTAATCTAAGATATAACATCTAATTAATAAATTAAAGATTAAACATAAATTAATCAAAGATAAAATCTAAAATTTAAAGACTATTTAATATTTTTAAATATATTAATCTATTATAATTAAAAAATTAATTATTCATTTTTAAAATTTCAAAACTATTTTGATGAAATTTTTCATTAAAAAATTTTGAACATAAATTATCTAATAATATCATAAAAATACATAATCTAAATGTCAACAACAAAACAAAATTATCAATGATCAAGCTTTAGGACGATAAAGAATCCAAACGGCTGGCCAAAACCATAACTTTCCATCATCTCTTATCTATAAAAGCCTCACGAATTACATATCTTCAGTTGTCTTTGCCTTAATTAGTCCTTCATTTTGATCTCATAAGCAAATATGATTCTCTCCATGTTCTTCACTAATACTTTTAAAAATACATGACTACGTACAACAAACGGAAGTATTGATCACTTGCAATCAAGAATCCAAACGCTGGCCAAAACTTCTTTCCACCATCTCTTGTTTAAAGCCTCTTACATATTTCATCGGAGTCTTCCTTTTTGTCCTCAAGTATCTCTACCTATGATCTCTCCTGTCTCCCCTGTAATTTTTGGCCACCCTGCGTCTTCAATCCGTTAATGACAGCAATCAACACCTCCAACTTCCCGTCTTCGTTTAAAGCCAAACCATTGTACAACCGCGAAAAATACATCCCTGACCGACAAAAATCACATAAGTTATAAGTTTAACAAACAATCAAATGAAAATTCATTTCGCAAAGGCCCAGTGTGATACCTGAAATGATACTTGTCACTACTATCATTGAAGTAGAAGACATCTTCCTCTTCGTCGAGATCCCCAACATAACTTTCCGACCTTCAGCCTCGTCCACGACTAACTCGACCAAGCCTCCCTCAGGTCCAACCTTCATGACCCCTTAGTAACCATCGCATTTATACAAATCTCCTGTTTTCTTCTCGAAACTAAGTACTAGTGGCCTTCCACAACTAGGCACTACATCATGTCTTGAACAATTTCCTCTTCATACAACAAGAAAATTATTATTATTATTATTTTGATTAAATTCTATTACATTTTTCATACAAAACATTCATAACCAATTTATTTTTTATTACCACCAAGTCACCGACCAGTTGAGAAGCCGTAAAGATTTGGCTGACTCAAATCTGTAGCCTTTTGAGTTTGGATATAGTTACAAATAAGTCTTAATATAACTTATTTTATTTGTTAACGTCTCTAGCTATGATAAATTATTTATTTCCATAACTATTGATCGAACTGAACCCAAAGAAGTTATAAAATATTGGAATAGATCCAAAGGAATGGTTGCACAAGAATATTCTGACATCAAATCCTAAAATAACTCCAGCTGATTCACAACAAAATTCAGATAACAGATCCAATGTCCAAAGTCCTATAGAAAAATCAATAAATTAAAAAAAAAAACAGAATCAATATTATTTGGTCTTTTTATCCTCTACTTATTCGGTTATGCTCTGTCGGTGTGTTTTATTTAAGTTTGTAACCAAAAATAAATAAAAATAAACCTGTGAGGAGATGTGTAGGCAAACTCAACCCAACCGAGATCATCTCCGCGCAACTTGAGAATACGGCCGTCCACGACCGCATGCAGCATAAGGACCTTCTCCTCGTGGATCAAACTCAATGCTCTCTGGTCCATCAACAGGAATTGGCCGAGACAGCCTGAAGGGCGAACCAAGTCGGAACTTTCTGACTAACCGCCATTTTCTTCACGTGTAACACTAATGTTGTTAGTTCACATATATGCGTATTGTCCATACCCTTATATATAAGATCACAAAAATTATTAAAAAAAAAAAATTTTTAAGGGAAAAGATGAGTATAGATATACACGTATTGCTATGTCGCTTTTGAATTGTCTAATAAAGAGTAAATTGCTGTGAATCTGTGATGTGAAATCCATGTGTGGAACCAAAGAAAGCGACGATGTTAGATTTCGAACCGAAATTTCGTTCTTTTGTACAAAGATTTGTTGAAAACTTGGAGGAAAAAATAAAAGAAAAAGAAACATGTTACATGCGTTTGCGCACATCTCATTTGTTATCATTACAAAGTTCCAACTTAATGTGTAGTTGATTCGAGGCGTTGGTTCAAATCTCTCCAGAAAATGTTGAATTTACCATATTTACCATATTCTAATTCGATCGCGCTTAGGAAGAATAATTTATACCTAATGATTTTTTTTTAACACACGTAATAAAATATTGTTAAACCTTGGTTTCAAGCATAGAAAGACCATGGATTCAGATTCGAATTTTTTTTTATTAACAAAAAGAGAGGATCGAATGTATTAATCGTTATTTTTATTTGTACCACTTTTCTTGTTAGCAAAAAGCAAAGTATAAAAATACAGAAAACCTCGATTTGTATAAACTATAAAAAGAAAAAAAATAAATAAATGACTTTTGAGTTTCTATTTAAATTAAGGATTTCATAACAGATTTTTACTGTATGGATAAATAGTGTACTTTTAAAAAATTTCAAATTGAAGTTTATACCCCTTTTTAAGAGAAAATGAGTAACTCCAGTCACAACACAAAGTTTGGTGTTGAAATCACATTAAATTTGGTGTTTTAGTGTTCTAATAGTGTTTTCATTTCCAACCACAACACCAAATTTTACACTAAAAATATTTTATATTATTATATTATTAAATTTAAGATTCTATTTATTTTTAATAGTTTGATAAATACTAATAATTTTTAACAGATTAATTATAAGTTAAATATAAGATTTCAATACTAATTATTATTAATGTCAGTGTTTTAATTCAACTTTAATCTGCATTTTTAACTTTTAATCAATTTTCTGTATTAATTTAGACATTTTGTATATTAAAATTTCATATTAATTACAATTATAATTTATATTAGTAAAAATAAAAATATACAAAAAAATATTGATGATATATTTATATCTGTTTGTTGATAAACCACAATTAAATCATTTTACTAAATGATAAACACAAATAAAATAGTATAATTTTCTAGTGTTTTATAAATAGTGTCACACCAAATATGAAATGGTATTGTTATTCGAAAAATACTAAAAAAAATTGGTGTAAGATATGCAGTTTAATTGGAGATGTTTTACACCAAATTTGGTGTTTTACCGTTGGATTGGAGTTGTTCATAAGCGAATTCTCTGACACAAATACGAGTAAGTAAATTTACCTAACTTACGGACCCACCAACCTTTCGTTTAAAATTTAACTAAAATTGGAGCGTCATATACTTGATACATGTTACATTTAAATCAAATTGATTCGTTGCCAGCTAAATTTACATTTAAAGTCAAACCCCACATCAAAAGGATTAATACATTTTCACGTCACTTCATTTTCGACCACACAAGTCACAAAGGTGTTCCGACATAGCCATGAGTACTATTTTCCTTCTGACATCAGACATGAGCACAATGGCAAGAAAAAGGTTTTCATTATATTACAAATAATTATTATATCTGTCAAAAAGATAAATCAAATTCAATTATTTCAAATTCAATTATTTGAAATATATGGTTTATAATAAATACTTGAGTAAACGATTATACAACCGATCCACCAAGAATATTTGTTTTATTGTACAATGTTTTTTTTTGTCGTCCAATGTTTTTTATTAGATAGTTGACCAAAAAAAATTGTTTTATCTGTTAAAATGTTTAAAATTTTCCAACACCAAAAATCGTCAAAAACATACGATTTGGTACGTTTTAACGTCAGTAATAACCCTCCCAAATTGGTCAACGTAATTTTCTAAATGTAAGAGAGCTATAGAAATCGAAATAGCGAAAGATTCGTGTATAATTTGGTAAATTATATTTAACACCTTTTAAGATGTCACCATATACTTACCATAGCAAAAACTCTAGACACCATCAAAATTCCAAAGTAGAAATACACAAAGACGTAAAAGGAAAAAAGAAAAAAAAAGAGAGTAAACGTGCACATAGTTGTGAGAACTTGAACACTTTTAAAATTGTAACAATGCAAAGACAAGTAAGTCTCTACAATGTGGAAAACTACAAATCATAAATACCAAAAAAAGGCATCTGAACAGAACCAATCCAAAGCTTACCATCTTTCTCGTCCACTTCACTTATAGACCTCAATGTCTTTCCTTCCTTATCCTCAAGTACCTCCAAAACCTCTCCTGATTCACTCAGCTTCATGGCTGTAGCCTGAGATATTCCTCCAGAGAACGGCGAGAGTTTCGAGAAATGAACTTTATTTGACTGTAAAGCGACCCAGAATTCTCCATTCGAGTTTCTTCTGACGTTGTCAGGGTAACCCGGAAGCTCAGCAAAAACGTCTTGGGTTCCTGCGTTTGGACCAGAGAGCCAAAGCCTTAGGATTCTGCAAGTGGAAGCTTCAGCTATCAATACAAAAGACCGGTCTTTGCTTAATGCAACGCCGTTTGGAAATGCAAGGCCTGGTAATAAGACCGTCACTTTCTTGCTTGATATGTCATACTTGATAAACCGTCCAGTCTTATCGACGTTCAAAACACCAGCGAAGAATTGCCTGAACATTACAAAGCCTTTGGAATTAAAATCATCATCACCAAGAGAAAAGGGTAAACCAAGATTCAGGCATCAACATATAAGAAATTTTATAGGTTTATATTGAACCAACACAGTGCTTTGATTATTCATACTTGGTATCGAAGAAGACTAAACCAAACTTTTAGATAGTTAGTTTGCCACCTTTGTGGATACGTTTTTGCTTTCATGTTAAAACAAACAAACAAAAATCATTCTTTTTTTAAAAGACCATGCGCATGTTAAGAAAAATTGAAATTTTAGGGTGTCTCTATTCATGTTATATTTGGTTACGGATCTAGACAAATATTTTACTTTGAACACAATAGTTTTGAAAATATAATGTATTTAAAATAGTAAATAAATTTTTATACATAAAAATATTATTGCATAATTAAATGAAAATATTAATAATTTAGAGAACTAACTTAAATTAGGATAACCGATAAATTTAATAAATAGAAAAAATGATATAAAAAATGAGATTAATATTTAATTGAAGAGACCAGCAAAAAAAATATTTTAATTAATATAAAGAATTTCATAAACTATTTAGAGAACTGATCAAGAGAAGTGATTATTAAAAGAGCTAGGAATTATGAAATCATCAAAAAAAAAGATGAAAGGGATAAGATTAATTAAGGTTGCTAAATCACTTAATCGTACATTAAAAATGCTAATTTAACATGGGGCAGACACATGCCCCACCTCCACACACCATATGCCCCTGGTTACCTTCTTTGGAATATGGCACTTGTATCTGTGAAGTAAACTACATCTTCCTCTTCATCAATGTCCAAATCATTAGTGAAACGAAACCGTTGCCCTTCGGCTTCTGTAGCCAAGGATTTAGCTAAACCACCATCAGGACCAACAACAAGAAGTCCAAAGTAGGCATCTGCTATGTAGAGATCTCCCGTTTTCTTATCGAACCGTAATCCTAATGGCCTTCCACACACATGCTCCAACTCTGGTGCATATTGCCGAACACACAGCTTCCTATAACATTTTCACAAGTGAGTAATAGATGATTAAATAAAAGAGGAATATGTAATTACTAGCTAGCTTCGTGCTTTCAGAATAAAACTGTAATATTCAGAACCACTCGATGGAAATGGTCAAAGTTCCATAGAAAATTGCGACCTGTTAGTCGATGTGTAAGCGAAATCAGTCCATCCTAGTGATTCTCCACGCCATTTCAAGACTCGACCGTCGGAGACTCCAACGTACGGACCTTCCCCTGCTGGATCAAAAGCTAGACTCTCTGGACCGGAAGCTCCGGTGAGATAAACCACCTTCGCCGAAGGGAAAACATCACGCGAACCGCCGTCTTCAGACTGTGCAGAGCTGCCAAAACTGGTTTGGCAAGAAGAGATAAGGATTGCGAAAATTGCTAAAGTCACTGTTAAGAATCGTTTGATGAGCTTCGTGTTCATGGTAGTCAATGAGATTTGCACTCTCTCTACAATCAATGTTTTATAGTTATCTTTTGGAGCAGTCCATTTTGATTTTTTCTTTTTCGGCGGCAAACCTTACATTAAAACATAAGGAAAGATCATTATAGATACACCAATTATGGAAACAATACATAACTACACCTACCAACTAATAAAATATAATTTTAACCATTATCAACAAATATTTAATATTATATGATAATATGCATTAAGAAAAAAAATTATATTATTGCATTCTACATTTCCGTTATATTTTTGTGAGAATCAATTAATTTAGAGTAAAAAATCACTATATTGCATCAACTTTCAAAATTCTCGTAAATTTTTTGTATTTTTTTTGAAAATTATACATTGAGCTAAAACTAGAAACGTGATATCTAATTCAATATGAATATGTCATATAACATTTGATTCAGCAATAACTAACACCGTTTTAGTCATTGGCAGAGCCGAAATATTTAGCTATAGGTATTATAATAATTTTCCTTTTAAAATGCATAATTTTTTATTGAAAAAGAGAAAATTTATCTATCACAAATAATCATCAAAGTGTAAAATTGAGATTGATTGGTAACATTAAACATATTTATTGGCTTATAAATCTATAGTCGAACATTTGACACCCCTTGCCTTAGTTTAGCTCGGCCCCTGGTTTCAGTCAATATTGACTAAAAATTCATGCAATTTATTATTAATATATTAAAAGACCCTCACAAATTATTGAAACTAAATTTGAACTTTTCCCAACGGTAAAACAAAATTTAATGAAATTGGCCCTTATATTTAATGAAGAAGGATATTTCAACATTCTCCAACCTAACAAATTTAATGTTTTGTAATTAAATATAAGGTCCGACTTTTAGAAAATACAGAATTTTCAAAATTTAGCGTATTACAAATAGAAATATCTTTAGTAATTTTACATATTACAGGGAAAACTATATACTATAAACATTGTAAAAATAAAACTATTCGTGGTGGATCCATGGTAGAATCGGTAATACAACTATCCATTATAAAACATATATTGCAGATAATAAATTCGTTTATTGTATAGATATATAGATATAATTATAATCATTTGTAATACAATCAAATATCTTGTTTTCTTGACATAATATAATAAACTATGTATGATAAAGATTCGCCATAATAGAAAAACACACATTTTTCTTGCCATATTTATTCAATTTTTGAACATACATGTTTATAGTCAAAATCTACATAAACTAACTAAAATATGATTGAAATGAATTAACGCAAACAATGTTAATTAATCAATTAATATGCAATGTGTAATGACTGTTGTTTTACATTTCTAATATAATTTGAAAATCAAATATCTAAATTACTTTTTAACGAAGAATTTTAAATAGAAATCATTGCCATTTAACTAGTAATACATTGAAAATGAACACATATATGTTATTATGGTTATTTTTTTTACGACAAATTGTTATTTATTATAAACGAGAACAAACGAAGTCACGATACAACAAATTCGTTAATCAAACTGGTGGATAAATACAACTTGAAAAGAAAATATTATTCGGCGGATCATATCTTGCTTTCTCATGTCTTCAGATCTCTATAGATATTAAGAGTTGAAATATCTTCAAACCTTCCTTGAATGATGGTTAATTAAAAAGCTTTAGATCAAAAGCCATGCAGAAAAGTACCATATTGAAGCGAGAACCATTCCCAAACGTTATTCGAACCAGAAAAGTACTATTTCTAATTCTTGTAGAGAATACTTTAGAGAATACATATCTATATAACTAGATCAAACGCCACATCACAAATAATATGAAATAATTATATATTTAAATATTTTGAAACTATATTAAATATGTTAAAAGACACAAAATCATTACCAGAATCAGGTGTTTAATAACGTACAAATAAACTAAAACGTATAGATTCCGAAAACATACGATTTGGTATTCTTATTGGTAAATTATATTTGACATCTTTGACGATGTCACCATATAGAAAGCACTACAGACACCATTAAATTTTTTAAGTATACACAAGGACGTCAAGAAAAAAAAAAGAAAAAAGAGTCAACGTGGACATAGTTGTGACCATGTGATACATATAATAATGCAAAGATAATAAAGTCTCAACAATATAGAAAACTACAAATCATAGATACCAAAAAAAGGCATGAGAACAGAACCAATCCAAAGCTTACCATCTTTCTCCTCCACTTCACTTATAAACCTCAATGTCTTTCCTTTCTTATCCTCAAGTACCTCCAAAACCTCTCCTGATTCACTCAGCTTCATGGCTGTAGCATGAGGTATTCCTCCAGTGAACAGTGAGTGCAGGCGCGGACCACTGATTGGAAGTCTAAGCACCAAGTCTCTGAACCAAGTTTGAGTGAGCGAGAGTTTCGCGAAAAGACCTTTCTTTGAGTGTAAAGCGACCCAGAATTCTCCATTCGAGTTTCTTCTAATGTTGTCAGGGAAACCCGGAAGCTCAGCAAACACGTCTTGTGTTCCTGCGTTTGGACCAGAGAGCCAAAGCCTTAGGATTTTGCAAGTGGTAGTTTCAACTACCAATACAAAAGACCGGTCTTTGCTTAGTGCAACGCCGTTTGCAAATGCAAGGCCTTGTAACAAGACTGTCGCTTTCTTGCTTGATCTGTCATACTTGATAAACCTCCCTGTCTTATCGACGTTCAAAACAGCAGCCAAGAATTGCCTAAACATGACAAAGCCTTTAGAGTTAAAATCATCATCACCAAGAGAAAGAAGACTACACCAAACTTTTAGATAGTTAGTTTACCATGCACCTTTCTGGATACGTTTTCGCTTTCATGTTGAAACCAAAAAAAATCAAACTTTTATGATGTTTCTATTCATGTTACCTTCTCTGGAATATGGCACTGGTATCAGTGAAGTAAATTACATCATCCTGCTCATCAATGTCCAAATCATTAGTGAAACGAAACGGCTGCCCATCGGCTTCTGTAATCAAGGGTGTAGCTAAACCACCAGCAGGACCAACAACAAGAAGGCCAAAGTAGGCATCTGCGATATAGAGATCTCCGGTTTTCTTATTGAACCGCAATCCTAATGGCCTTCCACATACATGCTCCAACTCTGGTGCAAATGGACGAACACACATCTCCCTATACCATTTTCACAAGTTGAACTGGTAAGAGATGAATAACAATCTAACAAATAGGAACAAAAATGCTGAATTATATATACATAACTAAATCCTAAGGCTATGTTACCTAAAGGAAGACAACAATTTGAGTAATCCTAAGGAGCAATCACAGTTCAATCGAAGCCAAAGCAATCAACCAAATTCTCAAGAGACGGAAATGAGAAACTATAGGTCTCCCCCAAAGTAAAATCTAGGGAAAAATTCAGAATTTCATTGAAATTGCGAGCAAGATACACCTATTGGTCGCTGTGTAAGCGAAATCAGTCCATCCAAGCGATTCGCCG